>JBCNJP010000016.1:7155918-7171822 GCA_039602395.1 Deinandra increscens subsp. villosa
AGAAGTAGCAAAGCAAGTAAAGTAAGCAAGTAAAGTATCAAATACTCGGCACTATTTGCATTAACTCAAAGCTACACTATTACAAGTTGTTCAAGGTGATGTGTACTGAGAGCTAACTATGCTATATATAGTGCTGATGAGATCAATGACAACCATTGATCTCATGCGATCTAATCTAGACCGTAAACTAAAAAGTCAAATACAAACTACCAAAAGAATAAACATCGGCAATTAGAATATCTTGCGTGTTTGCAGCAACATACTACTTTAGGAGAGTGGCTTGAATCAGATATAGAAGCATACGAGAAGCTTTTGCAGGATTGGACTTGCTGAAAAGACATTTCAGGAAAAGTCCGGTTGAACTCATTATCTGGTGGATAATCGAGTTCACCCGGAATATTCGCTAAAAGACAAAACTGCTACTTTTCTCTTGAACTGCCAGTTCCGCATGAAGTGAGAATTCGGCTTCAACTTCAACTTCAGCCGGAACATAACAAAATTGGCATTCAGCCGGAAATCTTCCAAGCGCAACATTCCTTACAGCAGGTTTCTTCTTGAAAGGGATGATTGGAGTGAAATTGTCGGTTCTGTATTTTGGGTTTGAAAGGTTGGTGGCAACTTTCTTGGTTATTGAGGGTGGCTTGTAAGGTATGATGGCAAGTTATTGAAATGCAGATGGAACAGCTGTAGGTGTGAGGTTTGGGTTATAGGTGAAGGGAGATGGAGGTAGGATATCTGCATCATCAGCAAATTCTGGTTTAACATTTATGTTAGTTTCCATACCTGAAGTGAATTCTGAAGGTAGAGGCAACACCAGATTTGGGTTTACTGCAACATCATCTCCTCTGAGCTCTTGAAAAATTGAATCAATTAGATTGCACAGCTCCCTGATAACGGTTTGTCAGGCCGTTTCAAATCCCCAACCTAGATTAATTTTGTAGTAGTGGAAGTTAGGGTATCGAACCTAGGGAATATGTGGAAATTGATTAATTGATTACTAAATTAACTGAAATTACTAATTAACCTAAAATTACCTAAGATTGCCACTTGGCTGTTTTGAGTTGTTGGGTGAATTAACTAACAAATTAACTAACTTTAAACTAGAAAATTAATTGAATTATCAAATGAGACAAAGCTAACCACTTTTGGATCCTGGTTGGCTACCGATCTAGACAAAACCTAATTACTAACTAGTGACACATAGACATGCCCCCCAATTGCTTCCTTGACCTAATAACCTAAGTTCCTAATGGGCTGATTAGTCCTGCCGCAAGAAAGTGCTAGATCAATAAACAGTGGACCACTAAAACCCTAGGTTACTAGTTAGATTAAACAATTTCAGCATGCGGGTGTTCAACGGTAGCAAGTATTCCGGAACAACTAGTTTAGCAATTGATTAGTGAATAGAACGATTTCGCCAACCAATCACCAAAAGCGGTTAGTGGTGATTAGCCGGACATGGCTAATGAAACAAACAATGATCATAATGAAAAGATTGCATTAAATTAAATGTACCGAATGATTGAAATTCTCCAAAGAACTCCCAAACAAGGTTGAAAATTCGTAAATCTCAGCCCTCTGGTCGCACAAGAATGAAAGATTAGTCTAAAAACTTCACAAACAAGTTTAAATATCAAAACCCTAATATTCTTCTGTCGGCCAATTCGGGGCGTACCGCCCCAGTTTGCTGCAATTCTGGGCGTACCGCCCGGATTTTCTTCTGCCGGATTCATTCCTAAGCCTTAGGGCGTACCGCCCTGAACTCTTCACTTCTGGGCGTACCGCCCAGATCTTCATTTCAGGAACTTTTCTTCATTTTCTTCTAAATCTTCATCTCGCTTCCCGATCCTTTCTCGAACCTTCGTACCGATCAGCTTCCAGCCTCCTCATAACAGCTCCATTTTAGCTCATTTAAGCTCATGGTACCTCAAAACATAAAATTAGTGAAAATGCAATGTAATCCAACCATTATTATAAATAAATATGACAAATTAAGCATAATAATGACGACACATTGGACTGACATCACATCCCCACACTTGACTTTTTCCGTCTCGGAAAAACTGCCATGGAATCATAATTGGGAAATCAACTCAAAATCATTCAACAATTTAATTATTTATCAACCAATTCAATTCCACATTCCAAACATGTATTCATATATACTAATTGCAATTGCCGATATTTCTATCCGACTAAACCCAACCACTGATCTTTGAGCCCCCAAGGTGTTTATATAATTTTACCAATCATTTGTATCAACCTGCCAATGTGTCCCACATTCAGAAAGTTCTAGCTCAATCTAATCCCGACTCAAATTCGGTCAAAGTAAAGGGTAATAAAGATGAAATATTTATATTTTCCCCACCCTAGTTAAACTAGATACTCATATATCCCAAGAATGATGAATTTGAATGGATAATGAAATTGCTTGAGCATTTATTTGACTACTGATGCTTCTATTTTTTCATTTTCTTTTCTTTTTTCTCTTTTTTTCATTTTTTTTATTTTTTATTTTTTATAATTGGTTAATTTTAACTATACTTACCAACGGACATCATCAGAGGCATTCTTTCACAAGGTCTTACCCCCGAAATCATACGTGAGTGTTTTGCCCGCGAGATCCAGGAACATCATCAGAGGCACTCACCACGGGATACTATCCTTAGTTCGTACGTGAGTATTCTGTCCCTTCACTCTAAATTTATTAACCAATTAATTACCTAACTATGCTCAAATGATGGAAAGATGGGGCGCCGTTATTTCTCGGATTTGCTTTCGCAAAAAGATCATAACGTGCCAGGTTATTCTGAGGATATATAAGTCTCTAATTCTAAAAAGGTCTCTTTCCTCCTAATCATCAGTTTCAATCTCACTCTAACTCCTAAAATGGGAACCCACTAGCAAACTAATTTAATTACATATTTATACAAAAATAAACACCAATGGGATAATTAAGCTTTACTAAATCAGCTGGGCCTACCGACACATCACAAATTAGCTATATTTTCCATTCTCTCCTTTTCTTACCACTTTTCCCTTTCTTTCTTTATTTTTATTCTGAAAATCGACTCCCAATTGTACTATCATTTTCCATGTACTGGCAATTTATCCCAAAAACAGATTTGACTCAAAACACTTAAAACTAAAAATGACTCAAAAATTGCAAAATCTTTTTGGATTTTTGATGTTTTTTTTTCATTTTTTTTTCAAAATAAACACAACTACCTAAAAATTAAAAACTACTCAAACTGACGTCCTGTCCCCCTCCCCACACTTAAGATCGACATTGCCCTCAATGTGATAGGAAACACGCACATAACGAATATACAGACACGAACAGGTAAAAATAAAATAAAAATAAAGATAAAATGCAAAAATAAAAAGAACATAAATAAATAAATAAATAAAAAGAACAAGTTGGAACACACTCCCCTGATATCATCGTGAAAAGCTCCTCGGAAGTCGTCCAACACCCTCTGAACTGATCCAGAAATCGGATGGAAGAAGTAATGTATGGATTCACATCTCACCATGGTGCTACCAAAGAACAAACACATCATGCCATATATATACAATCAAAAAGAAAATCACAACCACCCCAACCGGTTACCCCGTACAGTACCCCCAGTTATCATATAGTATATATCATACAGACCATGATCAAATGAAAACAAAATAACCAAAAAGTACAAGGGTAAAAGAAACAAAACCGATCAGCAGTAGCAGTGATATCAGCATGAACAGCACCTACTCCTCACCTCCTCCAGCATCATCTCCAGCAGCATCATCATCACCAGCTCCACTAGGGCCTGCATCTGGATCTCCTCCCTCAGCCATCTCATCATCACCTCCAGCATCTCCACCAGCATCACCCTCGGGCTCCTGAAATAAATCAGGGATAGCCATACCCTGATGGGTCATCATGCAGCGCATAGCACGCTCAATCCTCTCAAAACGTACATCCACGTAATCCAACACCGCCTCCTGAACCATCTCCAATGTAACCTGATCAGCCCTCGGCGGTCTCTCTGGTCTCTGCCTCAGTGGCCTCTCAACCTGGTGTAAAATCCTAGCTATGCCGCCTCGCGGCCCTAGCTGCCTCATCACCCTGCACAATCACACCCCTAACGGCCTCCCACTGCGGGGGATCAGTCATAGTAACCATCGATGCCAGCCGCATATCGCCTAACTCGTAATGAGAAGTCTCAGCCCCAATCGTCAAATGAGTCTCCAAATACCTACCCGGCTCAAACACACCCAATCTCCTGGCCAACCTAGTCACATAGGGCCCCATACTCAGATGGACGCCCTTCCCTGATGTCCTCCTCCTAGCAAATGATGAAATCAAAACCCCAGCAACATTGAGGTCATGTCCCTCAACAATCGAACGCAGCACCGCCAAATCCAAGCTTCGTGACCTTCTCGACACCAGATCGACGACCGAGAATGGTACACGCTACTATCCTGTGAATATATCGAATCACCGGATCCCTAATCTGCGACTCCACCACACTATCCAAATAAGGGACCGATCCAATCGCATCCCAGAACGCTGTAAGCTGCAAATCAGTAACCCCCTGGGGGTGTGGTCGGCTAAAGAGCCCTCTCGGCATAGCTCAGCAAACGCCGGTGCCTCAACCTCCTCCTGGGTGTACAACCCTGACAACGACCGCGAACTCCGGAATACTCATATGATGAGTCCGACGGCCCAAAGCAAATGATAACGCGTTCCCATCTCCGAAACTTCCCCGGACCCACCTGAAAAGTCGCCAAAAACTCAACAGTAAGCTCCACATACTGATGGTCATCCGGAGTCAATGCTCTCCTCCATCGGTCAGTAATCAGCCCACGAATCCTCTCCAGCTGCCCAAGCTGAGCCAACAACCCCCAGTCGATCGTACGATGGTGCAACAACGGCATCTCCATAAACCTCCGCATCTGTCTGTCCTCGTGCGAATCGCGCTCGAACCTCAGAAATGAATGGTGCTGCGTGGTTCCTCCTCGCGACCGGCGGTGCTGGAACATCCGCCTCGGGTAGTATCTCCGGCCCCCAGTAGCCTATGATCCTCCGTCTGAATGGGGGAACCGGAACAGCGGCATCCGGATCTCCACGGCGCCTCCTCTTGGGACCACGACGTCCCGGAACTTGACCCCTGCTGGCCCGACATCCTGATTCAAACAAGTTAGCACAAGATAACAATAATTATATAAACCGGGCCTTCCTGCAATTGATTGTCACGTTCACCAACTATTTTTGTAATTTTTCTGATTTTTCAATTTTTTTGGTTTTTTCAAAATTTTATAAAGAAAAACAAAATTAAACTAAAAAGAAACCTAAAACTAAAACTGAAAATCAAAAACGACAAAAAATTGGGTTTTTTGGGAAAAATTGAAAAATTCTGTGAAAATCATTCCTGGGCGTACCGCCCAAAAATGGTGCATACTGGGGCGGTACGCCGCCCAATTCAAATGCAGAAACCCTAATTTCAATTTGGGGCGTACCGCCCCCAATGTTGGAGATCGAGGCGGTACGCCGCCCAATTCTGTGGCGTAAAAAATAAAATCGGTAAGAACCGAACACATCTAACTATCAACACGCGCTCCAACAACCTCATCCCTCACTTCAATCGGTTCAAAACCGGTCATTCAATTCGAATTCAACAATTGCTAACCTAAAAACAGAAAACTAGCTAGACTATCAACATTAACAAAATTAAACGAAAGCGGAACCTGGATGAGCTCGGTATGAATCTGTGAACGCTCGGTGGTGGCCGGCGATGTCGTGCGGCGGCGGATTCTGCTGCGAACAGCGGCACGAGTATGCGCAGGGGTTGTCGGCTTCGTTTCCGATGATGCTAACCGTGGAGGTGGTGGTCTCGTGGTGGTTTCAGTGGTGGTGACGGGTGGTGGTGACGGAAATCAGTGGTGGTAACACTCGGTGGCGGTGGGTTCGAGCGAGAGACGGTGGCGGTGGTGGGTTGTGGATGACAACCGACCCGTCTCCATGGTTTTATATTTTTATTCTCGATTCAAAATCCGGGCGTACCGCCCAGGAACATGACGCACTGGGGCGTACCGCCCGAATTTCAAAATCAGAAAACTTTTTAGAGAATTTTCGGGCGTACCGCCCAGACTAGGGTAATTTTGGGCGTACCGCCCCTGCCCTATTTTGGCAGAAAGTTTTGAAAATTTGGGGCCTCAAAAATTTTCTATCTCTGGAAAAACACCACTTTTGCACCACCGAACATGTTTACTGCAAAAATTTGATTAAAACTTACCTGGAATGCAGTTTGTGGCACAGATTCACTCCCGAGCTTCCCGAATTCCTGAAAAACACACCAAAACGTAAAATCTAACACAACAACGAAAACACACGAAAATCAAATGAAAAACAAACCGCTGGGTTGCCTCCCAGTTAGCGCTAAGTTTTTAAGGTCTTCAGCCAGACCGTACTTCCCTTTCACGTTTCAGGGCTTTCAGAAGCGGGCGCCAAGAAGTAATCATCTTTGTCGATGTGCCCGTGAATGTCTGCCGAGTCCAGATACGGCTTCAACCTGTGCCCATTAACTACCTGCCTCAGGTGGTCATCCAGGTCTTCAATCTCGAAATTACCATACCCCCCCCCCCAACACTTGTGATGAGGAATGGCCCCGTCCATTTGCTTTTCAGCTTACCTGGAAACAACTTCAACCGTGAGTTAAATAACCAAACCTTTTGACCTACCTGGAAATCCATCTTCTTCAATCGTGCATCATGCACTTTCTTCATCTTATTCTTGTAGGCATCTGCACTCTCATACGCCTCATCACGTAATTCTTCCAATTCTCCCAGCTGGAGCTTCCTTTCTCTACCTGCAGCATCATAACTCAAGTTAACTTCTTTCACAGCCCATAATGCTCTGTGAGCTAACTCTACAGGTAAATGACATCCCTTTCCATAGACCAACCGATAGGGAGTGGTTCCAATAGGCAATTTAAAAGCAGTGCGATACGCCCACAAGGCGTCATTCAACTTGGAAGACCAATCCTTGCGGTCGATTCGCACAGTTTTCTGTAAAATCTCTTTGATTTGCCGATTGGAAACCTCCACTTGACCGCTTGTTTGCGGATGATATGGGGTTGCAATTCGGTGGTCTATGCCATACTTCTTTAGTAGCTTGCCAAATCGAAAGTTCTTGAAATGGGACCCCCCATCACTTATGATCACACGAGGGATTCCAAATCTAGAGAAGATGTTTTGTTGGACAAATTTGCAAACTACACTATGGTCATTGGTCTTAGTAGCTATGGCTTCTATCCATTTGGACACATAATCTACCGCTACTAAAATGTAAAGAAAACCATTCGAGTTAGGGAAGGGGCCCATAAAATCTATGCCCCAAACATCAAAAATCTCTACAACCAAAATTGGTTGCAAAGGCATCTCATCACGCTTTGTGATGCTTCCCATCTGCTGACATCTCGTGCAGTGCTTCACGAACTCAAACGCATCCTTGAAAAGCGTGGGCCAAAACAAACCGGATGAAAGAACCCGGTGACCCGTCTTGTGTCCACTAAAGTGACCTCCACATGCCGATGCGTGAACCAACTCCAACACTGCTTGTACCTCCGACTCTGGTATGCACCTCCGGATCACTTGATCCGGTCCTACCTTGAACAAATCCGGTTCATCCCATATGTACTTGTGTGCTTGGGACTTCAAATGCACCTTCTTTCTCCTGGGCCAATGTTCCGGAACTGTACCTGCAGCCAAATAATTAACAATGTGAGCATACCAAGGCAAATGAGAAACACTTAACAATTGTTCATCAGGAAACGTCTCATTAATGCTCCATTCATCTTCTTCTGCTTCAATGTGGGGCAATCGGGACAAATGGTCCGCCACCACATTCTCACTACCCTTCTTGTCTCTAATCTCCAGATTGAATTCCTGCAACAAAAGGATCCACCGAATGAGCCTCGGCTTGGCATCCTTCTTCTCCATCAAGTACCGGACCGCGCTGTGGTCCGAATACACTATCACCTTGCTTCCCCAGATATAGGACCTGAACTTATCAAGAGCAAACACAACTGCAAGTAATTCTTTTTCAGTGGTAGTATAATTCAATTGAGCCCCATCTAAAGTCTTACTTGCATAATAGATCACAACCGGTTTTTTATCTACCCTTTGACCCAAAACCGCCCCAACAGCAAAATCTGAGGCATCACACATAATTTCAAAAGGTATTGACCAATCGGGTGCTTGCAAAACTGGTGCCTCAATTAGTTTATTTTTCAAAGTGTTAAAAGAATTTAGACACTCATCATTAAAATCAAAAACTTCATCTTTTAACAACAGTTTGCAAAGAGGTTTGGTAATCTTGCTAAAATCTTTTATGAACCTCCTATAAAAACCGGCATGACCTAAAAATGCCCTAATGCCCTTAACATTCGTGGGAGGAGGCAAAGTTGAAATTACTTTGATTTTTGCCCTATCAACCTCAATCCCACGACTTGACACCACGTGTCCCAACACGATCCCCTCTTGAACCATAAAATGGCTCTTCTCCCAACTTAACACTAGATTAGTTTCTATGCAACGCTCTAAGACTCGTGTTAATTGGTTCAAACAAGACTCAAACGATGTACCAAAAATTGAAAAGTCGTCCATGAAAATTTCAAGTGAATCCCCGATCATGTCAGAAAAAATAGCCATCATGCATCTTTGAAAAGTGGCCGGGGCATTACACAAACCGAATGGCATCCTCCGGAAAGCAAAGGTGCCATAAGGACAAGTAAAAGTGGTCTTTTGTTGGTCATCGGGGTGAATGGCAATTTGGTTGTACCCCGAATAACCGTCTAGAAAAACAATAAAACTTTTGACCGGACAACTTCTCAATTATTTGGTCAATGAAAGGTAGAGGAAAATGGTCCTTGGAAGTTGCGGAATTCAACTTCCTATATTCAATGCAAATTCGCCACCCGGTTACCGGTCGGGTGGCTATTTCCTCACCTTTCTCGTTCCTAACAATTTGAATTCCCGCTTTCTTAGGAACGGTTTGAGTTGGACTTACCCATGTGCTATCGGAGATAGGATAAATAATACCTGCATCAAGCCATTTAAGTACCTCCTTCTTGACTACCTCACGCATGTTTGGGTTAAGCCTCCTTTGTGCATCTCTCGCGGGCTTTGCTCCTTCCTCGGTAATGATCTTGTGCATGACTATGGACGGACTAATTCCTTTCAAATCTGCAATGGTCCATCCAATAGCCGCCCGATGCTTCACTAACACCTTCATCAATTCCTCTTCTTGCTCCTTGGTCAAACCTGCAGAAACAATGACAGGAAGAGTGTTATTCTCACCAACAAAATTGTATTTCAAGTGTTTAGGAAGTTCTTTAAGTTCAAGAGAGGGTGGTGATTCGAGTGAAGGCTTCAATTGTGAGTCGATATGCTCCGGTAAGCTCTCCACTTGAATAGACCATGGTGGTCTTTGATCTCTCACAGCCATCAACTCTTGGCTCTCATCTTCTGCTTCCATCTCCTTGACTGTGACATCCGAGAATTCCAAGGTTAACTTCCGTTAGACAATCTTCGTTAGTTACGTTATATGTATTAACTTAGTAACTAATGCTTAACTAGGCCAAATACGTCCACGACCTTTGGTTGATCACCCAACCCGTCCATATGTGTTATGTGTTTATTTATGTATTGTCATTATGTGCAATGTGATTTAAACGCATGATTTAGTATTGATAATAGAATGTAAATTGGCCTCTTTTGGTTTCCAGCGAAACTACCGGGCGAAACTATAGATTCGCTCGGTAGCCGGCTAAACTGTTTGACTTACATATGTTCAGAGCCAGTTTCGCTTGGCCAGCGAAACTAGCCCCTGATATATATATTTTATAAAACCCTAGTTACTTCCCATTTGCATCATTTCACACAAAACACACACCACTCTCCATCTGCTCTCTCGAGATTTCAGGCCATCCGAGGAAACCACCAAGAAACCATCATCTCATCTCATCCATTCGGGCCCTAGATCGAATCGTGAGTGTAAGGACCAATTAAACTCTCACGCGATATCTAGACTAGAAAAACCGTGCGGAATCCGGTTTAGCTAGGTGATTCAAGTATAAGCAATATAAGCAATAATGGAAAAGTGCAATAAACAAGTAAACACAAACCGATTAGAAGAAAAACACTTGTATTATACGACTGCTTGATTACACCTTGATCGAAATTCACAAGGAGAATTTCGATGATCACCACAAACACCAAAAGAACAAGCAGCCTAATAATGAGAGGAGGGCTTCCCTTATATAAGGATTCTCCATCTTGGAGAACAAGTCACCCTAAAACCCTAAAATAATACCTAATTTCCGGATTTGTCTTTAAAGGCCCACTAAACATCCCCTAAACACTTTCTAAATGAGCCCAAACATGCTTAAACTGGCCCAATGACCCAATATAACCATAACCCAACTATTTTACACCTATTCTATCACATAGGCCTTCAAAATAGTCCGCCAATAGGTGATTTAATACACAAGCCACAATTTATTCCCTTACAATCTTCCCCTTGGCTTGTGATATTAAATGTCTTCTACTTTCAATCTTCAGACTTACAGTCTTCTCCTTGGCTTGAGCATGGGTTGATGAAGATTCTTCTCTTTAACAATCTTCAATGGGCAGCATATGGGATGTTAGATGGCTCTCTCTTTATCAGCATCAGCTTGAACTTCAAATGTTAAACTCGTAATGAGAGGAGGATTCTCAAATACTTGCTTCTTCTTGAAAACCGTTGAGTCCTTGCTAAATCATCAGTAACTATCTTGACTTGCATTTGTCTTCAGAGGGCAAATTTTGAAAACCTCTGTCTTGGCATTCTTGAATTTCTTGTTGTGAGTGCTCTGCATCTTTTCTTCAATTAGCTTCCCCTAAACTTGAGAACGGTGTCTTTGGAAGCTTTACTTGAACAACCAACAAACTTCCCCTGAGCATAGGGTAAGTCCTTTTCCGGCTGGTTCTTCAACACGAACAGTAGCAACACTCATTGACTTTTCTTCTCCATGACATCTCATTTAACCTGTCATGCACAACATGTAACAAACACTAACCAGACAATGATGACTGGTTATTGAGTTAGCACTATTTAACCAAACAACTTCCCCTGAACCCGAGGACTCTTCGCATTATCTCCCCCTGAGGTTCTGAGGGAGGGTCAAACTTTCTTGCATAAAACCCATAAAAAATTTATTTAAACTTCTCAAATCAACCTGGCCAATTCATAAACTTAAGATAACACAAAAGAAAAATAAAATTAAAAACAAACATACCAAATTTCTAAACGAGAAGGTTTTATTTTGGGATCAAACCGTCTTTGTCTGAACTGAGGAACCCTTTTCAGCATCTGTTACTCGAACACGTCCAGGTGATTGCGAGTATATTTGTCCTTCTTAAACCCATGTTCCTCATTTTCCCGGCTGTTTGTCACTTATTTATCTTTTAGGTGCATTAATTATGAACATCCGACAGTTACACACAAATCCTAGGTAATTGATATGTGCAGTCTATCAAGCTTGATCATTCCCTACCACATATTTTCACATTCCCATATCTAGAGTTTTGAATCTTTTCTCGAGACTTGGTTGAGAAGAGAAAGAACAGATCATAAAAGAGATAGGGATAATATACAAAGACTTGTATGATTTCAACTCAGAGGTGTTTATCAGTCAGGTGGTAACCTTTCATCAAACACATAAGCCTAGTCACAAAGTCAGGACTAAAGGGTTTTGGACACTAGAGGGTCTCTTTTGTTGTGCAAATTGGCATCTTTTGGGGTGTAAATTATATACAGTGATCTGCAAGCACGTTAATCCAGACTAACCAGGTCTTTGCTCACGCAAAACAGAGGAAAATCTGATTAACACGTCAACCATTCTACACCAGGTCATTGCTCACGCAAAGCAAAGGCAAGACTTGACTGACGGCTTTGACATCCCCAGATATTTGCTCACACAAAACAGAGGGGACGCCGACTTTTTGAGAATACTTTGGAGTCCGGCGTGTGTATCGGGAACAATTTCGCAGTCAAATAGAACAAGCACTTAACCTAAGTGTGTGTTTCCCGTCAAATGACATACTTTATCTTTAAGTGTTGTGACACATACCTTTGTTTTTTGAACTGAGCCTACCGAGCACATCACCTTGGATCATGTCTTTCACTTTTGCCTTACGCGTGTCAGTCATTCTGAGAACGGAAATATTTCACTTCCCTGCCTTCTCAAACACAAACAAAAGATTAAAAATTAAAAAGTACAATTTTTTTAGGGGTCAACTATTTCATATTTTCTATTCTTCCCCTTGCTTTTTGATTTTTAAAATCAACACACATGTTTTTTTTTTTTTTTTTTATAGCACACACAGACACATCACTAAATATCATATTAAATACTGGCCAAGCTAACCTTCAAAGTTTATCTTTTGAGAATTTTTTCAGATTTGGGTTTTGTTTCATGCACAACCATACTTCACATCAGATTTGCCAAGACACAAACAATTCAGACGGTGTTACCTTTTCTGCTGATCTTTTCAGATTTACCTCTCACAAGGAGAACATACCCTCCATATGAAATCTGCATGTCATCGTAGTGAAGAGATGCCTCCTATCCTGTGCCTGGAACAATCACTATCACAAACAAACAAGGTTAATGAAAGTCCTCCTTGACTGTTCCTGCACAAGGTGAGAGATCAATTAGCCATAAGTACCCAGGCCATTGTGGTTCTGGGTATACCTGAAGAGTCAGTGAAAGAAATTTCTTCTAAAACCATTCCCTTGGTAACATCAGGGATTGGGGGTGTGGCTGCCTTGGTTGGACTGAGAATGTCCTTTTTGTTGACATCTCTGGGTTTGTGATTTTCTTTCCCAAAAACCTGTGGTTTTCTCGGTGGATTCTTATTAGAATTTTGAACTCTTATTTCTTGAAATTGTTTGGAGTGTTTCTTGTACACTCCAGTAGGCTTGAAAGACAAGTTCACAACTTTTGAAACATTCCACCTGTCATCCTTCCTCCAACCATTTGATTTAGCTGAACCAACTGGATTTGGATGGATGGGTGATTTTGAAACAGTTTTGAAAACAGATTTTAAAACTGTTTTTGGGGAGTCAGCAGATTTTGGTCTCCAAGCTGTTTTCACAATTGATGGTTCATGTTTAGTTGACTTGGGCTTTGGGCTCCATTTGGGGACATTTGGCTGTGGTTTGCCCTGCTGCACCTTTTGGTTTGAAGGTACAGTCTTTGCTGCTTCCCTAGCATGTATCTTTGTGCCTGTGAGGGTGATGATGTGGACTTTTGCACCTTGGAATTTGAAGGGCCAAACATTGGGTTTTGGGCCAACATTGTGTTTGGGCCCAATGGGACAGTCTTTTGTTGGACCTTCTTTGGGATAGTAAGGCTCATACGGGCGGTGCAGACAGTTTCTTGCCATGTGTCCTGGTCTGGCCACACACATGGCAGGACTGTTTCTTTGGATACACGGGAGCCTGTGATTGGTTCCGCCCAGTGGATATCCAAGTTGGTTTTGAACAATTTTTGTGGATCCAATGGGTTTTACCGTGGGGCTTTGTGGTTAAAATGTACTCCCGCTGAACTGGCTTAAGCTGGTCATATGCATAATTGATTTCTGGGTACGGGACAAAATCATGAGGTCTAAGGTCCCGCACTTTCTGCACATTTTGATCATGACAATCATTCTTATTTTCTGTAGGTTTCCCACCCAACACCCCACCATTTGTGAGTTTGGGACCAGCAACCTGTGGTCCCTTATCCCTTCTTAAAATTTTAACAGTTTTTAAGGGTTTCACAGGTTTAGCATCACATTTCCCAAAGTTAAACACACTACAAGTAACAGATTCATCAAACACAGTTGACTTGGGAAATGCTGACTCAGACTCAAAACTTTTTGAAGCAAAATTATCAGTTTTAAAAACTGGAAACTTTAGACTCTCAAAGCAAACACTTTTTCCCTTTGAACCTGCTTCTTCATTTACTTTATCTGCACAAGAAGTAGAAGTGTTAGTACTGGTTGGAAACAGGAGCAGAAATTTTAATGGGACAAGCTGCCAGTTTCTTTTCAATCTCAGCTTTAGCATCCATGTTGGTCTTAGAACACTCATAATCTGAGATCATTTCATGCATCAGGGGCATCGGTACTGTATGAGTGGACTTTTCATCTTTTATTTCAGTACCGAGACCCAAACCAGAGTTGGCTTTTAGATGACGCATACGAGCGTCTGTGTTGTAGAAAAGTGAGCTAGCCTTCATCATTTCTGACACAATTTTATCGTTTCGCTCAACTTTGGTTTGTGATGTTTCTAATTGACCTTTAAGTTGTTCAAGTTCAGTTTTCAATGTGACAATTTCTTCATTAGCAACTCTTAGATATGTGGTTTTGTTACTCAAGTCCCTTTGAAGATTTTTTATGTCAATTTTAGCAGCTTCTAGTTTCTCACTTAAGTTTTTACTCCTACTTTTGTATTCTCTCAATTCTCTATCAGTAATATTCACGATTTAATGTTTCATTGAAAAACTTATTTTGCCATTCTTGAGATTCATTGAGTATAGATTGACATTTAGGATTAAGACATACCTCAGAGCTGCTGGCAGATACAGAATTACCTGGAAGAAAGGATGCCATGAATGTCTTTGATTGAACTTCTGGATCAACAGAAGCTGAAGGTTTGATAAGGCGGATCGGAAAGTGGGTTTTCGGTCGGAAAAGAGTTGGATCGAAAAGTACTTTTCGATCGGACAGGGGGTCGGTCGAAAAGCAGACTTCTCGATCGAAAAGTGTCAGCGGATCGAAAAGTCTCAGTGGGGACTTTCCGATCGAGAAGAGAAGCTGATCGAAAAGTCACAGGGGGACTTTCCGATCGAAATGCTCTGATCGAAAAGTCACAGGGGGACTTTCCGATCGAAATGGGCTGATCGAAAAGTCACAAGGGGACTTTCCGATCGAAATGGGCTGATCGAAAAGTCACAAGGGGGACTTTTCCGATCGAAATGGGCTGATCGAAAAGTCACAAGAGGGACTTTTCGATCGACAGATGGCTGATCGAAAAGTCACAAGGGGACTTTCCGATCGAAATGGCGCGACAGTAAAGGGTTTTCGATCAGCCTGGCTGATCGAAAAGTCACAGGCTGGGTCGAAAAGTCACTAAATCTCGAGCAATTGGTCACGACCACTTCTGATTTTTTCGAAACCTGCAAAAAAAACAATTTTCCAAACCTTGCTACTGCGAAAAACACCACAAAACTCAAACGGTTAGTTGACAAAAACTTGAATCGGATATCGCGAGAGCCTCGAAACTTGCGTTTCTTGGCTCTGATACCAATTGTAAGGACCAATTAAACCCTCACGCGATATCTAGACTAGATAAAACCGTGCGGAATCCGGTTTAGCTAGGTGATTCAAGTATAAGCAATATAAGCAATAATCGAAAAGTGCAATAAACAAGTAAACACAAACCGATTAGAAGAAAAACACTTGTATTATACGACTGCTTGATTACACCTTGATCGAAATTCTCTAAGGAGAATTTCGATGATCACTCACAAACACCAAAAAACAAGCAACCTATTAATGAGGGGAGGGCTTCCCTTATATAGGGATTCTCCATCTTGGAGAACAAGTCACCCTAAAACCCTAGATAACACCTAATTTCCGGATTTATCTTTAAAGGCCCACTAAACATCCCCTAAACACTTTCTAAATGAGCCCAAACATGCTTAAACTGGCCCAATGACCCAATATAACCATAACCCAACTATTTTACACCTATTCTATCACATAGGCCTTCAAAATAGTCCGTCAATAGGTGATTTAATACACAAGCCACAATTTATTCCCTTACAGT
>JBCNJP010000016.1:7172322-7203794 GCA_039602395.1 Deinandra increscens subsp. villosa
TTGACGTAGTGCTCTTTCACTTTACTGACCAACTCAATGTTGTAAGCACGATAGTGAGCTATAGCCTCAATACATTTATCAGAACATAAAGCAAGTTTTACCTCATCAGGGATGGTTTCACGTTGAAGTTCTACAAGCCTCTTACTTGCCTCAGATTCAACTTTGGATGAGCTCACCTTAGTAACAGTTCTAGTGTCTTCAGCATTGTCTTCAGTCAGATCATCAATTCCAGCCATTAAACAGAAGTTAGTTGGAAAGAGAGGGTCAATTGTGTTAGACACGTCTATCTCTCCATCATTTGCCTTCACTACAAGAGCATAGTTGATCTGGCTAGAAGACGGATTCTGAGACGAGGAGGTCCAGTTGTAGTTTGAGTCTTCAAGTGATACCAAAACTTTATTGCTATCATCCGATCTTTGTGGTTGATGAGAAGATGACGATACTCGTTGAGAGACATTTGAGCTGGTTCCTTGTGGCTTCTGGTATGACGAGCTGCCTTGTTTCTGATAAGATTGGGTAACACCACCACCCTGCTTTTAATGAGTTTGGTTACTTCCACCAGAATTGGATTGCCCGTTCCATGTCCTCGTCTTAGGACATTCCCGTGTAAAGTTCCCCATTTCTTGACAGTTGTAACATTGCACTTTTGACTTATCAAAGCCGATGTTGGTGTTTGAGGGAGCTTGAAAAAGCTTTCTTCCAGTCTTCTTGAAGAACTTTCGAGTTCGGGCAGCTATCATATCCATTTTCCATTTGATATCGATCTCTTCGAGATCATTAGCAAAAACTTGGTCAAGGTCTTCTTGACAGATGGTCATGGACTCAAGACTTTCGGACATCTGAGAATTCATGCAAGCTAGAAAAGCATTGCATAAGTCGGAATCCATGCTTGTGTTCGGTTGGGATGCATGAGATGATTGCTGAACGAAGTAACCAGTTGGAGATTGTTGCACAAAAGTCACATTTGGAGTCTGACCGGTGACAGGAGCAATGACAGCTTAAGTTGGAGGAGCAGCTGGAACAGAAGTAGTGGCAAGTGGGCTTTGACTTGCAGGAACAGAGAATTGGAACTCATCATCTAGGTCGGGAGCAATGAACGCTGCATTGGGAGCAGTTGAAGAACTCCTAACAGTCACAGCACCTATGAGAGACTTTCCGTTACGCTCAACGGCTCGAACTTCATACTCACGAACCTTGTCGATCATATCCATATAGTCGGCAGTAGAAAGATCATTACTGTCGAGCAAGTAAGTCATATATGAAGCGAACTCTTGAGGAAAGGAGTGAAGGACCTTCTTGATGATGGCATTATTTTCAGGCCGGACGTTCTTTGTCGTCATCTCAGTGATAATACGGCAGAATCAGTTGACATGAGTTTCAAACGATTCGCCTTGTTTATGAGAGAACGTGTTGAACGCCAACTTGATCTTATCCAATCTTCTTTCCTTAGTAGCCGGGTTGCCTTCATATTTCTTTTCCAAGCCTTCCCAGATTTCATGAGCCAATGTGGCAGCACGAAATTGGTATTGCAACTCATCATTGATAGCCATCTTTATGCACCCAAGTGCACGCATGTCAGTTTTCAATTTAACCTTTTCAGCAACATCCAACTTGTTTCTTGGTTTGGGAATCATCTTCTTAGGTGGAGGATCAGCACTAGTGGCAACAGCAGCAGTGCCAGCAATGGTGGCCTCTTCCACTTCAAACACAGCAGGACCTCGACTACAGAAGTCAACAGGTCAAAGTCAACGAATTCCAAGTAAGATAGGAATTTCGCCTTCCAATCATCGAAGTCACTTGCCCCCATGAGTTTGGGAGGCCTATTGTTGCCTTGTGTGGCAGGAGTGAAGTGATCCGACATGTTGAAATGATCAACACTACTCAATTTCGAGACAAAGTAAGCTAACGGGTCAAACGGGTTGAAATCGGTTCACTTGCTTGCAAAGTTGTAAAATGCTTGAAATCACCCAAATCCTACAAGACAAACAATAATAAACATCATTAGTCATTAGTAAGCGAGATTTCAGCAAAAAATTTGAAAAGTCAAATTTTCAGACTTAGCCAAAATTTTAACAACTTGTTCTTGAGCAAATTCAAACTCAAAAAACAATGTTGACAAAATCAATGTTTAAGATCATCAATAGTTTCGAAATTCATGTAGGAATACTTTACTCAACTGTCACAAACTCCAAATATCACTCTAGATGACCTAAATCGATGGAATAGTATCATTATGTGAAGAACACCAAAAATCACCACTTTTAGCCTCTAAAATATTCAATACTTGATGTTTTTGAGAGAGATTAGTGCCAATAGGTTCGATTTCAGTAGTGTAAATCTCGACATTCATCAATTTTAAAAGATAATCAGCAGAAAAACATATTTCAAAAAAAATTTTAAGAACAGGAACCATAAGTTCGCTAACTGTTCACGGCTGAATCTAATAATCGGACATTAAAACTTGAGATTTGCAGAAATCTGAGTACGGCATTGAGTTTATTGAGTGATTTCTACCAAGAATCAACTCAAACAACTAGCAAATCCATCCAAAATCGACAACTCATATGAGATTTTCTCCATTTTGAGAAAACCTTCAAAAATGAAGAACAAGGCTCTAATACCAATTGTCAGGGCCAGATTTTAGCTCGTTTTTCTCATATGATTCATCACACAAGTGCGGAAATCATGTGTGATGGTCGATTCTGGATGAATCTGCATCAGTGCTCACCCATTGATGATTCCTAAAGCTCAAGAACACCGACTAACACCAAGAACACACATACAAAAGCTCTCTATAGAAAATACACCTTGAAGCATGCCCAATAGGGTTTTCCAATTGGTATTTATACTACCTGTTAGCTTGGGACAAAAATAATGTTTGACACAATACAATCATTACCTAGTATTCAGCAAAATAATCCATCAGGACAACAAGTTCGCTAAGAGTTAAATCAAGTCCGCTAGCACTTATTAAGTTCGCTAACAAGTACGCTAGGTAACAACACGTCCGCTAACAAGTACGCTAAGCATTATCAAGTTTGCTAACAAGTACGCTAAGCAATAACAAGTCCGCTAACAAGTACGCTAAGCAATAACAAGTCCGCTAACATGGACAAGTACGCTAACAAGTTCGTTAAGAACAAGACAAGTACGCTTGGAACAAGATCAAGACTGCTAAGTAAACAAGTTCGCTAGGAATAAACAAGTCCGCTAAGACAAGCAATCAAACAAGTACGCTAGGTACATAAGTCACAAGTCCGTTAAGAAGCATAACAAGTACGCTAACACATAAACAAAGTTTACCAAGTACATATTCAAAGTCAATTACAAAACAATATCAATTACAAGGTAAGACAACAAAAGGTTTGTGTT
Organism: Deinandra increscens subsp. villosa; assembly: GCA_039602395.1. Lineage (NCBI taxonomy): Eukaryota > Viridiplantae > Streptophyta > Magnoliopsida > Asterales > Asteraceae > Deinandra > Deinandra increscens. Next base: position 7,175,695 of record JBCNJP010000016.1, read on the forward strand.
GCTAACAAATAGGTTCTAACAACCCGTTTGGCTAACGATTGTGAAGAATGCCCCTTTGGGTAGAATTATAGGGAATGACCCGTTTGGGTAAGATTTTAATGAATGACCCATTTGGGTAAGATAGTAATGAACGACCCAGTTGGGTAGAAACATAGTGAATAACCGTTTGGGTAAGATATTATTGAATGACCCGATTGGGAAGAATCATAGTGAATGATCCGTTTAGGTAATATAGTAACAAATGACCTGGTTGGGTAGAATCATAGTGAATGGCCTGTTTAGGTAAAATAGTTAAAATAACCCGGTTAGGTAGGATGTATGAGCTGAAGTATGCTAATATTGTGTATGTTGAATGAACCCGTTTGGGTAAAGATGAATAGATCAAGGTGTGTTTAGTTAAGTGTGTAATTTGACCATTGAGTAAAAATGGATAAATTATAGTATGATCACGTAAGTTGTGTACTATGACCCGTTTGGGTAAGATGGAATATAACCAATATGTGTTATACAAAGTGTGTATTATAACCCGTTTGGGTAAGATGGAATAGAACCAATATGTGTTATGCAAAGTGTGTATTATGACCCGTTTGGGTAAGATGGAATAAAACCAATATGTGTTATGCAAAGTGTGTATAATGACCCGTTTGGGTAAGATGGAATAGAACCAATATGTGTTATACAAAGTGTGTATTATGACCCGTTTGGGTAAGATGTAATAGAACCAATGTGTGTTATTCATGTGTGTTTTGGGTAAGATGGAGATATTTTACCTGGATTAATCTTGTAGAATAGAGTGTGCAGAGAATGAAGGTGGTGAACATCTACTTTTGTGTAAACTAAGTAGAGTAAAATCTGTGGTAAGATATGTTTACGTTAACAAGGTAGGCACCTTTAAAGGTGGTATGCTCTGTAAGAGGAGAATTTGTTTTGTGATAACAAAATATAAAAGTATAAGTTGCATGTAATTGCGAAGTGTGAGTTAATGTGGAAGGTCGAGTAAAGTCTACGAGTCGAATCGTCGCATAGTCTTCATGTTCATGAAAAGATTGAAAGTAGGACGTAAACTTGAAAGGTGGAATAGAAGATATAAGCAGATAAACGATAGACAGGGCTATAGTGATGATGAGTCATTAAGCTATCATTGCTAAGTAGTGAAAAGTAATGCGGGAAATGCGAATTGGCACGTAGGTGACAAATTTGAAGAAAGAGTGAGTGTGTAAAGGGTGTTTAGACATGTATTGGTGTAGTGAGAAGGTCGATGGAGGTAAAATGATGGGGGGGGGGGGGGAATACCTCTATAGGAGGTTTAAGTATATGATATAGTTTCGGGGACGAAACTCTCTTTAAGGAGGGTGGAGTTGTAACATCCCAAAAACCCATTTTGATTTAATTATGATTTTTGTTTAGATACGTGGTGCCATTGGGGTGAAGAGCGTTTTATATAAACACCCAATAAGAGCGAAAAATAGTTAGTTACTAAAGTTATAAATAACTAATAGAAAATCCATGAAAGTTGAGGGTGTTATGTGTTACAATATAAATAAGAGGCTAAAGTTGATAAAATGGCCATTATAGAGGGGGTAGTATGTAAATAGTTTATTAAAACAAAGTCTAGCTTCCTCCTTCATAAAAAAATCGCAGATGCGTATGGAGTGGAGGAAGGCTAAGGTGGAGCAAAACCCTTCAATCAAGCTCAAATAGAGTTGAATCTATGGGGAGTCTTGCGAAATTGGGAGTCTTAGAGCAGTTTCTCCACGTTTTTCTCCCTTAAATTCGTGATATGGGTGCTAGGTATGTTCTTTTCTCAAAGTTATTCATGTATGATACTTCTTAATTGGTTAAATTGAAGTATGAAATCAGTTGTAAAAGAATCCTAGATGTAAATGTAGCCTAATTCTTAGGTTGCATTGGTAAGATCTTGTGATTTTAGTGGATGATGAAAATGAGTTTAAACCACCTCTTGAAGTTGAAACATGAGAATTGCTAAATTAAACCCAAAGTATGCTTGAATATGTAAAAAGTTTGTAAAGTTTACATATAATTATAAATTGAGATGCAAGTATGTGAAGAATGGGTAAATTGGTATGTTAAAAGTGTATGTGATAATTTATGCATTTTCATGCACACCAAGTGTTTGTGAAAATGCCTAAAAGTGATGTAGAACTTGAAAGTGTGTAGTTTTGACGAAAGATAGTTAGTAAGGTACTTGAGAATCAAGTATGACTATGTTGTGCATTATTAAGCTAAGTGCTTAATTAATTATAGATGAATGTGGTGGGAGCTCAAGCCATCAAGGAATGCTAAATTGGAAGACTTGAGGTAACGTTTAAGTTGTTGTTGTGCTATGTTACAAGATAGAGTACAAAGTGGTTTGACCACAAGCATGATTATAATTCAAGTGGGATCATGAAAATTGTCTATGTTATATGTGAATAAGATAATATGACCCGTTTGGGGTAAGAGTGCACAAATGAAGTATGTTGTATGTGAATAGGTGTATTATGACCCGTTTGGGTTAAGAGTGCATAAATGAAGTACGTTGTGTGCAAATATTTATAATATGACCCGTTTGGGTAAATATTGTAAAGAATGACCCAGTTGGGTAGAATTATAGCAAAAGACCCGTTTGGGTAAGATTGTAATGAATGACCCGTTTGGGTAAGATTGTAATGAATGATCCGTTTGGGTAAAGATTGTAAAGAATGCCCCGTTTGGGTAGAATTATAGCAAAAGACCCGTTTGGGTAAGATTGTAATGAATGACCCATTTGGGTAAGATTGTAATGAATGACCTGTTTGGGTAAAGATTGTAAAGAATGCCTCTTTGGGTAGAATTATAGCGAATGACCCGCTTGGGTAAGATTTTAATGAGTGACCCGTTTGGGTAAGATAGTAATGAACGACCCGGTTGGGTAGAAACATAGTGAATAACCGTTTGGGTAAGATATTATTGAATGACCCGGTTGGGTAAATCATAGTGAATGGTCCATTTAGGTAAGATAGTAATAAATGACCTGGTTGGGTAGAATCATAGTGAATGGCCTGTTTATGTAAAATAGTTAAAATAACCCGGTTGGGTAGGATGTATGAGCTGAAGTACGCTAATATTGTGTATGTTGAATAAATTCGTTTGGGTTAAGATGAATAGATTAAGGTGTGTTTAGTTAAGTGTGTAATTTGACCATTGAGTAAATATGGATAAATTATAGTATGATCACGTAAGTTGTGTACTATGATCCGTTTGGGTAAGATGGAATATAACCAATATGTGTTATACAAAGTGTGTATTATGACCCGTTTGGGTAAGATGGAATAAAACCAATATGTGTTATACAAAGTGTGTATTATGACCCGTTTGGGTAAGATGGAATACAACCAATATGTGTTATGCAAAGTGTGTATTATGACCCGTTTGGGTAAGATGGAATAGAACCAATATGTGTTATACAAAGTGTGTATCATGACCCGTTTGGGTAAGATGGAATAGATCCAATGTGTGTTATTCAAGTGTGTATTATAACCCGTTTGGGTAAGAATGAAATTATAACTCTTATAATTCTAAGACGCGCACCTTTGGGTGAGAATGGTGAGAAGGGTGAGCCTAACTTAATCTTATATTAGGGTAAAAAGATAGGTACAAAAGAATGTGTGGTAATCATATAGTGTAATGCTTAATTTACACTCATTATACAAGGTTATTGTATGATGGTAAATGGATAAATGATAGCTTAGGAATGGGGAAATGGACGGAAGGACGAGATATAAATAAATGTGTCATCTAACTGTCATAGGGGTGGTAACATATGAGGTGTTTAATTTCTCATAGTATAGTTATTATATTGATTACTATGAGCTTGTTGTCTTGTTTGAGAAAAGTGTTAAGTTTGGGGATTAACCGTTCGGGCATTTCACCCATACGGTAATGTATGAATGATAAGAGATGTGAGATTGATCATTTGGGAAAGTGGAGATTCCTTACCAGGTTAGGTAAGAAAACGGATCTATGACCCAATAAGTATGACCTTTAGGTAAGATGGGAATCATATTGAATATGATTCCAAGCATACACCCCTTGGGGTGTAGGTAAGTTAATAGATTGCAATTATATGATACATTGCAATAGGTAATAGGTGGGAAACAAGGTAGGGGGAGGAATGAATGGTTACCTCGTTACTAGTGGGGGTAATGGGTCAAATGGGTTGGAATGGTTTCATTAACACTTTCTAACTTGTTATTCAACACTTAGTGTAAATAGAAATTGAAGTTCATTTTATAGAATGATTTCATGTTGTATGGCATTTAAAGAAGCGGTGGACATGGAGATTATGGGAGTTTGGGTGAAGAGGGTAGAATCTGTGATTCATAGGCTACCAAATCAGGGTAGCCTACGAATTCTGTAATATGTCCATCAGTGCTATTGATTTCGTAGGCTACGAACTCTATATAGCCTACGCATTTTGCAATCTGTCCAAATAAAAACAAATGTTTGTGCTGATTGGTTACTTTAATGCCATTAATAATAATGCCTTACTAGTATTTATGACAGGTAACGAGTATGAAGGGTAAATGGGTCCGGATTGAGCATGCCGATGAAGAACCGAACACCAATGGGAAGTTTGTGGAGACCCATGTCCTTTCTACTTTCGTTTAGCTTAAAACTGTGTACTCTAATGTTTCCTTCTAAAGACAAATAACAAACGAAGTAAGTGGGTGTTAATTGTTATTTTGGTCCAGTGTGGACCCGTTTATAAAGAAATTTTCTGGGTCATCTTTTATAAACATAAACCTACTTAAAGAGGTGGTGGGGTGCTACATTATAAAAATCATATGTTGTAATGTGTTTTAATGTGGGTGTTTTAGTAAGAATATGTTGGAACTTTTAATAAGTGTGACTGACGCCATCAAATCTATTCTCGAATAATTCGGTTGAAGAATCCATTGTGATTTGATTCAGAGACGCGGGTTGTGATGCTCGAGGCTTGCAAGTTTGGACCGAAGACATTTTCTTAAAAAGTCAACCGTTCAGGTCAACGGTTAACGTAAAAGTCAACGGAAGATCGGTTCGAGCGAGTCAAGCTTCATTTGAGAACATGAGTGAATAAGGAATGAATAAGAGATGATTCTTAGATTGGGTGAGCACCATTCTAGAGAGAGAGAGTCACACATTGGGTTTGAGCTCAACCCAATGTGACCATAGATTTCCTATGACGAGTTTGTAATCATTCGGTTCGTTGTAATCTTTCAGCAATAATCAATGAATCAATTGATTTATTATTTCTTGTTATAGATTATCTTTGATTCTCATCATCCCGTCTCTCCTTCATCTCATCTTCGTTCTTGCTCACGATTGAGATTCTCGATGTGAAATCGGTCCTGACAAATGGTATCAGAGCGGGTACCGATCAGATCTCGTCTCACGACGAATCTGGTCACTCGAATCTTGATTTTGAGCTTGAATGAGGTGCTGATTGGAAAACCCACTTTGGAGACTTTTTCTATTTTTCTGCATTTTTGGAGCTGTTGGATGATTTCTGGATGAATCTGATGATAGATTTTTGTTATTCATTTAGATGTGATTTCATGCTCCATATCTGTGAAGAAATACGAGATCTGAGGCTGAAAAACGAAATTGTTAGGGATTTCACGTTTTTTGGGTGTTCTTGAAGATTTCGAGTTTGATTCTGAGTTTTTGATGTAATAATCAGTGTTTTTGGATGAAATAAAGTACTATTCTTGATGGAAAATGCATTCCGGATCCATTGGGAGCATCGGTTTTGTCTGAAACGTAACGGTTTGGGCAGATCTGGAGAAACACACAGTAGTGTGTGTTTCACGGTGTTCTTGGTGTTCTTCATTCTCCTTGAAGATTGCCTTGGCGATTTCGCAACAGATGAAGATGTACTTGGCTATCTCAGGTGAGCTTGAAGATTGCCTTGGCGATCTCGTGTGTCTCTGAACTTTGTCTTGGCGATCTGGATCTCATGCTTGGCGATCTCAATAAGTCCAGGCGATCTCGCCAATAGCCTTGGCGATCTCGAAGGAGCCTTGGCGACCTCGAATAAAGTTTGGCGATCTCGAATATCTTGGCGATCTCGACATATCTCGTCATCTGGGTTTTCGTTCGAATAAGCTTCAGACGATTCTAATCGTAGGGAGTTGTAGAGGATGATCTCCCGAGTTCAGGCATATAAAATTCGAAGATTTTGGTTGAGTATTAAGGGAGATACGGGTGAAATACGTTTTTCCGGTGGCCCTCGTTTTTCCGATGTCACTTTGCGGTCAATTTAGGGTTACGGGGACTGCTGTGTTTCTTTGAGGTTAAAGAAGGGCCCAGGTGACGTGGCAGGCCACTGATTGGTGGATGTTAAATTCCTGCCTCTCTCCTTGTCGCTTGACCGAGACCTCCTCTCTCCTTTATCGAATTTTAATTGGCTGGATGAGAATGTGCCTGGGTCCCACCTCAATAAAGAACCGTTGTTCACATGTTTGTTGTCGATTTCTGGTTGGCTGAAAAATTCAGCGTGGGTCGCAGCTTTTTTTTTAGAACCGTTAAAGGAAATGGTGTTGTTGCCTCCCTATTGGCCAGCGATATTCTCTTGGGGCCCGCCTGGAAAAGAGAATGCAGTGAGAACCGTTTAAACATGAGTGCTCTGGGCCTGTGATTGGCTACTACGCCTCTCACGCAGATCACAAACATGGACCGCTGGATCTTGTTGATCTGAGCCGTCAAATGTGTATTGGTTGGCGTTTTTGATTGGGCCAGAGCCCTTCACGTGGATCACGATCGCAGTCTATAAATCAGCCATATTCTCTGCTGTTAGATTGAAATGGATAGTGAATTATGATTGGCTGAATAAATTAGACAAGGATTAAAGGCTTTTCAATGGAGATTTTTCTCTAATAATTAAATTTTCAGCATTTTTGTTAAATGCGGGGAATTTTCTAATAAGTCTTTTACGAGACAAACGGGATAACGCCGCAACGAAATTGTGAAAATATTTTTATTAGTCATGGATTTATTCAGCCATATTTCGACCGGTTTCTAGTTTTTGTTGACGTCAAAACCACGTTAGCTAACGACCACTAACGGACTGGTTTCTCTTTTCGGTTAAGTATGTGACTGTTTCGTTATGTCTCACTCCAAGTTGTTTAGCCGATGCAGCGCTGATGTCATCTAACCGAATTAACTGGAATCTCAGTTAAATATTGGAATATTCCGTTAAATCTCTAATGGAAGGCCCGTTACGTGGATAAAATTTACGGTCTTCTCAGATTCATTCCAAATTGCACCGTTTGACTCAGAATTCTTCACGGAATATTTTTCCGAGCTCGATTTTCTTCGCCCAAAATTACGAAGACTCCGGTTATGAATAAATTTCTCGTTTACGCTCGGGATCTCAGTTTTTCACTGATTTGACATTATTTTTGCATCCAACCCAGTCACGCGGAACAAGTTCAATATTTATGAATCATTCACAACTGTCAGCACCCGGCTTTCGGTTTTTCGCAAGATTGTCTGATTTCAGGATTTTCATACCGTTTTCTCTTCGGAACTGAGCGGAACGGTTCCACTCTCTGCATCTGATTTTCCGCTTCCGTATCGGATGTTTTCAGAGGGATCTAGAGAAAAGGGGGAACCATTATGGATTTGGATTATCGGGTCGATTATCTGAAGTTGGAGCATTTTCAGTGTTTGATTGGTTTATCTGATTCGATTTGTTGCGATTTTCTCTCCAATGTTCAACATTCTTAGTATTGTACCCGATCGTGTGAACTGAGTGAACTGCAGCACTTGGATCTCAACTGGAGCAACAAGAACAGAAAAAGATTATTCAAAGGGGGAATCTTTACAACAGAAAGATTCCGGTTTATCAGTTATTCTTCGAAGATGCACGACAGAGCGGTTCTTCACCAGTATGACAGATTTGACAGCGTCAGTCAAGGGGGAATTGTTGTTACTTAGAGTGAGTGAGCACCATTCTAAAGAGAGAGAGTCACACATTGGGTTTGAGCTCAACCCAATGTGACCATGGATTTCCTATGACGAGTTTGTAATCATTCGGTTCGTTGTAACCATTCAGCAATAATCAATGAATCGTTTGATTTATTATTTCTTGTTATAGATTATCTTTGGTTCTCATCATCCCGTCTCCTTCATCTCATCTTCGTTCTTGCTCACGATCGGGATTCTTGATGTGAAATCGGTCCTGACAAATGGTATCAGAGCGGGTACCGATCAGATCTCATCTCACGACGAATCTGGTCACTCGAATCTTGATTTTGAGCTTGAATGAGGTGCTGATTGGAAAACCCACTTTGGAGACTTTTTCTATTTTTCTGCATTTTTGGAGCTGTTGGATGATTTCTGGATGATTTCTGGATGAATCTGATGATAGATTTTTGTTATTGGGTTCATTTAGATGTGATTGCATGCTCCATATGTCATAATCTGTGAAGAAATACGAGATCTGAGGCTGAAAAACGAAACTGTTAGGGTTTTCACGTTTTTTTGGGTGTTCTTGAAGATTTCGAGTTTGATTCTGAGTTTTTGGGGTAATAATCAGTGTTTTTGGATGAAATAAAGTATGAATCTTGATGGAAAATGCATTTCGGATACATTGGGAGCATCGGTTTTGTCTAAAACGCAAGGGTTTGGGCAGATCTGGAAAAACACACAGTAGTGTGTGTTTCACGGTGTTCTTGGTGTTCTTCATTTCTCCTTGAAGATTGCCTTGGCGATTTCGCTGCCTTTGTAGGTGTTCTTGGCGATTTGGAAAGAACTTGAAGATGTGCTTGGCGACTTCGAGTTTGCTCTTGGCGATTTCGAGTCAGTCCTTGGCGATCTCGAGTCAGTTCTTGGCGATTTCAAGTTTGTTCATGGCGATCTGGGCTTGGCGATCTCGAATAAAGCTTGGCGATCTTGAATAAGGTTTGGCGACCTCGTCTTTGTCTTTGGCGACCTCAAATAGTTGGTGATCGCGACTGAACTCGACATCTGGGTCTTCATTCGAATAATCTTTAGGCATTTTTGTTCGTCTAGGATCGTAGAGGATGAGAACACGAGTTCAACGGTATAAAAATCTTCGTATTTGGTCGACTAATAAGGAAGATATGGAGATGTTACGGTTTTCCGGCGACTCCATCGTTTTTCCGGTGGCTTAATCCGACTGATTAGGGTTTCATGATGAAGGAGACGCAGGTGGGGGTAGTTGGTGACGTGTCAGGCGCTGAATGGCTAGTGGAGAATGTCCTCTCTCCATCTTGTCGGTCAACCCTTGTCTCTCTCTCTCAGGTTGTCAATTCGTGATTGGGCAAGAGAATAAAGGCGTTGGTCCCACCTGTGGAGAGAGCCGTTGAGAGGTTGTGAGGTGCAGCCTTGTGATTGCCCGAAAGCAATTCTCGTGGGACCACAGGCTATAAGGATCCGTTGAAGCCCTCCTGCATGTCACTTTGTGATTGGCCTATCTACCTTTTACACAGATCATCACCTGATCCGTTAGATCAGTCCAACCTGCGCCGTTGGATTATTTTTAAAGACTCAACCTGATTGGCTGCGAATTTTTCACATGGATTATGATTATTTTTTAGATTTAATTAAAACTAATTGATATTTTAGCATTTTCATTAAATGCGGGGTTTTTCTTATCAGTCTTTTACGAGACTCACGAGACAACGCCGCAACAGAATTGTGAAAATTAATTATTGGTCATGGATTTATTCCGTAATATTTCGACCGGGTTTCTAGTTTTTGTTGACGTCAAGACCACGTTAGCTAAGGACCACTGACGGACTAGTTTCGCTTCTCGGTTAAGTTTGTGACTGTTTCGTTATGTCTCGCTCCAGGTTGTTTAGCTGATGCAGCGCTGATGTCATCTAATCGAATTAACTGGAATCTCAGTTAAATATTGGAATATTCCGTTAAATCTCTAACGGAAGGCCCGTTACTTGAATAAAATTTACGGTCTTCCCAGATTCATTCCAAATTGCACCGTTTGACTCAATTCTTCACGAAATATTTTTCCGAGCTCGATTTTCTTCGACCAAAATTACGACGACTCCGGTTATGAATAAATTTCTCGTTTACGCTCGGGACTCAGTTTTTCACTGATTTGACACTTTATTTTCGCATCCAACCCAGTCACGCGGAACAAGTTCAGTATTTATGGATCATTCACAACTGTCAACACCCGGCTTCCGGTTTTTCGCAAGATTGTCCAATTTCAGGATTTCAGTACCGTTTTCTCTTCGGAACTGAGCGGAACGGTTCCACTCTCTACATCTGATTTTCCGCTTCCGCATCAGATGTTTTCAGAGGGATATAGAGAAAAGGGGGAACAATAATAGAACTTGATTATCGGGTCGATTATCAGAAGTTGGAGCATTTTCAGTGATTGATTGGTTTGTCTGATTCGGTTTGTTGTGATTTTGACTCCAATGTTCAGCATTCTTAGTATTGTACCCGACCGTGTGAACCGAGTGAACTGCAGCACTTGGCTCTCAACTGGAGCAACAAGAACAGAAGAAGCTTATTCAAAGGGGGAATCTTTACAACAGAAAGATTCCGGTTTATCAGTTATTCTTTGAAGATGTACGACAGAGTGGTTCTTCACCAGTGTGACAGATTTGACAGCGTCAGTCAAGGGGGGATTGTTGGAACTTATAATAAGTGTGACTGACGCCATCAAATCTATTCTCGAATAATTCGGTTGAAGAATCCATTGTGATATGATTCAGAGACGCGGGTTGTGATGCTCGAGGCTTGCAAGTTTGGACAAAAGACGTTTTCTGGAAAAAAGGACCGTTGCATTCTTTTTTGTTGTCGGCAGCCTATTGGCTTATAAGAAGTCAACGCGGGACCACCTGGGCAGAGTGAGCCGTTAAAGGCTTCTTGCTGTTGCCATTTGATTGGTAGAAATCCATGTCACGCAGATTAGCTCCTTCTGACCTTCAGATCACTTCTTATCTCAGCCGTAGGATTCAAATTGTGTTTTCTCTAGCTGAAACCTGATTGGCCAGCCGCTATATACACGGATCAAACAAATCCAGCCCTTAGATCTGTAATTATTCCAGCCGTTGGATCTTTTTTAAAGACTCAACCTGATTGGCTGCGAATTTTTTTACATGGATTTTGATTATTTTTTAGATTTAATTAAAACTAATGGATATTTTAGCATTTTCATTAAATGCGAGGGTTTTTCTAATAAGTTTTTTACGAGACAAACGGGATAACCCCGCAGCGGAATTGTGAAAATATTTTATTGGTCATGGATTTATTCCGTCATATATTCGACCGGGTTTCTAGTTTTTGTTGATGTCAAGACCACGTTAGCTAACGACCACTGACGGACTGGTTTCGCTTCTCGGTTAAGTATGTGACTGTTTCGTTATGTCTCACTCCAAGTTGATTAGCTGATGCAGTGCTGATGTCATCTAACCGAATTAACTGGAATCTCAGTTAAATATTTGAATATTTTGTTAAATCTCAAACGGAAGGCCCGTTACTTGAATAAAATTGACGGTTTTCTCAGATTTATTCCAAATTGCACCATTTGACTCAGAAATTTTCACGGATCATTTTTCCGAGCTCAGTTTTCAAGACCCAAAATTACGAAGACTCCGGTTATGAATAAATTTCTCGTTTACGCTCGGGATCTCAGTTTTTCACCGATTTGACATTATTTTTGCATCCAACCCAGTCACACGGAACAAATTCAGTATTTATGGATCATTCACAACTGTCAGCACCCGGCTTCCGGTTTTTCAGAAGATTTTCCGATTTCAGGATTTGAGTACCGTTTTCTATATGGAACTGAGCGGAACGGTTCCACTCTCTGCATCCGATTTTCCGCTTCCGCATCGGATGTTTTCAGAGGGATCTAGAGAAAAGGGGGAACAATAATAGAACTTGATTATCGGGTCGATTATCAGAAGTTGGAGCATTTTCAGTGATTGATTGGTTTGTCTGATTCGGTTTGTTGTGATTTTGACTCCAATGTTCAGCATTCTTAGTATTGTACCCGACCGTGTGAACCGAGTGAACTGCAGCACTTGGCTCTCAACTGGAGCAACAAGAACAGAAGAAGCTTATTCAAAGGGGGAATCTTTACAACAGAAAGATTCCGGTTTATCAGTTATTCTTTGAAGATGTACGACAGAGTGGTTCTTCACCAGTGTGACAGATTTGACAACGTCAGTCAAGGGGGAATTGTTGGAACTTATAATAAGTGTGACTGACGCCATCAAATCTATTCTCGAATAATTCGGTTGAAGAATCCATTGTGATATGATTCAGAGACGTGGGTTGTGATGCTCGAGGCTTGCAAGTTTGGACAAAAGACGTTTTCTGGAAAAAGGACCGTTGCATTCTTTTTCGTTGTCGGCAGCCTATTGGCTTATAAGAAGTCAACGCGGGACCACCTGGGCAGAGTGAGCCGTTAAAGGCTTCTTGCTGTTGCCATTTGATTGGTAGAAATCCATGTCACGCAGATTAGCTCCTTCTGACCTTCAGATCACTTCTTATCTCAACCGTAGGATTCAAATTGTGTTTTCTCTAGCTGAAACCTGATTGGCCAGCCGCTATATACACGGATCAAACAAATCCAGCCCTTAGATCTGTAATTATTCCAGCCGTTGGATCTTTTTTAAAGACTTAACCTAATTGGCTGCGAATTTTTTTACATGGATTTTGATTATTTTTTAGATTTAATTAAAACTAATGGATATTTTAGCATTTTCATTAAATGCGAGGGTTTTTCTAATAAGTTTTTTACGAGACAAACGGGATAACCCCGCAGCGGAATTGTGAAAATATTTTATTGGTCATGGATTTATTCCGTCATATATTCGACCGGGTTTCTAGTTTTTGTTGATGTCAAGACCACGTTAGCTAACGACCACTGACGGACTGGTTTCGCTTCTCGGTTAAGTATGTGACTGTTTCTTTATGTCTCACTCCAAGTTGATTAGCTGATGCAGTGCTGAGGTCATCTAACCGAATTAACTGGAATCTCAGTTAAATATTGGAATAGTTTGTTAAATCTCTAACGGAAGGCCCGTTACTTGAATAAAATTGACGGTTTTCTCCGATTCATTCCAAATTGCACCATTTGACTCAGAAATTTTCACGGATCATTTTTCCGAGCTCAGTTTTCAAGACCCAAAATTACGAAGACTTCGGTTATTAATAAATTTCTCGTTTACGCTCGGGATCTCAGTTTTTCACCGATTTGACATTATTTTTGCATCCAACCCAGTCACGCGGAACAAATTCAGTATTTATGGATCATTCACAACTGTCAGCACCCGGCTTCCGGTTTTTCGCAAGATTGTCCGATTTCAGGATTTGAGTACCGTTTTCTATACGGAACTGAGCGGAACGGTTCCACTCTCTGCATCTGATTTTCCGCTTCCGCATCGGATGTTTTCAGAGGGATCTAGAGAAAAGGGGGAACAATAATAGAACTTGATTATCGGGTCGATTATCAGAAGTTGGAGCATTTTCAGTGATTGATTGGTTTGTCTGATTCGGTTTGTTGTGATTTTGATTCCAATGTTCAGCATTCTTAGTATTGTACCCGACCGTGTGAAACGAGTGAACTGCAGCACTTGGCTCTCAACTGGAGCAACAAGAACAGAAGAAGCTTATTCAAAGGGGGAATCTTTACAACAGAAAGATTCCGATTTATCAATTATTCTTTGAAGATGCACGGCAGAGCGGTTCTTCACCTGTATGACAGATTTGACAGCGTCAGTCAAGGGGGAATTGTTGGAACTTTTAATAAGTGTGACTGACGCCATCAAAACTATTCTCGAATAATTCGGTTGAAGAATCCATTGTGATTTGATTCAGAGACGCGGTTGTGATGCTCGAGGCTTGCAAGTTTGGACCGAAGACGTTTTCTAGAAAAGTCAACCGTTCGTGTCAACGGTCAACGTAAAAGTCAACAGAAGATCGGTTCGAGCGAGTCAAGCTTCATATTAATTAAATCAACTTTGATTTAATTAATAATTTATTTTAGTTATTTATTTGTAATAAGCTCATTTTATTTTTGTGTCTTGCTAGTTAGTGGGCTAGTGAGCACATGGGCTCTCTATATATAGGGTGTGTGTGCTCATTTGTAAGAGAGATGATTCTTAGAGTGAGTGAGCACCATTCTAGAGAGAGAGTCACACATTGGGTTTGAGCTCAACCCAATGTGACCATGGATTTCCTATGACGAGTTTGTAATCATTCGGTTCGTTGTAATCTTTCAGCAATAATCAATGAATCGTTTGATTTATTATTTCTTGTTATAGATTATCTTTGATTCTCATCATCCCGTCTCTCCTTCATCTCATCTTTGTTCTTGCTCACGATTGAGATTCTCGATGTGAAATCGGTCCTGACAAATGGTATCAGAGCGGGTACCGATCAGATCTCGTCTCACGATGAATCTGGTCACTCGAATCTTGATTTTGAGCTTGAATAAGGTGCTGATTGAAAAACCCACTTTGGAGACTTTTTCTATTTTTCTGCATTTTTGGAGCTGTTTGGATGATTTCTGGATAAATCTGATGATAGATTCTTGTTGTTGGGTTCATTTAGATATGATTTCATGCTCCATTTGTTCAAATCAGTGAAGAAATAAGAGATCTGAGCTGAAAAATTAAAGCACTTAGGGTTTTCACGTTTTTGGGTGTTCTTGAAGATTTCGAGCTATGATCTTGAGTTTTTGGTGTTATACTCAGTGTTTTTTGGATGAAATAAAGCACTATTCTTGATGGAAAACACGTTCCGGATCCATTAGGAGCATCGGTTTTGTCTGAAATGCAACGGTTTGGGCAGATCTGGAGAAACACACAGTAGTGTGTGTTTCACGGTGTTCTTGGTGTTCTTCATTTTGGTTGAAGATTGCCTTGGCGATTTCGCAGCTGTTGAAGATGTTCTTGGCGATCTCAGATGCTCTTGAATATGTACTTGGCGATTTCGAGTCAATCCTTGGCAATCTCGAGTCAGATCTTGGCGATTTCAAGTTTGTTCATGGCGATCTGGGATTGGCGATCTTGAATAATGCTTAGCGACCTCGTGTGGCTTTGGCGACCTCTATCACCTTGGCGATCTCGACTGATCTCAACTTCTGGGTTTTTATTCAAATAAGTTTTAGTGGATTTCGTTCGTATATATGTGTAGAGGATCGAGCTACGAGTCCGGGGGCATAAATTTCATCGAATTTGGTCGGGATTTGAGGAAGATATGGTTGATTTACGGTTTATTCGGCGAGGTTACGATTTTCCGGTGACTAGTTATATATCTCCGACAGATTTAGGGTTTCTAAGGTGAGAGATGACACCCGCTGACGTGGCAGCGTATCACTGGCTGCATAGAGAATTTTCCTCTCTCCCCTTTGTCGGCTGGGAGACATTCCATATTCGCTGTCCTGCCATGATTGGTTGCTGAGAGTCTCGTGGACCCAGGCTGGAAAAAGGACCGTTGCATTCTTTTTCGTTGTCGGCAGCCTATTGGCTTATAAGAAGTCAACGCGGGACCACCTGGGCAGAGTGAGCCATTAAAGGCTTCTTGCTGTTGCCATTTGATTGGTAGAAATCCATGTCACGCTGATTAGCTCCTTCTGACCTTCAGATCACTTCTTATCTCAGTCGTAGGATTCAAATTGTGTTTTCTCTAGCTGAAACCTGATTGGCCAGCCGCTATATACACGGATCAAACAAATCCATCTCTTGGATCTGTAATTATTCCAGCCATTGGATCTTTTTAAAGACTCAACCTGATTGGCTGCGAATTTTTTTACATGGATTTTGATTATTTTTTAGATTTAATTAAAACTAATGGATATTTTAGCATTTTCATTAAATGCGAGGGTTTTTCTAAGAAGTTTTTTACGAGACAAACGGGATAACCCCGCAGCGGAATTGTGAAAATATTTTATTGGTCATGGATTTATTCCGTCATATATTCGACCGGGTTTCTAGTTTTTGTTGATGTCAAGACCACGTTAGCTAACGAACACTGACGGACTGGTTTCGCTTCTCGGTTAAGTATGTGACTGTTTCTTTATGTCTCACTCCAAGTTGATTAGCTGATGCGACGCTGATGTCATCTAACCGAATTAACTGGAATCTCAGTTAAATATTGGAATATTTCGTTAAATCTCTAATGGAAGGCCCGTTACTTGAATAAAATTGACGGTTTTCTCAGATTCATTCCAAATTGCACCATTTGACTCAGAAATCTTCATGGATCATTTTTCCGAGCTCAGTTTTCAAGACCCAATATTACGAAGACTCCGGTTATGAATAAATTTCTCGTTTACGCTCGGGATCTCATTGTTCACCGATTTAACATTATTTTTGCATCCAACCCAGTCACGCGGAACAAATTCAGTATTTATGGATCATTCACAACTGTCAGCACCCGGCTTCCGGTTTTTCGCAAGATTTTCCGATTTCAGGATTTGAGTACCGTTTTCTCTATGGAACTGAGCGGAACGGTTCCACTCTCTGCATCTGATTTTCCGCTTCTGCATCGGATGTTTTCAGAGGGATCTAGAGAAAAGGGGGAACAATAATAGAACTTGATTATCGGGTCGATTATCAGAAGTTGGAGCATTTTCAGTGATTGATTGGTTTGTGTGATTCGGTTTGTTGTGATTTTGATTCCAATGTTTAGCATTCTTAGTATTGTACCCGGCCGTGTGAACCGAGTGAACTGCAGCACTTGGCTCTCAACTGGAGCAACAAGAACAGAAGAAGTTTATTCAAAGGGGGAATCTTTACAACAGAAAGATTCTGGTTTATCAATTATTCTTTGAAGATGCACGACAGAGCGGTTCTTCACCTGTATGACAGATTTGACAGCGTCAGTCAAGGGGGAATTGTTGGAACTTTTAATAAGTGTGACTGACGCCATCAAATCTATTCTTGAATAATTCGGTTGAAGAATCCATTGTGATTTGATTCAGAGACACGGGTTGTGATGCTCGAGGCTTGCAAGTTTGGATCGAAGGCGTTTTCTGGAAAAGTCAACCATTTGGGTCAACGGTCAACGGTCAACGTAAAACTCAACAGAAGATCGGTTCGAGCGAGTCAAGCTTCATATTAATTAAATCAACTTTGATTTAATTAATAATTTATTTTAGTTGTTTATTTGTAATAAGCTCATTTTATTTTTGTGTCTTGCTAGTTAGTGGGCTAGTGAGCACATGGGCTCTCTATATATAGGGTGTGTGTGCTCATTTGTAAGAGAGATGATTCTTAGAGTGAGTGAGCACCATTCTAGAGAGAGAGTCACACATTGGGTTTGAGCTCAACCCAATGTGACCATGGATTTCCTATGACGAGTTTGTAATCATTCGGTTCGTTGTAATCTTTCAGCAATAATCAATGAATCGTTTGATTTATTATTTCTTGTTATAGATTATCTTTGATTCTAATCATCCCGTCTCTCCTTCATCTCATCTTCGTTCTTGCTCACGATTGAGATTCACGATATGAAATTGGTCCTGATAAATGTTATCAGAGCGGGTACCGATCAGATCTCGTCTCACGACGAATCTGGTCACTCGAATCTTGATTTTGAGCTTGAATAAGGTGCTGATTGAAAAACCCACTTTGGAGACTTTTTCTATTTTTCTGCATTTTTGGAGCTGTTTGGATGATTTCTGGATGAATCTGATGATAGATTCTTGTTGTTAGGTTCATTTAGATATGATTTCATGCTCCATTTGTACAAATCAGTGAAGAAATAAGAGATCTGAGCTGAAAAATTAAAGCAGTTAGGGTTTTCACGTTTTTGGGTGTTCTTGAAGATTTCGAGCTATGATCTTGAGTTTTTGGTGTTATACTAAGTGTTTTTGGATGAAATAAAGCACTATTCTTGATGGAAAACGCATTCCGCATCCATTGGGAGCATCGGTTTTGCCAGAAACGCAACGGTTTGGGCAGATCTGGAGAAACACACAGTAGTGTGTGTTTCACGGTGTTCTTGGTGTTCTTCATTTTGGTTGAAGATTGCCTTGGCGATTTCGCAGCCGTTGAAGATGTTCTTGGCGATCTCAGATGCTCTTGAATATGTACTTGGCGATTTCGAGTCAGTCCTTGGCAATCTCGAGTCAGATCTTGGCGATTTCAAGTTTGCTCATGTCGATCTGGGATTGGCTATCTCGAATAATGCTTGGCGACCTCGTGTGGCTTTGGCGACCTCTATCACCTTGGCGATCTCGACTGATCTCAACTTCTGGGTTTTTATTCAAATAAGTTTCAGTGGATTTCGTTCGTATATATGTGTAGAGGATCGAGCTACGAGTCCGGGGGCATAAATTTCATCGAATTTGGTCGAGATTTGAGGAAGATATGGTTGATTTACGGTTTTTCCGGTGAGGTTACGATTTTCCGGTGACTGGTTATATATCTCCGACAGATTTAGGGTTTCTAAGGTGAGAGATGACACCCGCTGACGTGGCAGCGTATCACTGGCTGCATAGAGAATTTTCCTCTCTCCCCTTTGTCGGCTGGGAGACATTCCATATTCGCTGTCCTACCATGATTGGTTGCTGAGAGTCTCGTGGACTCAGGATGGAAAAAGGACCGTTGCATTCTTTTTCATTGTCTGCAGCCTATTGGCTTATAAGAAGTCAACGCGGGACCACCTGGGCAGAGTGAGCCGTTAAAGGCTTCTTGCTGTTGCCATTTGATTGGTAGAAATCCATGTCACGCGGATTAGCTCCTTCTGACCTTCAGATCACTTCTTATCTCAGCCGTAGGATTCAAATTGTGTTTTCTCTAGCTGAAACCTGATTGGCCAGCCGCTATATACACGGATCAAACAAATCCAACCCTTGGATCTATAATTATTCCAGCCGTTGGATCTTTTTTAAAGACTCAACCTGATTGGCTGCGAATTTTTTACATGGATTTTGATTATTTTTGAGAATTAATTAAAACTAATGGATATTTTAGTATTTTCATTAAATGCGAGGGTTTTACTAATAAGTTTTTTATGAGACAAACGGGATAACCCCGCAGCGGAATTGTGAAAATATTTTATTGGTCATGGATTTATTCCGTCATATATTCGACCGGGTTTCTAGTTTTTGTTGATGTCAAGACCACGTTAGCTAACAACCACTGACGGACTGGTTTCGCTTCTCGGTTAAGTATGTGACTGTTTCTTAATGTCTCACTCCAAGTTGATTAGCTGATGCAGCGCTGATGTCATCTAACCGAATTAACTGGAATCTCAGTTAAATATTGGAATATTTCGTTAAATCTCTAACGGAAGGCCCGTTACTTGAATAAAATTGATGGTTTTCTCAGATTCATTCCAAATTGCACCGTTTGACTCAGAAATCTTCACGGATCATTTTTCCGAGCTCAGTTTTCAAGACCCAAAATTACGAAGACTCCGGTTATGAATAAATTTCTCGTTTACGCTCGGGATCTCAGTTTTTCACCAATTTGACATTATTTTTGCATCCAACCCAGTCACGCGGAATAAATTCAGTATTTATGGATCATTCACAACTGTCTGCACCCGGCTTCCAGTTTTTCGCAAGATTGACCGATTTCAGGATTTGAGTACCGTTTTCTCTACGGAACTGACCGGAACGGTTCCACTCTCTGCATCTGATTTTCCGCTTCCGCATCGGATGTTTTCATAGGGATCTAGAGAAAAGGGGGAACAATAATAGAACTTGATTATCGGGTCGATTATCAGAAGGTGAAGCATTTTCAGTGATTGATTGGTTTGTCTGATTCGGTTTGTTGTGATTTTGATTCCAATGTTCAGCATTCTTAGTATTGTACCCGACCGTGTGAACCGAGTGAACTGCAGCACTTGGCTCTCAACTGGAGCAACAAGAACAGAAGAAGCTTATTCAAAGGGGAAATCTTTACAACAGAAAGATTCTGGTTTTTTAGTTATTCTTTGAAGATGCACGACAGAGCGGTTCTTCACCTGTATGACAGATTCGACAGCGTCAGTCAAGGGGGAATTGTTGGAACTTTTAATAAGTGTGACTAACGCCATTAAATCTTTTCTCGAATAATTCGGTTGAAGAATCCATTGTGATTTGATTCAGAGACGCGGGTTGTGATGCTCGAGGCTTGCAAGTTTGGACCGAAGACGTTTTCTGGAAAAGTTAACCGTTCTGGTCAACGTTCAACGTAAAAGTCAACCGAAGATCAGTTCGAGTGAGTCAAGCTTTATATTAATTAAATCAACTTTGATTTAATTAATAATTTATTTTAGTTGTTTATTTGTAATAAGCTCATTTTATTTTTGTGTCTTGCTAGTTAGTGGGCTAGTGAGCACATGGGCTCTCTATATATAGGGTGTGTGTGCTCATTTGTAAGAGCGATGATTCTTAGAGTGAGTGAGCACCATTCTAGAGAGAGAGAGTCACACATTTGGTTTGAGCTCAACCCAATGTGACCATGGATTTCCTATGACGAGTTTGTAATCATTCGGTTCGTTGTAATCTTTCAGCAATAATCAATGAATCGTTTGATTTATTATTTCTTGTTATAGATTATCTTTGATTCTCATCATCCCGTCTCTCCTTCATCCCATCTTCGTTCTTGCTCACGATTGAGATTCTCGATGTGAAATCGGTCCTGGCAATTTTGATGTTTGATTCTTCAAGGTTCTTGATGCATCCTTCTGTTCAAAAACTTCAGAAATTTTCCTAGCATCCACGCAATGAAGAGGAAACTCTTTGTCGGGGAATATCTGTTCTGAACCCTTGAGTTTGTAAAACCTCTCAGGTTGAACCTTCTCAGCCTTGAAAACTTCCTTCTTCACTTGCTTCATTTTAAGCTTCTTCAAATCTTGTGATGTCGATGCTGGAACCTCCTCAGCTTTGACATCATGTGCTTTAAAACCCAAACCAACTTTTTTTCCAAAAACTTTTTCCTCAGAATTAGAATTCTCGTGTCCAACCTTTGCTAACTTTGAAAACTCAGCTTTGATATCTTTAATATTTTTCTATTCAAAGAAGATCGTCTCATCAAATTCAGGTTGAGAACGAATCTTTTCACTTGAAGTAGCTGATTTCTCCTTATCAGCGGAAGATGAACTAGATACAAATTGTGGAGCCGGAGGAATCTCATATTTCATTCCCTTCTTCTTCTTCTTAGTCTTCTTGTTTTTCTTCTTTTTCACAATCTTCTCTTCTTCAGTAGTAGAAGAAAATTTGGAATAATCAACTTCTTCAATCTTTTCTTTCACTTCTTTGAAAGCTTCCTTGATATGAGCAGGAGGTGAAGCTGTCTTATCAAACATCTTTTTAAAATTCTCATCTTTAGCTAGAAAGCTTGTGCAGAATTAAGAATTGGAAACATTATTCAGCAATCGATTGGCATCAATTACTTGAATCTTTAAATCTGAAATTTGCTGTTGAGCTTCAGACAACTCCTTCTCAGTAGCTATCAACCTTTTTGCAACCTTATGCGTTTCAAATTTCTACATTCGAAGATTTTGCAGCCCTTCAAACAATTCTTTCTTCAATTTATATTCATTCCATTTTAGAATCTCCATATTTGCAGTTTGAATTTTACTAAAACTAACCAACGCCCGCTTCTCATCCAAAAACTTTTCCATAACAGCTTGATAACTTTGAATTTTAGCGGCAGATTCTTCAGCATTCTTTGTAAGCAAATCAAGCTTGATTTTGGACTTTTCAAAAAGATTCTGAAAATCATTTGCAGCGTCTTCTGCTTCATTCTTCCATTTCTGGACTTCATTAACTAACTCATCCTTTTCTTCATAAATCTTTACATTTGTAGCTTCAACATTCTTTTTATCTTGTTTTGATAGCTCTAAAATTTCATTCAGCAACTTGATCTATGTAATCAAACATTCATTTTTCAAAACTAATTCCTTCTCATATTCCCTAGACACTTCCAAATCTGAATTAACCAACTCGAATTTCTCCAAAAGCTTTTGAATTTTATTCAATAACAAAGCATTTTCTTTCAACAACTTTCCAAGTTTTCAGCAGATTCATGGGACCTTGGTGTTGAACTTGTATCTGAACTTGTATCAGAACTATAACCTGCTTATTGATCATGAGTGAAAATCAAAGCAGATGAGTCAAGATGTTTACCCCAATCATAAACACCATCATACTGACTTATTAAAGCTGTCGTGTTTGCATTACTTGATGATGGTTGAGTAAAACCAGGTTTGCTAACATGAGCTTGTTGACATTCTCTAGCAAAATGTCCAAGCTTCGAACACTTGTAGCACTTGATATTTGATTTATCAAAACCTAATTTGCCACTAAAAGTTTGTTTCCAGTCTTCTTATAATATCGTTGTGATCTTTGAGTTAACATAGCAAGTTGCCAGGCCATATCTAACTCATTCAATTGATCATCATCAAGCTCATTCAAATCTTCTTTAATCAATTGTGCCTTCCCAACATCATTTATAATCATTCCAAAAGATGAAGAAATGAGAGCAACAATCACTTTGGCACATTCATCCACCGATTGAACAGAACAAGCACTTTGACTTGATGAATCTGGAATTGTAAAACTGCAACCTTTTGAAGAATCATAAACCAGAAACTCTAGCCATAAAAGCAACACTTCGTGCAGAACTCAGATTTGGTTTAGCTTTAGCATTCATGCTAGCATTATTCTCTCCATGATACAGCTTAGGATTTTGTAATGTTGCAGTTGACTTCTTTGAATTTAACATTTCCATTTCCCGAGCATGAAGTTTTCCAGTAAGCTCATGAAATGTTAATGTAGATATTCTTTATCATGAGTGAGTAACAAAACATAGTTTTCCCACTTTTCAGGCAAAGCATCCATAATCTTTTCTTTCAAAACTGCATCGGTTTTCTCAATTCCAACTACCTTTAATTCACTAATCAGATGTGAAAACCGTGAAACAAGAGCGGTAATGTTTTCATTGTCATAATGTTGACAATTATCAAATTCTTTATTCAACACCTTTCTTCAACTCTTCTTATATTCATCATTACCCTCACATCTTGCTGATAAAGAATCCCACAATTGTTTTGATTTCTTGCACATACTAAATTGATGTAACAACTAAGTGGGTAATGCCATTGTAAGATAACCGAAAGCCTTTTGTTCAAGCTCGTATGATTTCCTTTCAGCAATGTCGAAGGTATGAACTTCCTTAATATCTCCTTGATCAGTCGGATGTTGATAAAGCTTCTTGATAGGAACCACAAATCGATATCATTCGTGCTTATGTAAGCAGAAAATCGTTGCTTCTAATTCTGATAATCTTCCAACTTCAATAACTTGGGAACTTTCTGACTTGTTCTAATTTCGTTTTCATAATTCATCTTAGTCTGCATCGCACTCTTCATCGCGGCAAAAGCTTGAAATTCTGACATCGTAGAAAAATTCAAAATTTTGATTGGCCGAACTCTTCCAGAACTCTAATAATACACTGAACCTTAAACGAACTATTTCTGAATAATATCACCGAACTCTTTCCGAGCCCTTAACGAACTCTTAACTAACTCTCACCGAACAAGAAAATCCGTCGAACTTCGAACGAACCAGAATATACTCCGAACAATCAACGAACCCTAGACGAACTCTAAGTTGGAGCAGTTATTTTTCCGAACCTCAAGTTCGGACGACGGTTAGTCCGAACAGCAACATAGTTTCTTAAAAAGTTCGAATTTGGATGAATTTTGATGAGACTCGCAGCAGTTGATCAGAAAAAGTGATGAAGAACAATTTAGGAACAAATTTGACACAAAAAACTTGACAGATTTCATTGAACTCACGAAAACACACTAGAAAACCACCAAAACATTTCAAAAAATCCGAAAATAGCTACCACAGATTAGTAGAATGAACCAGAAAGCTCTGATACCACTTGAAAAGTCATGAGCAACGGATCATCTACTCAATCTAGCTATTCGGATACGAAACAAGTAATTATAATGATTGTTTTATTGATCTATAGAAGAAAAATTACAATCAGAAACACAAAGAACTGACACAGAGAATACAGCACAGAAACACACACTTAAGAATATCTCTCACGCTCGGAACTATCTCACACAAAGAACAACCATGTATATGTACTGACCCGCCGAACCTCATACGAACCTGAGGTTCGCCCTAATCCGAACTTCAGGTTCGGACCAGGTTCGGCCAGTCACACTTTGGCTTAAACTTGTTCTTGACTTGATGTAACTGGATACTTCACACGACGCACACATCAGGTATCAACAGAATATAACCGGAAAGAAGTACTGCTATGATCATTGAATAAGGGCGTATGTTATATGAAAAAATTAATAAAGGTAATAACTCACATTTGCGGCATGTCGATCGAGCTGAAGAAGCTCACTAATAGTCTTTTTCTCCGCACATGATGATAGAATTGGTATAGGTCTATTGGAAACCGAAGAAGCTGTGTTTCCTCGTATACTGGAAAAATTATTAATAGTTCACTTAGAAGGCAGAGGTAACTGTGTAATGTAAATATATTGTGGAGATATTTAGCAACATACTCATTTAGGAGAAAAGAGGATGCATTAATCTTTGGATTAAGGTACACATATGTTGCAGCAGTGGAAGATAACTGAAGCCAATCTAGTATTTGGAGAAAGCAGTTAACATAGGTATTTAAATTCATCTAAAAGAGTAATACAAAGATAAATATGAGTTTTGTTAGTTTTATCGTAAGGTTTTGTGACTTTAACGGAAGTCACAACAATTGTTGATCGAAAAAGAGCGTTTTCTATAACAGGGCGATCAAATCTGCCACGCGACCGCATAATATCTATCCATAGACTCGCCTTGATTATGTTGCCACTGGAAGATACATTATAATAAATTTTATTAGTAAGTTGCTGAACAGTTTGTAAGAAGAGTTTTATGTACCATAGTCGCGTATAGTTTTTGGTTTCGAACATAATTTATATACTGCTAATTTTTATTGATGAGATAGTAAGCTGTAATTGTCATTAGTCGGGGAAATTGTTAGTTCAAGAGTTATAGTTATATAAATTTAAGGTATGAAGACAAAGTGATGGTCATATATAAAGTAATCTGGTTGTGTGGCAATTAAATCTCAGAATAGCAATTTGAATCAGCATGTCATTTAATAATCTGATGCTTATCGGTTGTTTTTTAGGGTTAGATGAATATAAGGTTCTCTTCTTGTAGTGTTCCCTCAACAATTCCGTCAAGACAGCTGTTGTAATCTGTATATGTGATAGTTAGTTGGTGATGATAAATCTAATCTGTATATGTAATAGAACATCATCAGCATATATAGAACCTCATCAGAAAATTAGATTTTAAGAAATCTTTTAAAACCTCATCACAAGATTAAACAAAATAATTTTCTTACGTTGACTATTAAATGGTCATTCAAATTAGCATCTTCTTGTATATGTAATCTGTATATGTAATAGTTAGTTAGACGAATATAAGGTTCTCTTCTTGTAGATGGGTTTTTTTTAATCTAATCTTTTGAAAGATTTAATGTATTATAGAATTTATCATCAGCATCTTCTTACAGTGTGCTATGAATGGATGTTATTTTTTGTTTCATTACTTCTGTTTTTATTCTTGATATCACATACAAAAAAAATCCAATACTTGTTATTTTTAGTATAAAACAAATATTTATAATTTATAATGTTAGCAGGCTTTATATTAACTACCATCGTATTTTAATAATCATGATACTAATTTAATTTATTTATAGTAATTATTGATTATTACTTAATAAGAGTTATTATCCTCTAAACACCAATTTCTTTTCGTGAACAAACTCAAAATAATCGGTTTTCATAACAAACACAATAACCAGCAGGTTTATGTTAGATAACACAACACAAAGTGTTCAAAGAGTTCAATTAAGTTCTTGCAAGTTGTAGACATGCGTTGGCCGTACATATGATTAATTTAACATCAAATAGTCTGTCTCCAACTCATACTAAAGTTTGTCTAAGGCAAAAAAAAATTGAAAACCAGTATGTGTTTAACTGCTTAAGAATAGGGGTGATTCAAATAGTATGTCTAAAGCAAATAGTTTGCCTACAAAAATCGATAAAAAGTTTGTCTAAAGCAATTAGTTTGTCTAAGCCTATTATATAGACATACTATGTATCACCAAATAGTATGTTTTGAACTCATACAAAAGTCAAAGGCAAAAAACAAAAAAAAAGGAAAGAAAGATTTGAACCTGTGTCTCGCAAACCTAA
This sequence comes from Deinandra increscens subsp. villosa, assembly GCA_039602395.1. NCBI lineage: Eukaryota > Viridiplantae > Streptophyta > Magnoliopsida > Asterales > Asteraceae > Deinandra > Deinandra increscens. The sequence continues at coordinate 7,201,906 of JBCNJP010000016.1, forward strand.
AGCCTTAAAACCCGGTATGTAGCCACCATAGCTGCATTTGTTAAATTTAAAGTGAAGTATGTATATATATAAAAAGACATTTGAGGTGATTGAAGTTTAGGCTGAATGTTCATGTATACATGTTTTTTATGCTTTTGTTTTAAAATTGTAGTGTCGTAATTATGCATTTTGATTATAAAGGGGCAGAAAGCTGAGGACTCTAGTTCACAGCACACATCAATCAGATATTATCACCCATTTGTATAATAGTATTATATATCTAAAGAAAAAATAAAAAAATCAAAGTCAGAACAAAAGAAATAACTCACTCCTATGATATTCAAACAACAGACATAGCATTTAAAGGAAGACAAGAAAAGAAGGTCAAAATATGAAGCAAGAAAAGAAAATATGAAGGCAGTCACAAAAGGAAAGGCATGATAAAATTTCATATCGGTACATATCAATTTAGAAAATAACATAAACAGGAGTATAAATTACCATTGAAACTGAACAATTAACTAGAGTTTTCAATACATGAATACCAATTTTGTTCTATACTAACACAATGACTAACAAACGAAAAGAATGGGTAACTAAGGAAAAGATTTAAACACAATCAGTAACTAAGAAAAAGAACTTAAACTATCAGATATTACAGGAAGACTAATTGTCAATGAAACTGAACAATTGAAGTTTAAAAAGTTGAATGCCAATCTGGTATAAGAACAGAAAACCCTAAATACTCATAGCAACCTAAAGATGCAGTACGCGCACATTCATTCGAAATCATGATTACCTGTTGATACCTGATATGTGCGTCGTGTGAAGTATCAAGCAAAGTACAAGTTCAAGCCAAATCATACTTGGCCGAACCTGGTCCGAACCATGAGTTCGGAGTGGCCGAACCTCAGGTTCGGATGGATATCGGCCAGTCGACTATAAATAGAAGTTTGTTCTTTGTAATTCATAGTTCTAAGCGTGTGAGATTCTCTTAAGTGTGCGTTTCTGAGGTGTATTCTCTGTGTCATTTCTAAGTGTTTTACTGATTGTAATTGTTCATTTGTGATCAATGAAATAATCGGTTAATTACGTTTCGATGTCCGAATAGCTAGATTGAGTAGACGATCTGATGCTCACGCATTTTCAAGTGGTATCAGAGCTATCTGGTTCACTCTACTGATTTGTGGTTGCTATTTTTTGGATATTTGAATGTTTTTGGTGTTTTTTCGAGATTTTTTACATGTTTTGATCCATTCTGTCGCTTTTTCGGTGTCAAGTCTATTTCTAAAGTGCTCCTTATCAGTTTTCCTGATCCACGGTTGCAAGTTTCGTCAAAAACTATCAAATATCGCGCATTTTTTAAAAATTATGTCGAAGTTCGGAGAGTACTGGTCAAGTTCAGAGTAACCGCTCCGAATCTCAAGTTCGGACAGTGATCGGTCCTAGTTCGGTGAGAGTTCGGTCAGTGTTCGGCTGAAGTTCGAAGTTTATTCTATTTGGGTCGGAGTTCGGGTCTGTTTTTGGTTCGGGCAAGTTCGGATCTAGTTCAGGAAAGGTTCGGAGGTCTTTCGGACAGAGTTCAGTATTCTGAGTTTGGTATAAGTTCGGACTGTTGAATTAGGTTCGGACAGAGTTCGGAGGGAGTTCGGACGATAGTGTTAAGTTCGGAACAAGTTCGGCCAACAGATTTCAAATTTTTCAAAGATGACGGAATTTTAAGCGTTTGCCGCTATGCAAAATGCAATGTAAACAATGCTGAATTTTGATAACGAAATCGGAACAAGTCAGAAAGTTCCCAAATTGTTGAAGCTTGAAGATTATCAGAATTGGAAACAACGATTTTCGGCTTATATGAGTACGAATGACATTGATTTGTGGATTCCAATCAAGAAACTTTATCAACATCC
>JBCNJP010000016.1:7204294-7231007 GCA_039602395.1 Deinandra increscens subsp. villosa
TTGAACATTTTATTGATTAACTTTTCCCAACATTCATTATTATATATTTGTTACCATGTAGAAGGTTAAGAAAAAAATATAATAAACCTCTAACAATTAAAGCTGTAATTTAATTAAACCAATATAAATTGACACTTCATTTCTTTCGATAAGGGTAGGGTAAATGTAAAAAATTTATTATATACATCTCGAATTAATCAAAACAATTTGAGAAGGTTTCCTTCTGATTAGGATATAGTGAATCGTGACATGAAAGATGTTTCCGTAGCATAATAATCTCACAAAACATGACAACGTAAAAGTGAAGAGAGTTACAGTTAAGGTGATCAAGGTTGCTAAGGACAAACCATGTAGCTATGTATAAATAACGGTTGGTGACATAACTGGACTTGTAGAGCCGACTTCATCAAGGTTCTTAAACACCTCCTTGTAAACAATATTTCGCGTATGCTGCGCTAGGGCTACGTCACCATCTTCGACCATAACTATTTTTAATCCGTCTGGAGTTGTTACTCGAGACAGGGCGACATACAGCTGTCCATGACTGAAGACAGGTCGCGGCAAATACAGTCCAACAAACTTTAATGATTGGCCCTGGCTTTTGTTTATTGTCATTGCATAGCATGGTCTTAGCGGGAACTGGCGTCGCTTCAAAATAAATGGCCACTTTGATTTAGTGGATGTCAGTGCGATCCTTGGTATAAATGTGTTGTTCCCTATTTTCGAACCTGTTATAATCCTGGCTTTGATAACAAATTTCGCAAGATTGGTGATAAGTAGGCGGGTGCCGTTACATAAGCCTTCTGCTGGATTGACGTTTCTCAGAAGCATAACAGGAAGGCCTTCTTTCAGATTTAGAACATGTGGAGGCATCCCAGGAAAGTTTAAAGCATTTAGAAATTCTGTTGGGTAAAGGTCATTTTGCTCTAGGATGTCTGTAGAGGCCTTGCAGATCTCATCAGAGCTGCGGTACGTCCTCGCTGGGCGGTCAAGTTTATGGAACATGCAGTCATTTATCTGAGCTGCGTCGTCATTCCTAGGTGTCAAAATCGCCCTCTCACGTAGATAGTCTTCATCATCCTGTCGGTTTAAGAAACCAGGGAAGGTTGTCATTATTATCTGTTCAATAGGACACGAAGTATATGTCACAATAAACTGATCTGGGATCTTTATCCATGTCGGTTCATGTTCTCCCTCCTTCATCTCTGCTGGAACAACACCATCTCCAACATCGAGAACCCATTTATTAAAGGCCTGCTTTGTAAGGTCCACCTCACCTGTTTTCGTATATTCAGTCACCCGCATACTTTGTGTAAGCCTATAAACCTGGCAGGAGTTCCATAAAGTCGATCTGTTAATGGAAGACTGCACAATCTCCACTCGTTTTCCTTTAGGAATAACAGGCAGAATCTGCCTGAAGTCACCTCCCAGCAACACAGTTAATCCTCCGAAAACACGGTCTCTATTGGCTGGATGTTTGAGACTCAATATATCTCGTAGGGTTCTATCTAGCGCTTCAAACGCATGTTTTTTGGTCATAGGAGCTTCATCCCATATTATTAAGCGAGCTTGCTGTACCAGCTGAGCAAGTATGGTATTTTGTTTTATGCCACACGTGCTATTCTCCAAAACTTCAAGGGGTATTACAAAGCGACTATGAGCAGTTCTTCCACCAGGCAAAAGTAAAGATGCAATACCTGTGTCTCATCAGATTAAGAGCAGCAGAGCTAATTAGATAACGGGGTTATTAATTTACTCTTCTACCTATATAAGATTGATAATAACAGAAGGTTTTTATCTATAAGTATCACAGCTAACTGCGTAAAATACATTAAGAAAGTACTTATTTTAAGCAACCTGTACTGGTTTATTAATTGTGCGTATGACTACAATGTATGAAAACTTGCAACTTTTGCGTGTAAGTATTTTGATAGATGGTGTTTTGTGTACAGCTAATACTGGTGGCATAATAGAATGATATTACTATACCTGAAGACGCAACAGCGAGAGCTATCATTTCTTCCGATCTAAGGCGTGACAGAATTGCTCTATATAAAAATGTTTTACCTGTTCCTCCTGGCCCATAAACAAAGAAGAATTTACCTTGTTCTTGCTGTACGGATTTTATTACGTCTTTATATATTAAACCCTGTTCTGCGTTCAGGTTACTATAAAGATTTTCATGCATCACCTTTTCAAGTGCTATATTGTATGATAGCTCTTCTCGTATAAGGCGATTCTCATCATTACCAAGGAGAGTCGGATCAGGTTTCGGGAAGCCCTCAAAGTCATTTAAGGACCTTCCGTTTCGTTGAAGGAGTTCTTCCATTTCAAGAAGGCAATAATTTTTCTTCTGGTGCTCTTTGAGTTCCCACTTTGGAAACCGCAGTTCTCGCCGTTTCTTGTGTTCTATATCATCACAGAGGGCTTCCCAATTCTGTTCCCACAATTTCAATGGACTGCTGACTTCGCAAAACAATAATATTGTTACGAAAAGTGTACGAAGCTGGTTGCCAGTTGCCCACACCTGTGCTTCTGATATTGCCTCTGTCCATTCATTGTCATCACTAAGGAGCCCGCGAGCATAGCACGCTTCTTTAAAAGTAGTATATACCTTTCCTTCAAAAGTCTTAATATCGTTAAAAGACGTTGCCCCTTTCACGATACCCAAAAGCATCCTTAGATAGTAACGGGGTCCAGCAGCAGGGTTACAGTACACAATTCGGCCTACACAGGTCCTACATGATCGACGTGCCCATCTCTTTTCGTTGGCATGCCATACATACTTTCCTGGTAGCTCTGCATATGTAAGTTCCCTCGCCCTCGCGTCAGCCTTATTCAGCTCAAACCATTCCGTAAACATGGTTTCCTTAATCCCTGGCCGGTTAACCGCAGCTGCTATGTTGTCCGAGTCTCGAAGCATAACCACATTTTGGTCCGGGAGGTGATAGTTTAACTTCATTACCGAAGGATAAGAGTAGTGTATGTCAAACGCGAGCATACGCCACACGGCTTCGCATGCAGATAAATAACGACAGTCTAGATAATTCTTTATCTCATCAATGTTAATAATCTTTTCACGCTTTGTCTCTCCATCGACAGTGATGTTGTCATGGATGACCATTGTAGTTCTATCTGGGCCCTTGTTCAGGTACTTAAATAAGTACTTGATTGCTCGTGACCTATTACACCATTCTACATTGATGTGCGATTCGTATTTTAGTAATAAATAACGATTATATGGTACTACATGGCTATTGTCAAAACGATTTCTCCCTTTAACCGCATACCTATTGTTTCTTCGCCTTCGGTAAACAGGATATCCATCACCATCAATAGTTGTTTCGTCATAATATGATCTGGGATAATGCTTTGAGCAGTTTCCATCGACCATGCAGGGGGCATTCCTTCCGTTGGGCCCACAGGGCCCATGCAACATATGCTTCGTGACAACCCTAAATGCTTCGGGATCATCACTCTCCAATGGTAGTTCAGCGGATATAATATCATCTATTGAGCTGGGAGTTGTACATTTTGACGCGGCGTCAAGCCAGATAAGTATGTGTGCATGTGGGAGACCGCGTTTCTGGAACTCAATCGTATAAACACCTGTCAAAGTAGTCAACAGACAAAACAATATCGATACAGAAAGATGTCTCGAAATACCGAAAATAACAATGGCTCAACATCGGAGGGTTAAATAAATGTAGAGAGAGTATTTTACAACGGGGTGTCATGTACAACATTACCTGCCAATGTCTTGCCAAATATGTATTTCGTCATGATGTCATGAATCAGGGAATGTAGCTTCATTTTGAAAACACGCGAGACAGTTTCTGGCCGCTCATAAGACTGTTGGCCGGGGGTCAAAGCGAGCATTTCATCTATTTCTGGCCAGTTTGGATTTGCAGTGAAGGTTATAAACAGATCAGGATTGCCGTATGTCCGGCATAGAGCCATAGCATCCTGATAGTTCTGCACCATATATCGCGGGCTTCCTGTGAAGGATGAAGGTAATACAATGCGCTGACCGACTGCATCCGCCCTTGTGTCCCCCCGTGTAACAGCATCACATAGATTGTTGTAGAGCTCAACACGCAAGTCTTTTTGGTTATTACGTACCCACTTCAGTCTTTGCTCTTCAATAGCTGTGTAAGCATCAACTAAATACTGCTGGAACAGCCGTCCACCCCGCAACAGAGTACTGGTTTCATCCTCACGTTGGTGGATCATATAACAGTAATATTCTCTCATTGTAACATTTTGACGTTTCGTACTTCTCTTCCCTGAGTTGAAAGCATACCGTATGTGCTCATGGAAACCTGTCTCACCATAAGGGAATAATATGGGATATTGTAATGCCATATAAAGCTGGTTCAACTCTGATATTCTCTTTAGATTACCGTCATTAGTGCTGATTACTATGTCTCTCAGCCCATCACTTTCACCGAAATCCCATGTTACTAACACTGCGATCTCTGATGCAGTTGGTGCATTATATTGACGGTTCTCCGTGCCACGGCCTAACAATCGAATACGGCAGTCACGGTTTCCATCTGCAGCACACCAATCCCGGGCCATTCGAAATGTTTTAGCAACAGCACTGTAAGTGTTGAACATGTCAACCAGTTTGGATACTATGGCCTCATCTATACTGCCATGATCACTATCATCCCGTGACAAAGCATTTATACGATTTGATACCTCATTTTGCGTGTCATGAAAATATAACTGCGCATACGTAGGTTGTTTACCTTGGGCAGGAAGCAGAGAACCAATACGATGGTAATTTTGTCCACTGACACGGAATGTATATACTCCCCTACCCTCGTTAACTGAGTGATCAATTTTAGCCCCAAAAGAAGTGTAGGTAAACATGCTGTTGTAGCGCCTAATTTTCTCCCTGAATCCAGCTGCTAGCCGGTTATCATAGTCTAGAAGGCTTCTAAGTGGCTCTGGGGCCTGTAATGGGGATGGCAACAGCACCTTCCTATCTTGACAGCAGGATGAAAAGCTAGCTTCACCATCCAAGTCGGTAGTTTTACTCTTCTCCGCACCCCACATCAGCGCTTTACAATTACTGCATTTATATATGGGGCTTCCCAGGCTCTCATAAACGACCGGCACGCCTACATAATACATAATAATCCATTTAATTTACAAAATATGCAAGCATAATTGAGATAGCATGGTGTCCAGTGTAGTGTGGCTCATTCTTATATATACACGACACAATATTCAAAAGAGCTGTATATAACCTATCCCGCTATTACACTGGAAGGACCCTAGCCTGCTTACATGGAGCCATGTTCAACATAGATTACCTGCAGAAGTAAAGGCTGGTCTTTTGTGTCGCTGTGACGCTGCTGTATGAATGGCCCGGTCCGACTATTACGTTTCCTAGTTGACGATATTGACGTATTCCCTGCATGGATAAGTTAACCTCGGCAACGTATTCCAGTAGCGGAAAAAATAAAGTTACAGAAATTGTAACGGCTTAGAATACAATGATATAAGGATGAACGTGGTTATCAGTCGGAACAAAACCTGCTTTTCTTTTGGGCATGCGTGTCGAGCTTGATGATGGGTTTGTATGCGCTGTAAAAGTCCACACTTTAAATGACACAAAGACCCGGCACCAATACAAAAAATGCACATTATATTAAATAGAGTATCCAACCTGCCTTAGCTCTTTTACCACGGCTGCGACTTGATGATGGCGGTTCATTGTCTGTTACAAATAAATGTTATAAAACAACCAAATAGTTCAACTATGTACCAATAAACTATAAACGTCTAACAGCAAGCCTAGGTGTCAGATATAACATAGCTATCATCAAGCGCTTACAGGAAAAAACAACTGACCTACGTCGTTACGCAGGACTGTAGTAATACCACTTTCGTGGCATCCTCCCATGATTTGCGGTTTGAACGATAAATCCAAGATGTTTGGACCACATGATAAACTTACCAGGCCGCCTTCGGTACCACTTTGTGTCATTTTAAGACCACAATACCTCCTCCCTCTTACATCACTACTTTCCTCAGGCCGGACCAAGTTACGCTGACCAGCCATTTTCTTCACAACAGGTGGCTTTTTAACTTTATCAGCATCCAAGATGTTTGGACCACATGATAAACTTACCAGGTCGCCTTCGGTACCACTTTGTGTAATTTTAAAACCACAATACCTCCCCCCTCTTACATCACTACTTTCCTCAGGCCGGACCAAGTTACGCTGAGCAGCCATTTTCTTCACAACAGGTGGCTTTTTAACTTTATCAGCAGGGTATGTGTGAACAATCTCCTCATCGGTTAAACTCTGTTGTGTCCGTGTCGTCAAAGAACCATACACAGTATCATGAGCAAGACTATCCTGTAAATCTACATCTGTTAAAATACACAGTAAAGATATAAGGGTAAGCAGCAGCCAAAGAAGACCACTAATTTATACAGGACGTTTAGTATTCATTATTAGAGTTTGTATCGAAGAAGTTACGTGGAACTATAGGCAGATAATCTAAACTCGAGGACTGTGCGTCAGTCGGAGTTATTTGAAGACCGCAAAAATGTTGCACTTTCCCATCAGATGTGACATGCGAGGTCCTCTTAACGGCGGGTGCCTTACCAAACTTCATAGCAGCTGAACGAACGACCCAACCAAGTACTCTACTACAACAGCATGGCAAAACAGACTTACATAGTATTACAGAAAGCTTACAGTTAACTAATCGTGTGAGACTATCATAAAAATAGTGCCAGTCAGATGTAACCTGGGTGGTGATCGTCTTCTTTACAGAAGTACAAAGCCACAATCTCACTACAATGTATATGTGCTGGATCAACAAAAAGAGGCCGAGGTTAAACTTCTTCTCTATATATCTCCCTGTCACAATTAAGTGAAAACCAGTGAATGAAACTGATATAATAAGAAGCTTACAATGTACCTCTAACGTCAATAGTGCTGATGGCATATAAAAAGGCGTAATATGGAAGCTGAAGCAATAGTAAATTAAGTAAACAATAAGGAATTAATAAATTAATAACCATACAGTTTTTATGTTCGTCAGATTATATAAGGATACTTTGAAAAGAGGCTGAAGAGCAGTCACAGAAAGAAATCCTGTAAAAATGTTCTCGTATTTGCAGAAACAGCACCTTAATCATGTACAATCATATTAACCTAGGATGATCAAATAACAATAGTGCCCACGCACCAGCACACAAAGAAGGAAGCTTGTAAGAGGTCGGGCCCCAGTCCAATACGTTCATTTGTTCATTCATTGGTCTAAATTTCAACTCCTTGGGGCCCAAAAAAATCTATCAACTTAGCCCGGCACTATTTGCCTTTAATTTGCTCATATTTCCATTTTAGGCCAACCTATGGCCCAAGCATAGAATGTATGTGAGGCTGATGTCATTGAACTCTTTATCTTGACACAGAGGAAATGTGAACAAAACCACACATGACCACCACACTAAACAGTCCACTACCAGTCCTAGGATCGTTATCTAGCTGGTGTTATGTTCACTCATATGTATATGTTGATAGTTACGATGAACACACCCTGGCACGTGGCTTTAGAAGGTGTCTGAATCATTATGTCATCACATCCGTATTCCCTGGTTTCACAATTGTCAGCTATTCCATATATTAAGCAATGTTTTGTCAAAGTAGTTGTTAGTAAAGTGAAATCAGCTTATACTACTGATTGAAGTATCCTGAATTTAGCCTCGCTGGCACAGAATTTTGTCTTCAATTTGGAGCAATGGCTGCAACACAGTTTCTTTAAATTCGATTAACTTCGGTGGGACTCTATTATACTTGGTTCTGCTATCAGCATTACAAAGATGTATGTTACGCCTTACTGAAATGTATCCCATACAGTGCTGCAATGAATATCAGCACTATAGAGGTGTATGACATGGTTTACTAAAAAATGAGGTGCAACCCCTGGAACATGTGTTACAGCACGTGTGAAACCAAAGGACAGAGACTAAAAAGCAAACAAAAACATTATAAAGGTGTCTGAAATGAAACATATGCTCAAAATGTCATAGATGATATTCAAATACTCCTATTACATCGTTATAATAAACCAGAGACATGTCTTCTAAGGGGCGGTTGACACATTGAAGGCATTATCTGGCGGATAGCCAACAAATCACTCTCCATCATCCGAATCAACAATGTATGCACGCCTACAGCGTTAAAAATTAACTATGTTAAGAGGCAGACTACAAATCACAGCTATTATTAAAAAGCATTGCATGCCACATACCTTTTTTTCCCCACAGTTACGGCAACCGAATCCCCTCCTCTGTCCTTGCCATCAACACCGTCCTCCTTTTCAGAAAGGGAATCCCTGCAGTACATGTGAAAAGCGATTACATGTCAACATGAGTGACGTACGGGTATGCTGGAACAGTAAACTCGCCACTCACATTATCAGCTGAGACGTGCCTTCCACTGGATCATGTGCTTCACCACCAGTTACCTTCCTCAACCTCTTTTCCGGTACGACATTAACTTCGGAACCCACATCCGAACCACTTCTCACATCCACTGACAATCCATGTTGTGCTTTACCAGGGACACCTTCACTATCGGTACCGGTACAATCACTACAGTACAACACATCATAAGGTACAGCAACAGGGGTAAGAATTGTACAGGAACTGTAAGTATGGTTCTAATACTCACAGGTTGGATGACCGCTTCTCAGCACGTTTGTCTGGAGTGACAACACCAATCTGCAGAGCCTTTTTAACCGGTGAAGATAGAGCAGGCACAGCGGCAGGATCCAAAATCTCATCCACTGACGAAGGAGACGCAATGTTTTCCGAGCCCGGTAATAAAACCTGGGCGCAATTGAAGCTCTCATACTCACCATACTGGTAGTATGTATGGGATCGAAGTTCAAACAGATAAGTGCCTCCAATCAGACAACGGAGTGCCTCGGGAAGGACCATATCATCGCTGTTTGTGGACTAGAATACCATCACCATAATTAAGGACAGGAAAGAATGTAAAGCGTACAATTGTACAGTGAAATAAAAAGAGAAAGACGAACCTGCTCCTGCTCATCGAGCAGAGTTTTTGCTGACTTCTTCACCAACTGCTCGCCCGCTTCGTCAAAAAGGACAACCACAACATTACCTGTCATGTCCTTAACATCAACCATAAGCCTGTACCTGTTATCTCCATTGATATAGCATTGTTATAAAAACGAAAACCCAGAATATCGTAGCGAAAGGAAAACAGTCATGGATGTGTGTACGTGGCCAAAAGTGATCATTAGCTATGCAATGAAGCACAGGACAATAGGACCCACTTAAAATATAAGGGAGAATCCATAGAACGTACCTCGCTCGCGGAAAGTACACGGCATTGTCACACGCCTCACACCAGAAACTCCCGTCTTTGCGGGTCACACCTTTGCGACAGCGTCCACCGGTACATGTAAAATTAAACCAGCTATTCTTCGTCCGGACACCGGTGATCTGAATACTGTTCCTAAACACCACTGCCTGTTACAAACAAATGCCAGAAAGGCAAGAGGTCAGGATAGCATAAAAATGATGAATGAGATTGCCTCAAATATAGAAAAGCATCGAAACCTTCTTCTTGTCCTGCCGAGCCGACTGTAAGAGCTCAGCAATTGTTGTGACAGCATGCGGGCCATCCCTAGCTGGCTGTGTCTCAGCTCGCAGATCAACCCCCCTACATTTATGAACATATTGTCAGGTTACAACACTAACACAAACGAAAACTTCAGCATAAGGTTCTGCCCTAGAGACTACCTAAGTGAAGCATTGAATGACTCCAACAATGGTATATTGTTGTTATCGATGATAAGAGTCGCGGAGGAGCTCGAAAGACCAAGTGAGCCTGAAAGAGGTAAAAATTATGTACAGGGAACATGTATAACGGACAGACAGGTATAAAGGTTAAATAAAATACCAAGATAATTCTTCACAGTCATTGAAGACAGTATAACTGTGTAGACACCAGCTTTCTTCGATTTCTGCGCTATAAAAGACTCGCTGAGTTTACCCCACAAAGTCACTGCCATGTGACCACCGCTGCAAAAGTAATTTAATTCTCAACATACATGGCGTGTAAAGTAGATACATAACTTATGTATATGCTATACCGTTCATTGCGCAGGTTGAACTCCAGCATCCGTCTGCCCGTGGACGTGGTAGATACATTATCAGCTGTAGTAACATAACCAATGACATCTGTACAAACATGGGAATTCCTTAAGGCCTTTCTAAAGGAAACATTGTACAGGTACAAAGCATTCTAAGTTTTCAACATTACATGCATATCCTAACACCAATATTACAAAGGGGTGTAATAAGAAATGAAAGTAACAATCATAATACCAATTGTAATAACAACTGATTTAATAATTCCTTTAAACATTGGCACATCTTACATAATAAGTATCATTAACTATAAACATGACGATCATATCATCGACCAAAATAATCACATGGAGACCCCATAAACATCGATTGTATAAGTATGCATGACAAACATACAAAAGAATAACATACCAAATCTGTAAAACCAGTGGCAGAACATGGAGAAAGCCACATTATAAGTAGACAATCAAGAAAATAAGTTATAAGGTGGGAACATACCAACAAAATACTTGTTATTAGTAACTTCCAGATCCTCAAACTGAACTATTTGAAAAGGATAACGCTCAAACCCTCCATGATCTACAGAAACTTTTTGAAACACTGTAGATCCCTGCAACTCAATCATATATTGACTATCCTTTAGGATCCTGTACGCAGGCCGATTCTTCACAACAGTAAAATTCTTCAACAGATACAAACAACCTTCCTTCAACTTATCAACAAAATAGTGAGCAACGTTGCTCCGAGCAGTGGCATGAATAGAGTCCCCCTATCAAAGACAACATTTTCGTCAAGACGATCTACAACAGATAAGCAACAGTCAAAACAGTAAACATAAACAACACAAAGAGTTAGGAATCTACTAACATTCCTATCAGAAAAGATATAATCGGTACTGATATAGCGCCCATGCACATTATCAGAATCCCATGAACGACAAACCATAACAACGATAGACATCGAAGATCCTACTTCAAGCTGGTCAAAACATAAACCATCATCCAAACCTGTTTCCATAACACCACCCACCACAGCCTTGGACATCGTTAGAAGGTTCTTAACCTGGTTAAGATTCTTAACTTGTAAAAGCTAACCCGTTCCAGTAAGTAGATATATACAGCACAAAAATAATGTAAGGTATATATAGATGACACAATGAATCGATACATATGCCTCCATTAATCATTAACAAAACAACGTGTATAAAACGGTTAACAATCTAATAAATAAGAAGCGCAATAGTAAATGACAACATCAATAACTCACTAAATGGATAACAGTTACTGCATTAAGAACCATTTTGATTCGGAGCCCAACTGCTCTAAACAATTAAGACACAGGTGACAACAAATTAAGTCCATAACACTGATCCTTGAGATAATACACTAATAAACTATCAGAACCGATGAAACTAAATTTGTCTCCCATCACATCCAATTACAGGGGTTGGTTGAAGAAACGGGCTCCAATTGGAGCTGTCGGAGGCAGGGACAAAGCAGGGTACTACGGATACGACGCATAAGGCTTGGCCCCGTTAAGAGTTCTAATACTCTGGGTTAGAAGAGAAAACGGCTCAGCCCTAAAAACGGTTAGACGGAATGACTTTACTTACATTTATTAAATGTGGGTAGAAATCGAATATTTTAAAAACCTAAAGGGTCGAAACGGGGCACATAATAATCATCAGAGGGCCAGAATAGTTCAAATTACAAAACCAAATTATACCATTTGAACAACGGTGGCGAAACATAACACCCTAACATCCAACTTGTAATTCACAAAGAGTTCCCATTCACGAAACCCTATCCCCATGTTCTCCATTCACACTAACGGCGTGCTTCCAGCAGACACGAAAGACGTCGAATCAAGACCACTACTCCCACGATTTAAAAGGCGATGGCATCTACGGGGGAAAAAAAAACCATCCACGAACACGAATACCCAACTGCAGCGCGCGTCAAGTTTGACTTCCAAACCCTAAAGGGTTTCAACACAGGCACAAAGAACCATCTCCTAATCGGATCAATCAAGGTAATTAGGTCATTCCTTAGAACATTTCGGTAACATGTAGTTGGGCAAATTAAATGCATAATTTCTATCTCCCGTTACGGTCCAATCGACGACCTTCATAACCAACCTTTTCTGAGTAGGACGCATAACTTTAGATTCAAAACCCTAAAAGCTATCAACACAGACACAAACAACCATTTCTAAAACGGACCAATATAGGTAACCAGGGCAGTATTATGTACATGTTGATAACCTGTAAATAGATAAATGCATATCATCGACCTTTTGTTACAGGGCGATTAAGGGCCTCCATCAGTAACCCTCTTCCAGTTAAAGACACAACGAACACGAATTAGGAAAGTAAGACCTACTGGATTACGGGTTGTAAGAGACGGGTTATAGGGTCCGTGTGAAAATAGGGTCCGCGTGGAAATCATATCATTGCATTTATTACCTAATACCTGGCGAATTACGGGTTAATACCCAAATGGGCCAGATATGATCCGCGTTTACCCCACGGGTTATAAAAGACGGGTTATAAATAATCCCGGGTCAAATACGATCCGCGTCAAACACATAGGTTTCCCTTTGCAAATTAATACCCATGGATCATGGGTTATTACGAAGATGGGCCGAATCAGAACAATTGGATTACGGGTTATAAAAGACGGGTTATAAACAATTCCGGGCAAAACAGGACCCGCGTGAAACACGTAGGTTTGAACTTCCAATTTAACAACCACTTGATCACGGGTTATTACCAAGATGGGCCGGATATGATCCGCGTTTTCTCTTAATTCTTGTAGGTGATTTGTCGTCCTCTCTTTTGATTTTATTTGTTCATAAAATTAAAATCGTTTTGTTGTTGTCTCGTATGGGTTCCGTTGTAAAATTTAAAAGTCATTAACGGGTTATTACAAACAGGAGCCGGGTAGGATCCGCGTTAAATTTATGTTAATGAATGTTTGTCTATGCAAATAGCGTTATGAATACGGGTAGGATACGCGTGTGGCTTAACTTGAGATAATAATTGGGTTAAACCCATATGCGTTTTTTTAATGTTTTTCCCCTTTACATGGCATGACAATCCAACAGAATGGACCATGGAAGCATACAGACTCCAACTCTTGAGACAGGTGCAGTTGCCCCGCCGGAGATCACAACGACAGTTACAATCAATGCTCCTGCTCCGCATGCAGCCGACCCGTTCACAAAGGAGAGCACAGAACAATCTCCCCGCCACACACTCAAATACACCATAGTGAACCCCATTGATAACAGGTACAAATTAAATTAGGCACCTATAAAAAAGAATGTGAAACAATTACTACAACAAACTCTCAAACAAAACGTAAAAGAAAAAGGGTCATAGATGAGCTGCCCGACGGTACATTTTATTCCCGCCGGAGTCATTGTCATCAAAATCGATTGTTACCTTCCGGTGGTACATTTTTTTCCCACCGGAAGGGAGGATAAGCCAAAAGGGTTCTACATGACTTTTCCGGCAATGTTGTCATGATCGATTACTACCTTCCGGTGGTACATTTTCTTCCCACCGGAAGTAGGTATATGGTCCATAGTAAAACAGAAATAACATAACAGCAAACTTTGAATGGGGGAAAAATACTTACAGGACTAAGAAGATGGCGGGTAAGACGAACATGCGGAGAGGAGAGGTAAGGAAGCGAGGGTAACATGAGTTTATATAGGATTACGAAATCAGGATCATTATTAATATAACATTTATTATCTTGGAGTTCAAAGAACCCGATATAGGATTGCGAATTTATCATGATTAATGTAGCATCTATTGATAAGGAGTTTAAAGAAGGTGACCGGTTTGAGATTTATGATCAAATTTATGAAGATGTTAACAATATTCATTATGCAGGTTCCAAAAAGCCCATCGATTTCCCTAATTCAACGTGCACCCGATCGAATTCTCCTTATTGATGATGCACCCGCTTGTTTCTGTTAACTAATTACTACGGGATTTTAAAGCTAACATTATTATGGCCTAATATGATGATAATGATGTATGATGATGGTGTATGATGATGGTGTATTTCTATTAAAGACGTATTTATGACGCATGCTTAAACATGTAATACATCGGGCTTTGTTGCTTGTACATAGTATTTATTATGTAGGTGCAAAAAAGTGCCATTGCTCAACTTTTATATATATAGATTGTAATTTCGTGGCTGAAATCGTTGCTAATTTTATGATCAGTGTAACTGTGAATGAAAATGATTTACATCTTTTATATATTTGGAAAAATGGATTTTAATAATACAAGTTTTACCTTATTGGCAGATAATAATACGATTTTTGAAATTTCCTCACAATAATACGAGTTTTGTGGGTATTGGATTCTAATGATACACCGTTAGTTTTTTACTAACGGTGTTAGTTTGTTGCCTACGTGGCACCTGACGTGGACTGTTTTCCTCCTACGTGGCACCTGATGTGGCACATGCCACGTAGGAAACGGACTAACACCGTTAGTAAAAAAAACGGTGTATCATTATAATCCAATACCCACAAAACTCGTATTATTGTAAGGAAATTTCAAAACTCGTATTATTATCCGCCAATAAGGTAAAACTTGTATTATTAAAATCAATTTTTCCTATATCTTTTATATAAAGCCCTAGATTGATTTCCTCTTGTCAATTATATATTATCTTTAATTAAATTAGCAATAAACCTCTATATAAAATAGTACATTGGATTTTTCTTATATTTGTACATTTAAAAAAAAAGTAATTTACTTTGAACAACCAGTACTTTAGGAAACATAGGAGAGAGTAATTAAAATTGATTAATATCTCCCAGTGAGTCAGTGACAACAAGATTTCATGGTGCACATTCAGTTTAAAATATCCAATGTACACCCTGTTTGGTTCAATAATTGGAGTGCACTTTTTGTAACTATCTTTATATTAAATAAGTTTAATCTTATTTAATATAATATCGTATTGCACTTTTTTCTAAATATCTTCTGATGAATAAATAAGTTTATAATCATATTAATTAGTATAGTAGTATTAGAATCAAAGATCTGCAACAATAAATAATTGTTTGAAAATTTTTAATATCCCATCTTGTGTTCAACTATCGTTCAAAGTAGAAAAATGGAATCTTGACATATATCTCAATATAGGCAATTTTTTAAAATAATAATATAAATATTTAATTAGGAGTGTCGAGTCCGTCCGACTCGTAGAGATCGACCACTGGTTAATTACTTATGACATACGATATGTCATAAGAAAAGATGTCATTATTATTATGAGGAGTATTGTAGTTTGAAAGAAAATGTGACCCTGGCTAGTGAGGACCATTATAGTGACGTCATATGTGAAAATTAAAGAATTGTAATCCGAAGCTTATAGATAGGTAGGCATTAATTGTTACGTTCTTGATCATATTGAATTGTTGGAAAAATATAGGAAATATGTAATTTTTCCTAACTTTGGACATAATTATCTATATGTAGATATAACAATTAGATGGGTTATTTGATATGGTTAGAAAATCCTGGGCGCGCTCGCGCATCGTGCGGACACGAATGCAACTCAAAAATGGTTAGGTTCGCGCAGACCGGTTTTAGTTCCTCCCGCTATGTTCACCGAAAAATCATCCTCATCTTCTCGGTTTTGGCTCCTCCCGCTATGTTCGCATCTTCATCTTCTCCGCAAAAAAAAAAGTATATTAACAAAATATATAATTCACTTTGTAAAAATCATATATTCATCACACTCCCTGCAAATTTCATTACTAAAATATCTTCAGATATTATAAAATGTTAAACTTTTTCAAGGTTGATTCATACATCTTGAATAACATATACATATTATTGGAAGGACACATTATAAAAGTGTACATATTTTATGGTATAACATATAAATATTGTTGTAAGGGCACATAAAAGTGTATATATTTTATTGCAGTCGTTGAAAGTTGTGTTATTAGAATAGAGAAATCTTTAGGGCAACGCATGCAGATCAGTAGATCGGTAGGGATAATATATTTATATTTTTTCATATATTCAAATATCATAAGATGAATCTGTTTTTCTAATCTGAAAAATCAAATATGTTAAGTGTGATTGTGTGAGTGTTAGATAAGATTAATCTAACTTCAAAATATTGGGACTACATTGCTAAAAATAGGGCCTTGATACGCACACACCCACATTTGTTATCAACACACTTTTCATACGATTGTATGTCAAACTTTAAATTAAAACATTACAAACGTAAATTCAAATATTACAAACGTAAATACAAACATTATAAACGTAAATTCAAACATTATAAATGTAATATTTTTAGGCTGAAATACTATGGTTTGCCTTCGTATACATCTTCCACAATGTCACTTAATGATTCAGTTATCGAACATACAGACCATTAATATTTGTTGTAGGAAATCATGTTTATTGTGAGAGATGAGGAACATGCAGAAACGTAGTGTAGCCGTTGTAATTATAGGTGTTGGAAGTATAGCCGTTAGAAATATTGTTAGAAATATAGTTGTTAGAATTATTGCCTATAAATACCAGTATTGATGTACACCACGTTTAGATATCTTCAATTGTGTATCGACAAAAGGGGGGTTCTTCGGTTCCTAAACCGCCTTTGGTTAACTTACAGGGAAACTCACTGGTTAATGAATTAGTACCCCCATCGGGGTAAAACCCACCTCATCGTCCTCAGATGGACCCATTGGACCTTGTTGAAACTCAAGGCAATGGTTTCATGGGTATGGACATGGATCATGGGTTGACAGTTGACATGGATCCGACGTGGCTGTGCACCTGACGTGGCATTGGGTTTTTAAAATGAGGGGCTACTCTTGTAAATTATTAAAAGATGAGGATGCTAAAAAAATAAACCATAACCATCTTCTTCATCTAACTCCCGGCCACCATCCACCTGCCACCACCATCTTTGTCTCCTCCGCCTCACCCCCACAAATTTCTTTCTTCTTCATCTTAACCCAACTTCTTCTCTCTTTCTCACTCCCGTTTCCACCATATCTTGGTCGGTCGGCCAAGCTCTCACCACCATCATTATCGTTGTCGGCCAAGCTCTCGCCATCGTCGTCGGCCAACCGTCATGAAACCGTACACTCAGTTCATCCCCAAATCGTTGGTTCTTCTGCTGAGATAGTTTTTTGTTCGAAGTGACAGCCGATTGGCAGCTGTCCCACCAAAACAATCACCTTCGAGGCACGATTGGACCACCACAGGATCGTCCCCTCTTAGATGTCACTGAACAAGACGACGAAACCCTAATCGGTTCTTTGTGCCGCCACGGATGAGAAAAAGAAGCGGAAAATGCGTCTGAGGGTTCGATTAGCAAGAGGGAGATATGATCTGCACACGCAAGCCGAAGAAAACCCTTCGTCGAAGGTTGCTGGTGTCGCCGGAGACGACGTCGTAGCTCGTTGGTTCCTTGCTCTTATCGGTTCTCAAGAAGACAGATTGTGGGGGGTTTGAGGAAGACTTTAAAGAAATTATAATTATAGTCCCTGTTGTTTGAGGATTTAATAAAATTACAATTATAGTCCCTGTTGTTTAATAACTTAATTAAAAAAGCCACGTAGGATGCCACGTCACATGCTCATTCAGCAAAAACTGACGGTGTTAGAAAAAAAGTAAACGACAGTCCAATGAATTACAACACCATGATAATTGGGATTATTGTAGGGAATTTTCGTAATTGGGATTATTATCGGTCAAAAAGGCATAACTTGGATTATTAAAATCCAATAAACCTTATTTTTTTTTAGATTTTCTTTAATATAGTTTCACACCGTCATGTATACCTATTATTTATTTTTAATATCCATTATTATTTTAGTTCAATGACATAACATAGCTTTATTGTATTTATATTTACGTTTTCTTTATATTACCCTTTAATAATACAATTGTTTGTATATTATTCACCGTTTCACCGTAACATAGAGTGAAATATACTTTTATACATTTGATAACGTTTGAAGAAATATATGTTATAATGTGGGTAAGATGTGATGTGTTGTAGAGTGAGCACAAAGACAAAAGATGGCCTTTCACATGTGATACAAACAAACAACCAATCTGTCTTCTTCCAAAGTCCAAACTATATGGCAATATTTGTTTGGTCAAAACATATATAAAACCAAATCAACTTCTTTATTCACTTTGATCGGGAAATCTATCTATCTATACTATATAATAAACACAAGTTTTATATGTCTAGGTGGCACAATTTAAGATGTGCCACCTAGGATTAGCTTATGTGTCATTTTTATAGATTTTTGAGTTAAAAAATTAAATGGTATTTACAAAAAGGAAAGATCTTATAATTATAAATAAAAAAATTAAATTCTTTCCATACAAAAATTATCCATATTTGTTTTACAATATCATAACTTTGATTCATCTTATCTCCTTCATTTCTCAGTGAAAATTTGATCCGTAAATTGCTTTGGGTTCGTGAAGAAAAAACCTAAAAAACTAGATCCATATTGCTTAGGTCTCGATCAACGAATGATGGTGAACGAATCAAAAAACAAAGTCGCGACTTTCTACACCCACCATTGATGAACTTGAACTCCAATTCGATCATTCGTTTAATAATTAGAAAAAAAAACTTTCATCTTTTACTTCATTTAATTCTTTTTTATATAATAGCCTCGGGTATTTACCCGGGGCACTAACTAGTATAATAATATATATGGGATACACGTCCTTTAACTCCAAATAATCGTCTTCCGAATTGAATATCCTTTTATAGGGCATTTGCATATCTATTATTTTTAAACTCGAGAAATGGTATATATCCCTAAATCATGTTAAAAAGGCATGGGCATTGTACAATATGCATTAAAAACTTTTGTTTTGTAAAAATATGCAATTTTGTTTCAAAGTAGGGGATATATGCAATTTCGAAGCATTTGCATATCTCCTCCTCTAAACTTAAAAAATTACATATCATGTTTCTCAATGATCAATCTACAATATTCAATTCGTTTTCAAGCTCAAAAGACGATCGAGTTAAGAAATGTAAACACATATAAGTATAATTTTCTCACTTGATTTGTTCGTGTTAAGAAATGTAAACACATATAAGTATAATTTTCTCACTTGATTTGTTCGTGAAATGACGCACAATGAAGTCCAATATACTACGAGCTCAAGAGATATGAAAAGACAAGGTGAAGATGCACACGATCGTCTAATAAATGATTACTTTGTTAATAATCAAGTATTCGGTGAGTAGACGTTTAGAAGCATGTCTCACATGCGAAAACGATTACTAGCATATGGGAACGTTCCTAACGTAGTTGATGAGTACGTGGCTACTGTTGGAAAAAAATAGGGAAAATATGTATTTTTTCTAAACTTTGGACCTAATATATATATATATATAATATATATATATATGTAGATATAATAATTAGACGGCTTATTTGATATGGTTGAATAGCCTAGGACAAGGGCTTTCCAACGAGATATTAAACGTCCAAAGTTATTAAGAGGTGAATGAGATATCGATGCTCAAAGTGTGGTCTTCAAACTATATATTTTGAGCTAGAAACCTTTTGTCCCACATTGGAAGTGGTTCAAAATGAAATGTGGTTTATAAGCCAAGGAACTTGGATGATTATCAAGTTGTATTGTTACTTTATACTCCAACATCTACGCGGGGGGGGGGGGTGCAAAAAAATGAGAAACCCGATTAAAAATCTTGGGCGCGAGCGCATCCTGCGGACACGAATGAATGCGACTCGAAAATGGTCGGGTTTGCGCATACCGGTTTTTTGCTCCTCTCGCTAGTTAATTTTGGAAACGATTTGATCTTGGATAACACTCCATCCCAGTTTTATGGAAACGATCTATGAAGTTAATACGCAATCAGTTATTTCGAAAACTAATTCGCGTTTTAATGCTGATTGCTGTCTTGGACAGAAAAAGGACAAGAACACACATTCTCCTCTGCTCCGCTCGACTCCTTCTGCGATCTCAGGCAAGTAAACTCCGGCAATACGCTGCTTTAGCCACCGTATCCTTGGAAACAGACCGAAATCTGTTTTAAGGAAATCGTGTTTAACACGAGCTCTGGCTTCGTAATTTCTGTTTTTCTGCATTTATTTTTGTTATTCTGCTTCTACTCCTTCTGTAGTGTAATAGTATTGTTCCCGTTTAATAAAAAATAATATTGTTATTGTTTCTGTTTACAAATTCGCATTTAATTTCCAGTAGCGTGGCAAACAGCTACGTCCAAAAGAACTTCACGTGAAGGTCTTTTACACTTTTGTGAAGATATTATTTATTTATATTGAAAATAATATTGCGTAGACCGACTAGGAACGACAAACAAGTTTTACATGCCTCATATGAAATCAAACATGGATTTTTCGAGATGTTTGATAGTATTGACTGTACACATTGGATTAGAGGAATAATCCAACGTCCTGGTGAGATTAATACTTTGATAATTAAATAATAACAAACACCAGACAATTATGCTCGAAATGATTGTCTTCAAGATTTATAATTTTAACATGTATTTTTTGACGTTATAGGTTCAAACAACGTTTTCAACCAATCGTTGTTACCCAATACAATAATTCAAGAAAAAACATTAAGTACCCATTTGAGATAAACACTCTAATCTTTTCTATCACCAATTGAAGAAAAAGTTTATTGATAATTTAGATGATCTTTTTGGATAATTAGCGATGAAGAAATACATGTCTTACACTCTTACCTAAGGGTAATTGTGTTTAGTTATGATACTTCATAAAATTAATCTATATTTTCTTTATTAATAGCACAACACATGTGACATCCAATCTCTTGGTTTACTTTTTAGAATAGAGGGCAACTTAATATTCTAAAATATCTTACTTATAAAAAACTACAACAAAATGAGAAAAATTATGAAATCAAATTACATAAATGGCTTTTCAATTTCAAAGCATTTAAAAATAAAATCTACAATCATCATCATCAAATTCATAATAAAATCCTAAGAAAAAAAAAACTATAAATTTGACAAGAAATATGATGATTTTACAAACATTTGTTTAATTTAAACTTTTTATAAATTATATTCTGAGCATAAATATACTTAGTTCGGGTCCACCATTTCGATCCGGGTTCATCATATAATACGCCTCGGAGTCACGACTCCCCACAACTCGCTCAAACTTCGCTCTCATATACACCAACTCACCCTCTGACCCGCCGGGGCCGTCACCCTTTCCGCTGTCCTCCAACAGCGGAATCACGCCGGCCCCTACGGAAACGCTCTGGACCATGCTAAGCACGTGCCAGTCTGAGTCCGTACACGCCTTGGATAACGCGTACCCACACTTCCTCCCGTTACAATACATAGTCCACGTGGGCTCTTTAAAGAGCCTCCCACGTCCACGCGCCACCAGGCGTGTGGCCGTGGGCTGCGTCAGTTTCTCGCACTCCAGCGCGATCCTGACCAGCCCCGACGACATCTCCTTCACCAGCGCCGATGTTGACATCGCCAGCTCGATGATCAGCACCGGCGCTGACCGGACATCGTACTGCACCGCGAAGCTCACGTTTCCCCTCCGGTTCCCGAACAAAGTTCCGGTCACTTTCCGGCCGAGCGTCGGCGTTAGCGACGGCAGCCGGAAAACCGGAAAAATGTTCGGGATTGTTATGGCGGTGAGAAGCGATTGTAGAAGGTTAGAGAATACGGTACGGGTGCCGGAGAATCGCCGGAGGGATAACGGGGAGGATTTTCCGACGAGGGGTTTGTCGTCGGTGGAATTGGGATCGATCATAAATGAGGTGGTGATTATGTAATTTGATTGGATGGAGTTGTTTCTGGAAATTGAGAGGCGGGGAGAGTGTTTCATTACGGCGGTGGTCATGGTGGTCGGAGCCTCGGAGGTGGTGGTGGTGGTGGTGGAAGGAGGCGAGAGGAGATGGTGAAGGTGGTGTTATGTAATTGATGAGTATTTATATAAATTAAGCGTGGGAGACTTGCAAAAGTATTATTTTGTTTGTGAGATTATTAAATTAATTAATCATCATCATCTAATTAATTAATATATACTCTTAATTATTGATATGAAAGCAATTTGATGAATATATAATTTCAGGAATTTAGTAGTGTTTATAAATAGATGCGGTTTAAACTCGTGTAATTTTAGAGGCTATTTATTTTTTCAGATAAAAATAGTCTGCAGTCTAATTTTATCTGATTTCATGTCTGCAGTTGAAGATTTGGTCTGAAGATCTCTAATCTGAAAATATAAGATTGTTTGTTTTATAAATTTAATATTGTCAAACATATAACTGTCAAATTTATCATTTTAAATAAAAGTCATTTAACGTTCAATTACAATATAAATACAATAATAAAGGTGGTGGTAGTGGTCTTTTGTTATTAAGCTTGTGAGTTGTAATGTGAAGATGAAATAAATATAGGGATTATTAATTTTTTTTTTTTTTTTTTTGAAGAGGCTTTGAACTAAAATAAGATTTTCATATAAAAAAAACAAACAAACAGTTGCAGACATAACGCCCCCTGATGTTTTAAACAAAAACAAACAACTCCTAAAATTTATATAAGTCGGTTTAGTTTTAACGGTTCAAGACTTAATGAATCAATGATCTCACTTGAATTTCGAAACTAACCGTGTGAACTAAACAATATTAATCACTCACTGTTAAAAAGCTTAAATTGTCAAACGGATAAAATTCCCTCAACCTAGAGTTTCTAGCTATATTTAAAAAACGATTAACTCACACATTCATTTTAACAACTTGTATATGTATATCGATTATCAATTTGTAGCTTTGTACTAATAGAGTATGAACCGTTTAGTCTAACTCAACTACAATAATATAATTTGACAATGTTTTATTATGTAATTTATTATACAATATTTGTTAAAAAATATATGTATATGTTTTAAATTATGAGATATCTTTTTATTCGTGTGTCACATCAGGCTATGTGTAATGGGGCTCGATAGGGGCTTGAAAACGAGTTTCGCGCCCCCGGTAGCGCCCCTTAGCGCCCTCCACCACTACGGTGGGGCGCGAAAGACAGAAAATGGCTCCAGGGCGTGGGATCTTTCACGCCGAAATGGGGGGAGAAAGTGGTCAAAAATGACCGTTCAACGGGTCATTTTTTGACCGTTGAACATTAAATTTTTTTTTTTTTGTTTTTTTTTTCATTTTAAACCAATACAAACTAACCCCCTATATATATAAATCAAACCTCTTTCAAAAAAACCACTACTCTTCTACTACTATTCTCACATTTATATTCACAAAAAAATGCAACCTTTCGGTCGTTCTCCGACACCCCGGTCCGGTGACAATGAACAAACACCGACCAACGAAGAGTTGTGGAATATGATGGCAAACCTTCAACCTCCTCAAGGATTCGCCGGTTACACGCAACAACACCCATTCCAAAATCTTCAACCACGTTCGATGTTTCAAGGGCCGTTTCAACCACCGTTTCAACTCCCGTTTCAACAACCGTTTCAAGGGCATTTTCAACCTCCACCGCAAGCTCAAACACCACAAGCTCAAGCACCACCATCTCAAACACCGTCACAAGAAGATGATTGCGAGGTGGTACCCGAAACGCAACAAGCGGGTGGGTCAAAAAAACCGAGGAAACGATCTCATAAGAAGAATGTTGTCAACGAACCGAGTGAGAAGAGAGTTATCAACGCATGGACCGAGGAGGAGGAGGTGGCGCTATGTCGATGTTGGATCGAGGCTTCGGAGGATCCCGTCATTGGTTTGTATTTATTTTTTTATTTATTTTATTTACGTTTTTTTTAGTTTATTTTCATAAAAGTTTTTTATTTTTTTTTCTACTTTTGTGATTATGTACTAATCTAGTTTTTTTTTTTAAATACTAGCTAACCACCAAGACAAGACGATGTTTTGGTCGAACATTCGCAAAAACTTCTACAAGTTGCTCAAGCAGGACGAATATCGAACTCCGGACTCCATTTCCGGAAAGTGGACAGAAATCAACAAGCGTTGTTGGTTTTTTAGCGCGGTTTACAACCGTATTCGTGCGGGTTGGAAGAGCGGTGAGAATGACGAGGTCATTCAATCTAGTGCACTAGTCGAATACCAAGCGGAAAGAGGTGTTTTTCAATACATGAAGTGTTGGTTGATCCTTCGGGATAGTGACAAGTGGAGGAATCAACCCGACTTGACGCAAAGAACAAGGCGCGCTAAAAAATCGAAAACATCGTCATCCGCGGCTGGGGGGTCTCTAGGGTCGGACGGTCGGACTTTTGACATCAACTTAAACGACACCGATGAAGAGGACGATGTTTATGTCGAGACCTTAAAGCCGATTGGTCGGGACCGCGCAAAGGCGATGGGGAAACGAGCGGCGTCATCGTCGACAAATGCGGCCACCAAAGAAAGAGACGATGAGGTTGCCGAGAGTCTGAAGGAGTTGGTAATTTTGAGGAAAGAGCACGACAAAGCGGCCACCCGTCGACAAATGCAAAAGGATTTGGATTCACTCAGACAACCGATACCCGAAGATGACGAAATCGCACGAGCTTTGGCGCTCAAGTTAAGGGAACGAATCAAGACGGACTATGGGCTTTAGTTGTTTTTTTTTAATGCCGTGATCTTTTTTTTTTAATGTCGTATTTTTTTTTAAATGTCGTTTGTTTTTTTAGTAATATTAATGAACTTTTTATTTATTTTATTAGATTTCATTTTATTTAAATTGAAAAAAATAATAATTGGGTAATTATTGCAAGGGGCTTGAAAGGGACTTGACCATTACTACCATTTTCCTTTCAAGCCCACTTGCCACGTCACTGTCCACATGGCGGCTCATGCCCTTGGGTGGGGCTTGAAAGGGCATGACCATTACACATAGCCTCATGATGCTTACACGTGCAGCCTTTCATTGTCGTCAAAATCATATATGCCTTTTGTTTATTCATTTGTGGTCCCCACGTATTAGAAGACATTGATTCTTGGCCGGTGGCGTTCCATCTACAACTTCTACTCCCTTCTTTTAATTATAAACATTGATTCAAAGTTTCAAACTCACTTTCTTGATTTTTGATGCAAGAGTTTATTAAAAATTTGGGTTTTCTTATTACTGTAATTTCTTAACGGCAAACACACATCTACTAATCTAATTCTAAATTACATAAAAAATACCGGATTAAAATCATGATATTTCTTTAAAAGGCTTACATCTTTATCAATTGGGCTAGTCCCATATCAGCTAATGCACCGAATTAGATTTGAACTTTAAAAAAAATAGGTAAAGAATCATCTAATTAATGAATTCGTTTAAATTGAAATAAGAATGTAAGTGAATTATAAATTTTGTTCTTTAGGTTGGTAACGGCTTCACATTTTGTCCTTAAACAAAGATAAGTACATTCAGTGTCTTTTATGTTATACATTTTTTACATGTTTTGTCCTTTCCTCTAATGGACATATGATTAGTAATTCTCTTAAGTCCACTAAACAAGAGGGTAATTTAGTCTTTTTACTAAAAAGGGACTAGTAATTGCAATCCTAAAGAAATCCCCAAAGGGTCTGAACTAATTTTATTACCTGTTACGGTGGTTCTGTTGAGAAATAGAACAATTTGAAAACAAATTTGTCAGTTTGCTTCGAGATTTGGTTCATCAATTTCTCGGCTTGCCCCATCTTTTTCGTAGATCTCTTCAGATATCAAACAGGTTGAGACACATTGGGACTCAAGACTTGTTTTCAATTCTTGCAATTTATATAATGGGGAACGAATTTGTCAACTCAGAGGTTGAATTATATCTGATGATTGGTGTTAAAGTTGATTTGTGATTTAAGACTTGTTTTCAATTCTTTCAGTTTATCTATTGATTTTAACTTCTTTTTGAGTTTCTAGGCGCCTAGTAGAATATTTTTTTTCAATGTGTGTTTGGTGGTGGCATGAGATGTGATGATGGCGACCGAAAATGTGATGGTGGTGGACTAACAGCGAAATGTGGTATTGGGATATAGTCATATAGATATTAAACCTTTAGACTTTAATTTAATTACATAAGTGATCCCTAAAGTATAAAAATACAATTATACCCTCATATGCAATGCAAACGACTAGACTTAATAGAGAAATCTAACGTCCGTTAGAAAAAATGACAAAAAAACATGAATGAAATGTATAATATCAAGAACATTAAGTGTATTTACCTTAATTTAAGGACAAACCGTGAAATCACTGTCAACATAAAAGACAAAAATTTAAGATTCACTCTAAAAAAATAATAAAGGAGTCATTGGTCTTATGATTAAATAATAAGTATTCGGTAGTATTGATGTGTTCTGTGACAACCCGTATATTCCAGGTTAACTTTAATATTATATTAACGTGCAATTATCTGATTATATATGTGCATTAGACTTAATTTGCCCAAATTAGGTGACTTTACGTGCAAACATAGCCAATCTAGGTCCGACAACAATTACCCGCAATGGAAATCAATCAAAGTTCCTCAACTATTC
>JBCNJP010000016.1:7231507-7348111 GCA_039602395.1 Deinandra increscens subsp. villosa
GTGATAAAAGTCAGCTACCCTAATTTCTTAAAACAGTAACAGTTTTGAGCGGAGCTGCATTAAATTTTCGATACAAGTTTTGTTCATTCAAGAACAAATAGAGGAAACTAACTTCTTGTATTAAAAACATTCATGATATGCTTAAGGATCCTATAATTTAAGGTCTATCCTCATAAGTCTTTCTGAGAGCTCATAATGAAGACGAGGTTTACTAATGACCAAGCATATCACAATATGAATGACCAATTATAAATTTTCCTCATACGTTTGATTTTGTCTCTTAATATGTTATGCATGCCTTATTGACATATAGACAGCTTTATTATAAATCAACGGAAGGGCTTACTTTGGTAATTGATTCTAAATTTATGTTGAATTTTAAATTTGGGATTGTAGTATGATTAATGGGGGTCTTGAGTTGGATAATCAACTCTATGACTGTATTTTTCTGCTGCAATTTTTGGTTTAAAATTGAAATGAGTACTAAATTCTGATCAGACTTATCTAGTACCTCATATAAATGATCATTCGGCCAAGTGGGAGAATGTAAGACAATATTTATTTATATATCTTAATATATTTCGGTATATATATATAAATAAATATCTTATGTCCTTTAATCATTTATCTTAAATAATCAATTACGGTTTTAACCCTATCTGGTATTACTTGATGGACGTAATTACCCTTTCTAGATGGGCTAGGGTTTCCCCTTGGGTGTATTATAAATAGAGGCTCTTAGGGAGAGATTAAAGGTTAATCACCACCACAAAACTTTCGACCTCTCTCTCTTCTCTCTCGGCTCTCTCTCTCTGATTCGTGATCTTCACGAATCCTTTTCCCATCCTAAACTATACACCCTAAAGGGGAACCAAGGCTACTCACAGGATGGACAACCTAACTACTGCTGATCTCAACCAGATGCTTACAGGTAATCTTTATCATTATTATCTGTTTATTATCTTAACGATTCAGGATTCGATCAACAAGAGGTGCTTTCGCACCTCTCAGGGTCCAAGGGATGTGTCATATTAAAGGAAACAATAGTTGGTAAGGTTCCCATCTTATAAACCACTTTTGGTTTCATCCCCCAACCAATGTGGAATGAGTTCACATGTTATACTTAGCATTTTCTCTCTTATTTTCGCAGTTTTCACTGCTGCGAGACCTCAACTTTGAGCTTCGATATCTCATTCATACGAGCTCGGATTTGGACGTGGTTTGATGCGTTGGAAAGGCCCCTCACAACGTACTACACAAAACCATTAAATACAAGTCAACAACCTATGTTATCTGTATTTTATTTTAGTCCAAAGTTTGTAAAAAACTCATTTTCACACTTAATGAAAAAACACATTTTACATTAGTTTGTCTCCCAAAATTCCAACAACAAGTTAAGAGCAATTCCTAATTACACTACTACCTAAAACTTGTATATTTTAACCTCAACCCTCTTAGATTATAAAACATACCATTTTTTCTATACAATATGATATCCACTTAAGAACGATAGATTCGATTAGCATAGAAGTAAAGTAGACAAGTAGTCTTAGTTGTCGTTCAAACAAAAACTCTCCAATTTTCATGAAAATATTCCCAAAGGCCACAATGCTACAAAACTTAATGTCCCTAAACGTAGGGTACCTAAGAAATTGTTCCGTTAAAATCATAGCTGGCCTCCCCACCCTGCCCCCGCGATTAGGACATCACGCTGTTTCCAAGGCGCGTGAAAATCCACGCTCGCTACATAGATAATGCAGCAGCCTCCCTTATAATAGTTTCACATGCATCCCTTCATATATTGCATTATGTCAAAAAAACTCCCTTAATATTCATTCATTCAAAACCGTCTCCAAAATTTAGTAGAAGTTTTTCTACTTGAAATGGTAAATATTGCATGGACTAAAACACCTACTACTTTATGTTATTAAAATCAAACTTGATAGTACTTTTAAAATAATACATGGTAATACACCTCAGAGATCAAAACAAACAAACATAAAACATATGTAAAGATATATATATATATACATGTGTAATGAATGTTGTGAGTTATTTTACTAATGTCTATGACGGTAAATGTAGGAGATGGGGATCATAGGCACCGTTGTTAGTATGACTTGAAACGAAATGTATTAGGTTTGAAAATATAAAAATTTTGTTGATAAAATTATGTAATAGATATCAGTAGTGATTGTGTTACTAACGTGCACTTACATGTCTTCGAAGTCTTATTCGTGAATTCAAAAGTCAATCGGTCAAACTTTGACCATTTGATTTCTTAACCTTCCTTCGACTTTCTCAGGTAAGTTTCTTCTTGAAAGTTGTTTGTTTTACTGTTTCCTTCAAAACCTTACTGTTCGTTTTTTAATCATAATGCTCGAATCAAAAAGTCAAAAGTTCGTTTTTGTTTATAATTGGGGAGTTCATTCTAAATTCAATGTTACTGTTTTCCAATGAGTCTAAATTTTTATATGAACTTATTATGGTGTTTCTAGAACAACAAAACTTGTTTCAAATCATAAAGTTTGGATCTTTACCATTTGACCCGTTTAAATCAACACTTTTCTCCCATAAATTTTTATGCGGATGTTTTGATAATGGTTTAATTATAGGATTCTATCCGGATTATTCATAATCATGTTTATTCAGGTTAGAAGTCATAATCTTCGATAAATATGCAATTTTGTAACTTTTAGGATTGTTTTGTAATTATTGAAACTTTAGGGTAAATTTTGTCATTTTAGCAAACTTATGATGTTTTTTTTTTCTGACCCTATAATTTAGGAATTATCAAATGAGGAACTAAGTTTAATTTATTCTAAATTTGTCACACACAACTTTAGGACCAATTTCTACAAAATTATATTTTCACTCTAAAATATGTTTTTCAATTAAATAAACGTTTTCTTGTTAATACTTGAAACAAACTGGACATGTATTAACTAGAAGGGTGACAACACCGGTAGTTAAGATCTCTATCAAAGGTAAGTGTTGTGTATAAATCCGGACCTACCGTCAGACCTGGATGCTTACCTGGGCCCGCTGATAAGAGTGACGTACTTGGGACGCCCTGATAAGAGTGTCGTAACCTATAGGCAAAGCATGTTCGAAACGTCTAAAGTGTTGATACAACTAAACTAATTACTTTTAACACAATTTAATATAACTCCCAAATTCCAAACGAACGTAGGACGTTAGTCATCTCGTTTCCTCGTATTCATTTTGACGGGCTAGGAACGAAGCTACTTTTCACAAGAAGAGTATTTCGGTCCAAAAGTTATTCCTAGATATAAAGACTTTAGGGTTCTTGTGGATCTCCAATAGGAGTAGAAATGAGGGGTTGTTATGGTGTGATTGATGTCATTTCAATTTTATTATGTAAGTCCTGTTTAGTCTGTCCGTCTCTAGCATCTTGTTAGTTGTTAGGTTGTTTTTTAATGAAGTCGTTAAAAAAAAGTTATTTATAATTTTACGGTTGAAACCATGTTTCCATCTAGGAAAAAAAAATCCCGGAGCCCAAGCTTCATCGACATCATGCACCTATCTTTGTGGCTGGTTATATTTTTGAAGCTTACACATGCCTAAAATTAGGTGCAACGTAACGTATGTTATCTTTTCCGCTAATGCACTCAACTATCTAGTTGGAAATTGTGTAATATGCCAGCCTTTTTTTTAGTTTTCTTAGTTTTATTTTGGTTTTTATTTGGCTATATATATCTTATAATTGTTGCAAAAGGATAACATAATGATAAAATAATGATTTTTTTGAATAAAGTTATGGGTTCAAATTCTATATATATAAAACACGTATGTGATGATTTAACTGTTAAAAATATAGAATTTTTAAATCGTGACGGCTTTGTTTGATATTCTATTTAGTGCTTGACAATTTATTTAAAAAAGAAAAAGCAGATTATCAATTTAACTAAATAGACTCTTTATTATAAAATAGATTTTATATCCTATCGTAAATACATGCATATTTTGTAGGTTTTAGTGTTTTACGGGTTTAATATTTATGTAAAAGTATGACAATTAATGGTTATAATTGTGGTTTATATAGTCACACAAATAAAAAAACCATTAACAAAAACTCTTTTACTAATGCACTTAATGCACATGTACTCTTGAGTAATGATAAAAAAATTTTGAATGTCAAATATCCGGTTATGACAAACGATACTACCCACGACACGCTGTAATTACAGTCCGTGCGAGTAACCATGTACCTCTGTGTTGCACATCCATCCACAGAAAACTCACTGCCTAAAGACCCACCATGGTAAAACCTCTGACCCATCTCAATAATATTCTATATTTTTTTTTGTATCAAGTGGAATTTGAACCCCTGACCTCCACATAGAAAGGTAAAGGGATATTCACTCTACTCCACCAAATAGTGGAGTGGAGGATTCTTAAGTCATGATAATTAGTCACAACCGTCACCCAAGTTGCCACTCATGGAGTTATATTGATCACCACTACGAATGTTCCCCGTTAGACCTCACCCGAGGCATTGTCACTTGGCCACCGCTAGGAGTTATATCAATAAGGCTATGCCCCTTTAAAACCCCTTGGTTACTAAGGTTCTTGTATTTGGACAATTTGATTAATTTAAATTCTATAAAGAACGGGTGTCATAATTTTAAAAGTTCAAAAATTATAAAATAAAAAAAAAACTAGGTTTCTTTCCTTTGAACAAGTTTTATTATTATTTTCATCACTATTAAATAAAGTAAAATAACATTAAAATCATCAAAATATTTGTCTACAGATAATTAAATATAATAGATAAGCGGCCATACATTAATCAACTATCCCACTCTCTTTTTAACCAAGAATTATTATTACTTTATAAAAGTAGGCTCTATTTCTCATTTTACCGTTATCACTAGCTTTTTACCATTTTGTCATATTTTCTTTTAATACTTTTTTATATCTTTGCTACATTAAATCGAGGAAAATAAAGTTTTTATCTCAAAGCAACGAGTTACATAAGTTTGTAGTCTAATGTGTATAGTCGTGTAACATAACTTTTATGTCATAGAGAGGGGCGGATCTAGCATATAAGTATCGGGAACAGCTAGTGACTTTCGAATTTTAGTAGAATCATAAATATAAAAATATGAGTGAATTCATATATATTATTAGGCTATCCGTAGTGGTGACAAGGAGGTTGATCACATAAATATAGTGGTTAAAAGCTTAAAACCCTCTTCAAGCCCAATAATCATTACATAATCCCTCAAACTCTCTCCTTCTTAGGCGGTAGTGGTGCGTGAAGGGGCGTGAAAAATGGGTTTTCAAGCCCACTACGGATAGCCTTATAGTGAATCCTAAGAAATGAAATTTTCTATAGTGCAATAGTTTTAGGTTCTTTAATTGTTGTAAATGTCGTGAGTTCTAGTCTTGTTAGTGGCCTGTTTTTTTATTTTTTACCGATACAGACTGATATTATTAAAAAATTACCGTAAGGAGTGAGATTTGAACTTGAGCTCTACCAATAAAACAAACAAAGATTTGAGCACTTGATCTACAATTCAAATTAATCTTCTAGCGCTATTTAATTTATTTAAAAAGAACAAAATTTGACATGTTCTTTTTTGCTTTTCAATTTTTTTTCTCCCTTTTAGAAAAGGTTTTTTTTTTTAATTTCACGTATGTAAATAGCATATATTCATATTGTTATTGTTTAATTAATCATACCCGAACTAAACCTACTAAAAAGTAAACCAACTGAAAAAAATCCGAAATCCGCCCCTGCTCATAGACTCAACACCTTGATCGTCTGGTATATAATTTTGACTTTAACGTAATCTTTTTCTATTTTCAGTTGCGTCGTTTGAGCTTGTCAAAGGAGATGGCCTTTCTTTGGTAGTGTAATACGTACACACCGATTTCTTTCGGTACAGTAGTGTAACATAGTTTTTGGTTTGAAACATTTTGATCTATACATGTTTTTCTTCTTACATTCTCTTTTCGTATCGTTATATAATATGATATTTTTTATGTCAATATTATCCCCGCAGTAACACGAATATAGACAAATTAAATTATTTTAACCACAATAGACAAGTGTTGAAGTGTATCATATAAAGTTAAAAACTATTCTATTCTAGGTCAAACTAAAACCGAAAATGGTCGGCAAATAATAAGATGCATAATATGGTATTTACTATTTACCATCAAGAATCATGTGATGATCACTAATTCACTATGTAACTACAAGGACCAAAAATGTAAACTCTTGATTTTCAAACGCCCAAATTGTAACATTTTTTATTTTTTAATCTTTATCCATCCCCAAACCACAGGCATCGCTGTTTTGACTGTCATAAAGCAGAACCCACATCCCAAAAGCTGACTTGGCCATCCCTATTTGCCAGCTCATCTCCATCTTCATCTTCCACCACAAGAAACAGAGCTCCCCCATAAAACCCCCCACCCTTCCCCATTTCCCCCAAATTTCTCTCCATTCTCTCTCTAGAACTCTAAATTTCAAAAAACACACAAAAAGAAGAAAAATGGTTCATTATCAAAGATTTATTCAGCTCAGAAAAGGGGTTACGGTAGCCACACCTTATGTTGATGAAGAAGATGCATGTGTTCATATGAGTGGGTGTAACAAGAAATCGAAGCCGAAATTTGTGTTCTTTGTTCTGTTTTGCACGCTTCTTTCTACTTGTTTGATTCTTGCCCCTCATCTTCTTCCGTTCCCCTCATCTCCTCTCTCTCTTCTCTGTAAGTTTGTTTTCACTCTGTTTTTCCCCTTTTCTGTTTCACTCTGTTTTACTCTGTTTTCAATCCCTTTCTTTTTGTGGTTTACAGATCCATCTGGAGGTGAGCAAGAATCGATTTCTGAACCAACGAGTAATCTTTGCTCTTCTGTATCAAACGGTTAGTGATTATTCGGTTTTTACCTGTTTGATTTTGCTGAATTGCTGTAAATTTGATGAAAAAATCGATTTTAATGGTGGTTTTTTGTTCTTTTTTTTTGGGTTTGATTTACAGGGAGTATGTGTTGCGATAGAAGCAGTATTCGATCGGATTTGTGTGTGATGAAGGGCGATATAAGAACCCATTCGTCTTCTTTCTCTGTATTTCTTTACAGCTCGAAAAACTCCGGCGCCGGAACAGAGAGATTCCGGCGAGAAAAGATCAGGCCGTACACTCGGAAATGGGAGGCGTCCACTATGTCGACAATAGACGAAATTACCCTTGTGGCCAAGAAACCGAATATTTCAGATGATTTTCATAAATGCGACGTGAATCATGAAGTTCCGGCGGTTTTCTTCTCCACCGGAGGGTACACCGGAAATGTTTATCATGAATTTAACGACGGTTTGATTCCGCTTTATATAACTTCTCAGAAATACAACAAGAAAGTTGTGTTTGTGATTCTTGAATATCATGATTGGTGGATCACCAAATATGGTAATCTCCTCACACATCTTTCCGATTTCGAACCGATCGATTTCACCGGCGATAAGAGGACTCATTGCTTCCCGGAATCGATTATCGGGCTTCGAATTCACGATGAGCTTACCGTCGATTCGTCGTTGATGGAAGGTCGAAAAACGATTCAAGATTTTCGCGACGTGTTGGACAAGGGGTACACACCGAGAATCCGGGATCTTATTCGGGAAGAAGAGCGGGAAAATCTCGAATCGAAAAACCCGATAAAGCTCGTTGGGAATGTCGAAAAACCGAAGCTCGTGATCATATCGAGAAACGGGTCACGCGCGATAATGAACGAAAACGCGTTGGTGAGAACGGCTACGAAAATCGGGTTCTCGGTAACCGTTCTGAAGCCGGAGCGGACTTCGGAGCTCGCGAGAATTTACCGGGAACTTAACTCGAGTGATGTCATGGTAGGTGTTCATGGCGCCGCCATGACTCATTTTTTGTTTATGAGACCGGGCTCGGTCTTCATCCAAGTTGTTCCTCTAGGTACCACTTGGGCTGCCGAGACGTATTATGGGGAACCCGCGAAAAAGCTTGGATTACGATACATTGGGTATGAGATTCTACCACGGGAGAGCTCGTTGTATGAGGACTACGAGAGTAACGACCCTGTTTTAAGAGACCCGAATAGCGTAAATGATAGAGGGTGGGAGTTTACGAAAAAGATTTATCTTGACCGACAGAAAGTGCGATTAAATCTCGCGCGATTTAGGAAGCGTTTGGTTCGATCGTATATTTACACGATGAGGAAGAGGAATGGGATGGTGCGGTCACAATGACATCGAGGAACATGTAAAACGTAACGAAATGTATAAGTTTAGGATATTGTATGAATGTATATGAGCTATATCGTAGGAAAATTAGATAAAATGTTACTATATTGGTTAATTCTTTAATTTCATACTTGAATAAAAATAATTGTTGATCATATATATTTGCCTAAAAATAATATTCAAGTTTAGTTATTGGTTTTAAAGGAAGTTATCATAGACGGTAATTTCTAAGATGTTCAAAACATGACATACGCCTAAAATGTATAAGCGAATGATCCAAGCGAGGAGATTTTCTTATCAGTGAGTTTTGTTTTGATGAGGATTAGAGATAATCGGGTGGATGGTGTAGTCCGTCGGTGATTCAAATTTAACGTTAAAAAAAAAGTGGTTTAGGTTATGCATTTAGAAAAATTAAAATATGTGGTTTGGGGTTCAAGTCTTATTGATAACAAAAAATAGGGATTTCTTATCTATGATGAGTTTCTTTTGAGTATGGTTTCTAGGTCATGGACTTAAAAATGTAGATTATCGGGTGGACCAATGACCATCATAATTCAAATTTGTCATTAAAATTGTGTAACTGTATGAATATAATTAGGTTTTGAGTTGTTTTTTTAAGGTTTTGAGCTGTTATTTTTAGCTGACTATTTAGCTAAACGAGTTATGTTTAATTTGATTTTTTAATCTTTTTAGTTAAAGAGATTAAGTCATGAATCCACTTAAAATTATAATAGGACATGAAAATTTACTTTATACGGGTTAAGGTATGGTTGTATATTTATGAAGATATCGTTGTTGCCAACATCAATCTTTTATACTAAGGTGGGATTGCAAAAGTATAAAACTCTCCGGCAGACGTTCAAATTCAAAGAAAGCAATCACGATTTGAGGAGTGGTGGAGGACCCGCTGGTTTATGACCAGTCCAAGCCTCCAAGGGTACAAAGATTTAACAAGTTATATTTATAACGAGAGTCTCGTGTTGTAGAAGCGGTTGGTCAGAAGATCAATTTGTTATAGAAACAAGGAACCGATACATGGTTAATCCTCAAAATTAGAAATTAACTACTTTTTCTGTATGAAGTATAGAGACTCTTTAAAGACCACTCAAAGTACGCCGGTTCTACAAAAGTTCAGGGCAACTAGCTTAAAAAAATCAAGACAACAAGCACGGAGGAGTATGCCCAAGAAATTTGATGTGGAAATAATGGGGTATTTGTGAAAAAAAGCAATTTAGGCAACGTTATGGTAAAAAAAAACTGTTAGTAAGAAGGGCTGCTAATTTGAAATGTTTACTAGGACTGTTTGTAAGAATAAGAGATATATTGGATATGATGATATTATATATATTAAGTTTCTTGAGTTTAGAGACTTATTGTCTTTAACACAAATAAACATATCAACATATCAGTCATGTTTAGGTTCATTGATCCAATCCGTAAACTCACAAGAATTCTCATAATGTTGTTTGATTAAATATATAATTGTTTTAATGTTTTGTGTCACATAATTTAACCAAAATGAACATAGTTGGTATCGTTTAATAAAAAAATATTTAATCAGTATAAGCATTTGATTAAAACACTTCATCACTATCCATTATGATGTTGTACATTATGCATCTTAAGTAGTAATTTGTTTGGTTGCTTTGGTGATGGGAATCTGGTTCTTGTTGAAAAAACAATTGGGTTTGAGCTGGTTTTTTATTCCAATGATAAAGGAATGCTCAAAGGAGGTTGTACTTTATGCATCGTTAGTTGTGCCCCAATGGTTGGTTTGGAAGTGGGTGTCATTGTTTTATCTTCTTTATTATTATCCATGTTAATCATGAAAAGGGACTGTTGCTGGTTTTTGAACGTTACTATGCACAGCTTTTTGATCATATTCTTGTTTCTTTTAATAGGATATAAGTTAATTAATTTTACCTTCTCATCTTTTTACCGTGTGGCTACCGGTGTAAACGAGTTGAAATGAGCCCAATCTATATAAACTCAAGCTCGGTTCTTTAGATTCAAGAGGGATCAAGTTTCAGCTCGGCTTGTTGAAAGCTATATCTTTAAAACGCAAGCTTGGTTCGTCAGAAATCATTCAAAATTCAGACCGTCTCAAGTTCGGCTCGTTTATTATTTAATTATCTTGTTATATTTTTTTTGAAATAATTTGAATAAATATATATAATTATACTTTTATACTTAACATAATAGATATTGGTTAATTATACCATCATAATCTTATATATAATAATTATTGTTTTTTTAAATGTTATTTAATTGATTAAATAAAACTTATATAAATAAAATACTATTTAGTTTTGGGAGTCGCTCTTATTTAATATGTAATGCTTTGGCTCAAGCTTCAGCTCTTTGTTAAACTAGTTATATTTCAGAACTTAAGCTTAGGTACAAGCTAGCTTGTTTATGTTCAGCTCATTCAGGATTTTTACCAATCAAATCTTGAGTAGCTTATGAGCCGGCTTGACTTGTTTACACCCTTACTTATAACTAGCTATCTCGTCTTGTCATATAACCAAACATTCCCACTACTTCTTTTTCCCTTTTTCTCATTAGTAGCGAGGCCACAACTCC
Organism: Deinandra increscens subsp. villosa; assembly: GCA_039602395.1. Classification (NCBI taxonomy): domain Eukaryota; kingdom Viridiplantae; phylum Streptophyta; class Magnoliopsida; order Asterales; family Asteraceae; genus Deinandra; species Deinandra increscens. The sequence goes on from JBCNJP010000016.1 coordinate 7,242,331, forward strand.
AAACGTGATATAGACACCAACAACATGATCGTATATTGTAGTGTGATGTTCTCTGTTGTATCGTTTTCCGCCTCAACCCCTCCGCACGATATTACGGGAGGTATAACACACATATATTTCTAATAATATTAATAATATTATGACAATCCTTATCTAAATGATATATGTAAATATTAATTAATAAATTAACATCATGGATTGGGTTAGAATATTTATATAGAGATTGCATCTATCTTTTAAGTCTGGCCTTTAAAAGCACTACACATGTTAGGTTTTTTCCTCATACAATAGTTTTTTTTAACTACTTTGTGGGATCTAAGTAAAGCTTTAATTTCACATGACTTAAAGACATAAATTAAAACTTATAAAATGCAAATATTAATTTAGTGATTGTTATTTTGCTGGAATACTTTTAACATAATATTTAATATTACAAGTTGTTTTTATTTATTTATTTATTTACATTATATGATTTTCTTTTAGTGTCTTGTTTAGTATCTGAATTTTGTATTTTAAAATCTTTAATTAATATTAGTAATTTAAATTGATGATATTGTTTTTGTTGATGTTTCAAGTTTTCAAATTTACATCTAGTTTAATATTTATATTTTTATAATTCAACACTTACAGTTTAGATAAAGGTTAAATGGTTTAAATTAATATTTTATCTTAATTTACATCTAGTTTAATATTTATATTTTTATAATTTAACACTTACAGTTTAGATAAAGGTTAAATGGTTTAAATTAATATTTTATCTTAATTAAATACATTAAAAATGTTAGAATATTTAATATCTTATTCTAATACTCTGCGTTTGAGTATATAATTGGTACTTTGAGTATATAATTCGTACTCAAGATGACTTTTTTTATAGTAATAAATTGTATAATACTCAACTAAAAGGTTGTACGTAGGTTTGAGTCGTATACGATAAAGATTACGATAATTTATAGTAAATTATATAACTTTCTTTTATTAAAACTTTAAATTGACTTCACCTGACTATTGTCAAGAAATATCCCTTAACACAATTCAGCGGGGTCCCTGAGCATGTGCGAGAGGTGCGACGGAACATGGCCCATCATTTTCGGGGTCTCATATTTTCAAAAAAAAGTTAATCTATATTATAAACTATGAAGACTTGATCTCTAAAATCTATTGGTAATTACTTAGAATTTTATTTTAAAATCATAATTTTCTTATGTTTATCGTTATAACTTATTTTTTGCCTTATTTAAGAACCTCTTCCATTACAATTTTATTTTTGAACGGGGCCCATTTTTTTAGCTCGAGCAGGGCCTCTAAATTCTCATGACCGGCCCTGACAATTCTTCAATTAAATCTCGTCACTTTGTCACACGCCATCATATTCTTCTCTTATTTTTATTTACTTAGAATTAATATTCTATATTACTCTATTAAAACTCTAAACTTTATGTTTTTAAACATTTGGTTTTTTTTTTTTTTGAACGGCGATTTCAAACATTTGATCAAAAGTCAATATCGTTAATTTTAGTAAAATCACATAATTTAGTTATAGGAATAACATAAAATTTAATTAATTGGCTTTATGTCATCTATCATGTGCCATGATCACTGAGTCAATGACATAGAATGGGTACATAAAACTAGAGATTCACGTTTGAGTAAAATATTTTTGTAACATGCTATCTAAATCTATCATACTATAAAAAAATAACATCTCTCACACATACATATGCACACATGCACAAATATTTACGCACTTATATAGAGACATACAAGGTAATATTCAATACAATTATACTCAACATTTATCTACCACGTAGTTAACCTTAGTTTAGTGAATTCCAAATACAAATTTCTACTAGTTTAATTTAATTTAATATAGTATTATTACCCGAGAAAATTAGAAACTTAAAATCTAAAAAGATATATAGCGGATTAGTATATTAATGTAATAACTAAAAAAATAAACAGTAAAAATAAACGAAAAATGTTTGTGTCTGGTTTGGGTAATGTTTATGTATGTTTCGATTAATCAGGTCTCGAATTTACCTATAGAGTTAGAGTTAGGTTCGTTTGCCGTCACAAGTTTCCTCCATCTAAGTTTATCAGTCTAGCATTATAACACAATATAAATAAAGTTTATCTCAAAAAACTTTTCATAAATTTGAAATTCTATATCTTTTCTACATTTCCATTGAGTTTGTTAGTAATAAATTCTAACTTCATGGTTGAAAAACCGTTTACGGATCGTTTCTATGGATGAGACGGAAGTTTTGTCATATATTGTGTTGAATGATTACATAAACCGAAGGAGTATACAAACGATTAAGCTCCGGGGGAGGTCGGACAGAATCTCCCCTCTCAACACATTGATCTGAGAAGACACTGGACAAAAACTTACAAAGAAATACAAAGACTTCACTATTTATACTATTTCATTCTGGGCCGAACCTGGGACCTCCGAACCTGGAGTTCGGCCAAGGTTCGGAGCCTCCGAACCTTGAGTTCGGCCGAGGCTCGGACCCCAGACTTTGTCCACTCTCAAATCAGTCTGTTCGTCAATTCGAACAGTAACGGCCACACAAGGTTCATGCATCAACAAATTCCCCCTTGGACGTTACTGTCGAATCCAGACATTGATCTTCTAGCAATCTTCAGTCAGCTTGCTGCAAACATCTCTATCTTTAGCAAACTCCCCTTGACCGAATCATCAGGTATGCAGGATACAATTCGAATCTTGTACAATCTCCACAACCAATAAAATTCCCCCTAGCTTCAAGCACAACCATCCAATTGGAACCGGCATGTAAGATAATGGTTCACTTCATAAGTTGTATCCGGAAATTGTAAAGACACACGAACATCACTGCATCTTGATAATAATCTTCAATCTTCACCGAATTGTAACACATTCTGATCTTTATGAAAACAGACACGATCAGCATCTTCAATCACGGAAATTCCCCCTCAGCATCAAATCCATCCCAATATATTACTCCGGTAAACGTATATCTCGTTGCAGACTGGAATCTGACCAAGTCTTTTGACAACTCAAGAAAGTATCGGGCATAAGACAGAGAGTTCCAAACCATAACTGAAAACTTTGACATATCGGTTCGCACAAACATCAGAAAACACCACCTTTCCATGAAGATCAAAAACCACCATCATCCCTGAACTGATTGCTCCCTGAACTGATTGCTTTTGAATATTCACTTTTTCAATTAAGGAACCTTGAAAGTTTTTAGGATCCCCAATTTCCCCCTAAACAAGTGACATATTCAAATCTTCAATTTTCTATGATTCCAAACCCCGCATTCTTGTAGTGGAATGATAAACTCAAGTGGCCCGCAACGGAATCTTTAGTCTCATTTAATCTTCAGTTGGTGTAGAATGATAATCTCCGACAAACGTTCCCAAGTAATCATAACCATGTCTCCGAATCTCTGTCCATCATCAGAAACACGTATTCTTGAATCTCTGTCCATCATCAAGAACCATGACTACCCACAAACACATTTCTTGAAATTCGATCACTAACTCATAACAAATATCGTGATCTGAATTTTCTTCAAACATAACACCCCACAGCTACCGAATCAAGGGTAAACTCGATAACTGATCCGCTTCTGTAAAATTCCCACCTAACGGGGGTTCGGGGGCAGCGCCCCTGAGAAGCGGGGTCCAAGGGGCAGAGCCCCTGGCTGGGATCGAGCTGCCAGGTCAGCGCGAATTTTTTTTTCTTGAACAAAATTGCTTCATCAAAAATGCATCCGAGCTCGTCCGAACCTTGTCCGAACTCCCTCCGAACTTGATCCTCCGAACCTCTCCGAATCTGACCTTCGGACCTAGTCCGAACCTGATCTTCGGAGCCATCTCCGAACCTGACCTTCGGACCGGCCGAACCTGGAGTTCGGAGCGGTTAAGCCGAGCGTACTCCGAACCTGGAGTTCGGAGCGGTTACACCGAACGTGGAGTTCGGCCGAACGCGAAAACCCAAAAAATTTCGAAAAAAAACTCACTAGATTCAGAATATGATCGAATTTGAACATCCAGATGCTTCTGTTAGGTAAATACATGACTCAGGAAGACTCGATTGATTAAAAACCAAACAGAAACACTTCCAATCACCCCTAACCGAAGGTTTAACGTCTCGAAATGAAGAAAAAACTATAGATTTCCACCATAGAAAGAGCCAACAGCTCTGATACCACTTGAAAAACCGTTTACGGATCGTTTCTATGGATGAGACGGAAGTTTTGTCATATATTGTGTTGAATGATTACATAAACCGAAGGAGTATACAAACGATTAAGCTCCGGGGGAGGTCGGACAGAACCTCCCCTCTCAACACATTGATCTGAGAAGACACTGGACAAAAACTTACAAAGAAATACAAAGACTTCACTATTTATACTATTTCATTCTGGGCCGAACCTGGGACCTCCGAACCTGGAGTTCGGCCAAGGTTCGGAGCCTCCGAACCTTGAGTTCGGCCGAGGCTCGGACCCCAGACTTTGTCCACTCTCAAATCAGTCTGTTCGTCAATTCGAACAGTAACGGTCACACAAGGTTCATGCATCAACAATGGTTATCAAACATTTAAATGTAATACAAGATAAACTATCAATTTATCATGATGTTTTATAGTAGTTATTATTATTAGTATATATTTGGGCAATTGAGCTTTGTCCCAATGGCATCTGGCAGTGATGAATGATTTCTTGACCGAGTTGGGAGTTTGAGTCCTGAGCCACACTGGTCTTACCCTAATTGTAGAGCTCGAGTCTATTGGTGGTTGGGTTGTGGGATTTTTCTAGAGAACGGTCCTAAGCTCAACCCGTGTTCTTCCAAAAATGTCAATGCCACTTCGCTAGAGCTTGATTAAAGCTTACTTGTGTGTGTAATTTTCCGCTCTAAAAAAAATTATTTAGACTTGGTACTTGTTTAAATGATATAATATTGACAGTTGTAGAACATTTGGAAAAGAGAACTTTTGATATCAAAGTAATATTTAACTTAATGTAAGTTACGGTCTCTCAGTTGGAAAGACTGATTATCGTTCTCTTTATCTTTGTAATGTTTTTCCTTGGCCGCCCCTAGCGTCTTGCTAGTGACTTTGCCTCTTTAATATAATCGTTGTTAAAAAAAGTAGGTTATTATTTTGTTTTTATTTCTTTTTATTTATTACTTTTAACTAAAGTTAAAACCGAAGATGACAAAAGAGATGCGTGGGATTCATTCCAAAAATCATATCCTCTTCACATTGCCCACATAAAATATTACTTATTTTTTTTATTTATATTTCCTAATAAATATGTTTATTATTACATTATTAATTAATCATCCATCAACTATGTAAAACAATTATAATTCACATTAGTATCTTTATATTACAACTTATGTTTAAATGTTATTTAAATATAAAAATATTTTTATATTTAAACCTTATACTTCAACTTTAGGTGACAAAAATCTATATCTATATCTATATCTATTCTATATATATAATAAAATAAAAGTTTTTGGCACCACAATTTGCCATGTGGCACCACCACTTTCATCCTCAACAATTTTTCCCGTCAATAAACATTCACAAGCGGATTTTCTAATTTTGGATATAGATATCCACTATTTATTTATTGTCTTCTAAATTATTTAATAAACAATTATTTAATTACTTAATTTAATATATAATATAGTTTATTAAGTTACATCTATCTATATCTATCTATACTCTATATACTAAATAATAAACAAAAAGTTTGGTCATAGTTTAATTAATAAAAAAAGAAACTTGACATCACCACAAATTTTGAATTAACCCGTGTAACACACGGAGATAAAAAAACTAGTATACACATACATGAGTTTTTTAAGAATAAATATGATATAAAGTGTTTTTTAAAAGTCTTTAAATTTATAGATAAATATTTTTTTATAAATTATAAATATAAAAATAAAGACAATATTCTATATTCTATATGCTCTAACAAGCTACTAATAATAGTAATATTTTGATTTTACTATCTATGATTTGTTTAGTAATCACGTGAAACTCCACTTTGGATAAAAATATACGATCAGTGCGAGTTGATAAATTAAACAATTAAATATTTCTTGGATTCTCCTCTTCTTCTTGGATTCTCCTCTTCTTCTTGGAAGTGTAAAAGATAATATGATTGGTGGTGGGAGGTTAAAATTTGGCCTTGTTTTTGACAACATTATCCACCCATTGGACATGGGGTTTATTCCAAAATGCTAGGCAAACTACTTTCTGACATCTTGTTACTGATGCATCACTCTTACATAGATAAGATTCTATAGCAACTTGACTTTGTTTAGATTCATTTGGATGATTTTTTCAAGAAACATAAACTAACATGTTATATAAATAAACTAGTAACAACTTCATCATATATTAAAGAATCAAATACAAGGCAGAAAGAAAGAAAAAAGTTGCAAGGTAAAAAGATTTTATCAAATTTGAGAAATTAACTTGAGATGGTTAAGATAGGCGTTACTCACAACATTTTCCCTTGTCCAATATGACACTAGTGTTGCAAGTATGTCGCTTTTTAACTTAACATGTTATTTTTCTTAGTGTTTCTGTTTCTTTTCTTTCACATGAACAACTTGTTTCTCAACTTACCGTTTTATAGGTGAGTTATTGCTTTTTGCATATTTCTTAAGTTCTACGACTAATGGGACAAAAGCTGTAAAGCCAATCGTATGTCACTATACAAGTAGAGAATCTCCTACTAGCGTGATTTGTGTAATGCTCGAACGTGTTATATGTAAGAAATTGGAATCATCAAGGATCATGTCTATATAATTTGTCATTTTTATGCACCCGAATCTGATTTATGTATGCGTGAATTGTGCCTTGATCCTGGAAGTGAACTTATTCTCTGATCGAAGTAACAGTTTTAGTATTTTGTTTGGTTTCAGCTATTTGCGCAAGTTTATATTTTCATATCAAGACAAAAAGAGATTCATTCGACAACCGATGATAGTGTTGGTGGTAATTTATTCACAAGCCGATGAAGTCAGGGGACCAAGTTAGGTTAGGCTACATATACCGAGTAATGGTTAGACATTATGTATTTAATTTTTTTAGAGAGTTTCTAAAGTAATAATATATTTCTAAAAAGTTAGTTTAAATATCGTGTGTTCTTGGTTTATCGATTTGAACTTGAGATTGAACATGTAATTTTTTTACCATATGTGTTATATGTGTTATATATACATATTCTTCTACCTGTAAACAAATATTTATTTTGAAAATTAATTATCATCATTCGAAATTGCAAGCTTGTTGAACACTTGAACTGCGATTGCCACCACCCTAAAAAGTGCTGAATTACGTTTAGGAATTAGCACCAATAAGTGTTTTGGGCCGCCGAATTGCAATACTGTTAAGATATTTGGTCCCCTTACATATTAGGCCTTGTTGCTTGGCAAGCTTACTGGGCCGGCCCAGGTGTGACTATATATAGTCATTGCATGGTGCAAATTACAAACCGGTTTTTCGGTTACAAACCGCTTCAAACCCCGCAACCAGTACAAACCAGTTTCACCCCAACCGGTTGCCCAACCGATTCTAACCGCCTGGTTTAGAACGGTTCCTATTATTTCTGTATAAACCGGTTAGTAACTGGTTTGTACACATTGCTTTGAAGGCCAAGATATAGCCGTTAGGGAGCCGTTGCCAACAGATTTAGCGGTTTTTTTTTTTTTTTTACCGTTTGGGGTATTTTCTTTACACATTTTAACCCTCCATAACGGTATATATAGTCTAATGGTGTGTTAGTTTCATTATCCCAATGGTGTGTTAGTTTCATTTTTAACCCCCACAACGGTATATATAGCCCAACCGAGTTCATAAACTTTTGATGTGCTGAGCACTCTAAGGTGATTTCAGTGTTCCGTTTTTAAGTATCTCCTTTGAGGGAGAAAACATACTTACAAACATTTGGATATGTTAAATTTAGTTATAGTTTTCATCTACTCATGTGCAAACATAACACATTTGAAAGACCTTACATATCGGGCTATTAGTATATGGATTATACCGAAGAAATATTGAGTAGTACTATTGGGTTTGACAAACCCCACTTGAGTTAGTTTCTCTATCTTGACTGGAGGTCAAACGGGTGTAATGATTGTCCTAGCAAGCACCCGTGTTCGTGTTAGACATGACATAAAGGCATACAAACACAAAATAATCACGCTTCGGTTGCGAAACGAATAGTGGTATAGTAACACAACCTAGATAGCTAATGATATAACTATTATTACATTTCCGCAAACTTTTGAACTTACACTTTGTTTAAACCTTTGAAGAGTGGCGAATCTAGATCAAAGTTCAGGGGTAACGTTTAGCGAAAAAATCGTTTTAGGGGTAACGAAATACCTAAAACGTTAAAAAAAGTCTCACTACGCGGTGTAAGTTCAGGGGTAGCGAGTACTACCCCTGCTCTTAGCTACATCCGCCACTACCTTTCTCACCAACCTGTGTGTCGACACACTTGAGCATGTCTTTCTTAGTTAAGTAGGTACGAAACACGATTAGGACGCATTATTTGCATTGAGTCTATAGACAGTTTTAAATTTTTATTGATTTCTTTTCACTATGGTTTTGGGTCCGTGTTTTGCGCATATCATTTGGTTTAATTTACTATTACACTTTCGAAAAACTAAATAATGTTTTCCTCAATGCGTTGAGTAAACCCCAAGCTGGTTTTCCAAACTCATTTAGTAATTTCGGTTTTGGTTTGTCATGCATGTCATGGCAAGATCCTCGCAAATTTGAAGGGTGTGACTTTTGAGAAATAAAGAGATTCATGAAAATGTATATAGAGAGAAAGCCACTCTTTGAAATATGGAAAGATGCATACCAAAGATGCATTGAAGATGTGAAACACGCATAAAACCTCAAAAACACCTCCAAGACAACCTATAAACATCAAGGAGCGCCCCTAATAGCCAATCAGAAAATTACAACTGAAGTGAACAGTAGGATTTGTGTGTCAAACTAGTATTGGATTTTTGTTAATTGATGTTATATAATATACCGTAATTTTGTATTGATATAAGATATTACTCGTAGTTTAAACAACAAGAACTTACAAGCAATCTTATGTCTCTCTTCTTTTACTTAATTTATAATCTTAGGGCATGATGTATAGATGGTGTTGTGGGGTGGTGTTATAATGCCACGTGGCAGCTAACTGGATAACACTAATTGATAAGGCTATCCGTAGAGGATGGAGCCCTTGTGGGCGTTATGCGCCATGTGGTGTCCACGTCATCAAGAGGGGCTCCATGGAAAAAGTGGTGTAGTGGTAACCCCCCATAACGCCCCTCTAATTATTATTTTAAAAACCCACTTAATGAAATCTCTCCAATTAAAAAAAAGAGAAAAAAACAAACCAATCAACAAGAAAGGGGGGAGCGCCATGTACATAACGCCGACCACTTCAATTTGTAACATGGCGCATGTGGGGGGGGGGGTGGTGGTGGTGGATGAGGGTGCCATAGGGGCGCCATGTTAGGGTATTTGGTGAAGATGACGCCTCATTACAGATAGCCTAACACCAAGTGTGGTATACATGGTGTGTGGTGTTGAGTTGTTTTTTTATTAGTTTAAACAGTTCAAAAAAAAAATACATGTCACTATTTGATTGGATGAAAACCCTCCCCTTTCTCCCCTCCATTCTCCTCTGCGCCGTTAAAAGCTCCACGGAAATGGATCACACCAAGCTTCAATACCATATGGGGGTGGTTATCACGCCGTGAAGGAGGCTGATACCCCAAAACGCCACTTCCAAACACCCATACTAGGTGCCCTTATAAGTGAAAATGATGTTTCCTCTATTATTCGAAGTTAATGCCATACAACCCACGGATCAAAATACTACTATTGCAATAAAATATAAACATACAAGTAAAAATAAAAATAAAAGCCCGGTTTTGATCTCGTTTTTTTTTATAAGTTTGTCATAAATTCACATCTTTACCATATAAATTGCAAGTTTTATTTACAATATCCTAATCAAATCGTCAAAAATCATTAGATCGTAACATATGTTATCATTTAAATGTTTGAAACTAACACGTAAACCTTTACGTGTGATTTTGAACACGATTAGCCAAGTTCGGGATGTAACAATTTTAATTCTAGTTTTTGTAGATATAATTTCTTTATTTGGCAAGTTTCCCTCTTTGGTCCTCTTTTTCCTTTTTAACATTGTATCTTACTAGAAATATTCCAATTGAAAACATACAATAATTGTATACGTAGAGTTGATATTTCGTTTTGAAAAATTAAAAAGATTTATATCTATAAAAAATATATTATTACAAAACATTTAATAGTCATATTCATAAAGTTGTATACTTGTTACATAATCACGAAATATAATTTAATCTTCTAAATAGTATATACAAATAAAATACTAGAATATTAAGTAAATTTTGGAAATTAAAATTCTTCACTTTAGGCATGACTTCCAAAAGAGGAAACGGGTCGTAAGAAAAAATGAACGTTTTTAAATGGAGAAACCGTTGCAATGAATATGAATGAAGGCCAAATATATCTTCCTTGAGAATTCAAATATTTCCATTTATAGTTAAATTAGCTAAATAATGAGAAATACCCCACGACCAACTTTATAAATGTGTAACAGGATCACACTAAAATGGTATATTTTTATTTCATTTAATTTATAATTTAACTTTGTTGATGAGAATGGCATTTTTCCAATTATAGAAACCACATCACTTCCTTTCTATCATATGTTTCCATATTTAGTAACTATTTCCCTTTAAAATTGATCAATTCAAAGTACTAGAGCCCATATGCAAGTTCTTGAAAGTTAAATGCCCACTAGGGTTTCCATCATGTGTGGTTCTTCTTCTTCTTCTTCGTCATCTTCTAGTGGTGGCGGTGGATCTGGTGGGGGTACCGTTTGCGGAGAGGAGAGGAGGAGGAAGACGATGGGTCGTGGGCGGATTGAGATTAAGAAGATTGAGAATGTGAGTAGCCGACAAGTGACGTTTTCAAAGCGTCGGGCTGGGCTTATGAAGAAGGCTAAAGAGTTGGCGATTTTGTGTGATGCCGAGGTGGGCGTTATAATTTTCTCTAGTACCGGAAAGCTCTATGAGTTTGCTAGTTCCCGGTGAGTACCGATTTTTAATGTTTTTTTTTTTTAATGTGAAGGTTTTTAGAATTGGGTTGGATTGATTGGGCCGGGTTGGGCTGGATTCAGTTTACTTGAATTATGATAAATATGGGCAAACTCTAAGTCTTTGTTTTTGGGTTGGGCCCAAAGCAAAGTTTTTTTTTTCTAAAATAGGCCTAGTAGGTTTTCTATCACCAACCCGGCCCAATCAATCCATCCAACCCGGCCCATCTAGTCTTTACTTGGTTTTTGGGTTCGGCTAAAAAAAAATCCATTAGCTACTAACTCATGTGAAACTCATAAGCCCATGACATATATGGAACCGAATCGGGTTGGGTTAATAAACATCAAAACGAGAAAACCATTTGGTTTTTTTAGCCCGTTCAAGTTGCTTCGGGTTCGAAATCAGGTTGAACCGAAATCGAACCGATTTGACAATCGGATCTCGTTTAATCTCATGACCACATGAGCTAATAGGTCACCAATTTATGAGTCATTTTAACATTGATGTATATATGTATGCATTAATTTTGAAGATTGCAAAATATCATCTCAAGATATGAAAGGAATTCCAATTGTTGGAACGGCCCAATCTCTGGGACTCAGGTATCCACTTGCATTTTATTAGTTATTAAAATATAAAAATAATTTATTCACTTAAACTTGTAAAGATATTTAAAATTTTATTTTTAGGAATTTCAATTAAGATATTTCCTTTTTAATATATGAAGCATGAAGTGAGCAGTGAAATAGAAGCCTTGAAGGCTGAAGTTGTGAAGCTGCGGAAAGGACATAGGTGAGTCTTTTTATTATAAATATAATACTACTTTTTATTATAAAAATGTATAATATATGTATTCTTGTAAAAAAAAAGGTAACTTTTATATAATATTTGAAGGTTGATGATGGGAAAAGAATTGGAAGGATTAAACTACAAGGAGCTTGAAAACTTGGAGCGTCAACTCCATGATGGCATGCTAGCCGTTAAGAATCGGAAGGTCAGTTAATAAGTGACAGATTCAAAATTTTTTACTGATAAAATTACATTTATAATTAGGAGTATCAATATTATATAACTCCTTTAAACAATTTTTTGAAAAATAGATAGAATAACTTACACTTATATTGCTAAGTTTTCCTTTTATGTCACAGGATATGGCAATGTTGGAAGAAATCGAACAAATAAAATTGAGGGTAAATTGCTTCTTAATGTTTAAAACGTTTATGTTTGAATACTAGACGGGTTTTCCGATCCCCTCTAACTCGTATGATTAGCAGTGGCGGATCTAGGAAAAAAAATCAGGGGTAGCGGGGACTAATGGGGGTTCGGGGACAGCACCCCCGAATTTTTTTTAGGTAATTAACGGGCTTTTGATCATATTTTCAAGGGGCTTTTGATCATATTTTTAGGTAAAAACCATAAAATTTCTTCCAGGGGTCGCGAAAAATTCGTTTCAGGGGTCGCAAAATACTAAAAACGTAAAACCCCGAAAAAATTTCCTTCTTCGCGTTAACGGTTCAGGGGTCGCGGGGGCTACCCCTACCCATAGGGTAGGTCCGCCCCTGATGATTAGGGTAGACGATATAACTATTAATCTTAATCTAATACGTACCTACAGGAACAAAAGACTATGAAGGAAAACGAAGCTTTGAAGAAAGAGGTAACTTTTCGTTGTGTATATTCATGTGTGTCATGAGTCATGTCCTTGTTTTTACACTTTCTAAGTATATCTTTGTTATAGACTAAAACTATTGCAAGTTACAGGACTTGTCTCACATAAGTTGCTTGTTTATAGCCATCAGATTGGTATTTTGGTTTCGTTCTCCTATTTGATCTGTAACAAGTTTACAAACTGAATATTTGCAGATCACAAAGCATTTGTTAAAATCAACAAGTAGTCATGAAGTATGTCTAGCAGGACGAAAGAATCCTTTCATAAAGCCGAGCACACTTACGTATCTTACTCCGGATAATGGAGATGTTGGCATTTCATTGCATTTAGGGTATGTAAGTTATGTAATAATTCCCGCCGGGAGGGGGGTGTTGTTTGACCTGATACGTTAAATACCCAGGGATGGTTGAAATCTCGTCGCAGAAAGACATGAAAAAACATTGTTAAAAATGTAATAGTTTATTTTCAACCTAATATAAAATAGTTGTCAGAAGTTGATTTTGTCATCCTTTTGTTGCGACATTTTTACAGGTTATCACAACGCGATGATCATCAGAAAAGAAAAGTTCCAAAGCTAGAGTATCATTCGTAAGTTTTAGACAGTGTCAGTGTGTGTCGAAACTATTCCTTTAAATTTCAACTCTACTGAGTGTCATATCACATAAACTTGTCAAGTGATAAGCTCAGTTGCCTTTTTATGATCTAAATCATCTTGTTTAATTTATCTATTTCTTTGTCTTTTGATAACAAAAATTGTCATGAGTGTTTATACTTCTCTAGAGGCGGGATTTTAAAAATAAATTCCAAATGAAACGAGGGCTTTAGCAGGACACCACTTCAAATGAGTCCCCGGCCAATTAAAAAAATATATATGTTCGATTTGATTTGAGCTTTGTGTAACCTGATGACTATAAAACTTTAACGTTAGTGAAAAAGATTGAAAATATAGGAGTAAATGTGTAGATAACTATGGTTAAAAAAATTGGAACACAAATATTAGTAGTCATAGGGCTTTGAAAGGGAACACCCCCAATAACCAATTGCACTACTTGTTAATTTGTATAGTATGAGATTCGTTCTCAATGTATATTGAAATTGTAAGAAACTGATACTTTTCGGTTGGTTTGAAACAAGAATCGATTCGGTTTAAGAATTGATTCTTGACTTTTTCAATTTTAGTCAAAATCGATTCATATTCGAATCGATTCGAATCAGGAATCGATTTGGTGAAAAAAAAACTCGAATTGTTAGGAATTGATTCCTACCGATTCGTACGCTTTATTTAATTTTTTTTAGTTTATAAAAACTAAAAAAAAAACACACATTTTATTGGATCCAAACATAAAACATTACAATCACAAGTTCTTCAAACTTAAACTGTTACAACGACTATATTAACGTCTAAAAGGCATGAGATGGATTCAATTCCTATAAAATTGATTTGGATTCAATTCGGCCGGAATCAATTTACGAATCCATTCATACTCTGGAATCCCAAATTGGTCAGAATCGATTCGATTCGTATCATTTCGTAAACCGATTCGTGTGGACTCGATTCGGATCGGTTTGGATTTCGATTCCAAACCAATTCCTGATTTTCACATCTACATATGTTTAGTAGTCATTTGTTTTGCGTTTTATACTATTAATATGACGAGTGGCCCGTGTGTTGTAGTGCATTGCTAGGCCCGGCCTATTGTAACTTCGTGTTATTTGGGTGATAAATTCTTCTATCGTTGAAAAGAGAAGTAAATAGTAACTTATGGAAGTATGTCGACTTTTACTAAATAAGATATTATATTACCTATATGCATTTATCAAAGTTGTACTTATTTATCATTTTGTCATTTGCACTTATTTATCATTTTGAAATTGTGTAGTTTTTATTATTTTGTCATGTTTTTTTTTCTTCGCTATAGTCTTACAATAAAATAAGATTTTTTTGGTTAATTCTCCTAAATTACTAATTCTTAGACTATTTTTGTTTTTGTTTTTGTTTTTCCCTGAACGGGACAAATTCATCGTATAAGTTTGTGATGTAACGGGTACAATCATATAATATAACTTTTATGTTATAGGCTCAACAATTTGAGCGTTCGGTTTTCTAATTTTAATGTTGTAAAGTAGTCATTTTGTGTTTATGAATGACTCCGTTTAAGTTTGGCAACAGAGTTGGTTTCTTTTTTTTTTTTTTTGTGGTGTAATAGGTAGACATAGTTTTTTTTTAATTTTAAACGTGTTTGTCCGTTACATATTTTCTTATATCCGTTATCTTTACATACCTTTATACAATATGACGATTTTATATCTCAATATTATCCACATAACAACATACGGATAACAAATCTAATTATGAATATATCATGCAAATGAATCACATTATATTATGAGTCATTATAATCCAACAATACTATAATTCATAATTTCCATTTTGTGGTTGAGGATACACACACCATCTATTTTCAGGGTCCACTGGGATTATGATTTGAGGTTTAACCGCTATATTTGTTTCTTCTGTCTATAATCTATCCTTGGGGATTATGATTTCAAGTTTAACACACATATTTGTTTTTTTGTGTCATGTTCAACTCATTAAACTGTTAGCTTATTGTAAAAACAAAATATATGTAAAGCAAGAATCCCTAATTCCACAATCAAGAACAATCAAGAACTAAACCACACTAGAACAAACATGAATAAATATGAATAAATAAGTGAAATTAGACAAACCGTCATATATATTATACTTAATTATGGTTTTTGTATTAAAATTTCCGTATAACTACACGACTTTATAAACTAGCATTTATATATAGCACAGAAAGCCAAGATCTTTATAATTTTGATTATTATTGTCATCGCTACAACGAGGCATTTTTATTGCCTAATGCACGCTATCCTCACTCTCACTCTCACTCTCACCTCTTATGACATGATCGTGTTTATTAAACTAACAATACTTTATCTATGGTGTCAAATTAGTCAATTTGTTGGAAAAAACACGAAATTAAAAATGCGCCCTCAACTTAAATATGGTTCTACATGAAACTAAAACATGCACCCTCAACTAAAATATCGTTCTACATAGCCAAGGGCGGCTCAAGCCTAAGGCTACTAAAGCCAGGGCTTTGGGCCTCCCTTGTAATAGGGCCCCCAGTTTTTATAATTTATGCTGTATGTATTGGACTGGGTTGCTAAAAATTGGTTGAAAGGCCCAGGAAATCAATAAAAGGCCTCCTAGTTACGAGTTATTTAGCGATCCGCATTACTGCGCATCAATTTAGAACACGGAAATTTTGGAAATCGAAGAGCCTCGAAGCGGCCTTTGCGTAGTTCATCGAAGCCTACAGACCAGAATAATCATAGTTCGCAATCATTAATGGATTCTAGTAGGTAGACGGAATCAGAGGTAAGTTATGTAACCCTATTCCTTGATCTGCAATCTCCATCTCTTCCTGATCTATAATCCTCAATTTGTGTTCTAGTGTTTTATTTTTCAAAGTTTTCAAACGAATCTGTTATCTGTGACAAGTTAAATGAGATGGCTGAAATAAAAAAGAACTTCAATCGAATATGGAGTTGCTCTTTTATCTGCACTTCAAGTTAAGGTAAATCATCTATTATTTATATTTCTTTAACTTTGTCTAAAATTATTTGTCTAGTTGTATTTTTTGTTGAAGGAATTTGAGTCTTAAGCTACTGATTTTGGCCTTTTGTTTAAAACTATTTGTCTGTTTATGATAAATCTTGCTCTAATAATGTCCTCATGCTATAAAAGACTAAAAACATAAACTAGAAGCTAAAATGTACTAATAAAACTTCTTAAAAAAAACTGAAATGGAATTCCAAAAGAGTTCTTCAATAAAGTTCCTAGCCGCTTTAAAAAATAACAAATTTATAAATGTAGACGAATATAATAACGAGGACTTAAAAGATAAACAGAAACCTTTAAGTAATGAACATATAAATAGAGACGAGGGTCATAACTTGAAGTTTGGAAAAGGCCCCGATTTTTTATTCGCTTTAGGCCTCCTAAATGGTTGAGCCGCCCCTGTACATAGCTTGTTAGCTTTTTCATTTTATAACTTTTAGAATATGATATTTTTAAAAACATTCACCCTCAACCCAAGATCTCTCGTTTTTAGTGTGTTTGGATACCTCACCTTAGCCAATTGAGTTAGGAATCTCTTGGAAATGTGCGACCTGTGGACACGAATGCAACTCCGAAACACTAGGTTTGTACGAGGCGTTACCAGGTTGTTCTGAGCAAAGTCTAACGCGCATTAATATTCGTGTATTACTTATACACGGTTTTGGATGAAAGATGAGACATACTGAAATCAACACGCAAAACACAGCTTCGTTCGTCTCGGCAGCCTTTTGATTCCGACTTGTTTTTCAGGCAAGTTATCTGGTCCGATAGTACATGCTGCTTCGAACCGGTGTACCATGTGTCAAACACAAGCCCGATTTCTCTTCTACTTTCAGGGATTGTTATATGTTCACTGCGTCTTCGATTAGGTTATATCATCAATTTATTTTTTATTCTTACCTCCAAGCTACTTTCATGTTATGTTGCCTACATATGCTGTGACGGTTTTGTACTCGATTAGACTTTAAACTTTAACGAGATGTTTACCACCCCGCGCGTTGAATTTTTATACTGAACGAAAGTCAAAAAGTTAAGTGCTCTAAAACGTAAAAGTTTAAAAGTCTCGTGGTGAAAGTATAAAACTATAGAAGTATACTAAAAGCAAAAGTAGAAAAGTTAAAAGTTTCGTGATAAAAGTAGAAGAGACAAAAACTTAAAACAAAAATAAAAACTTCAAAAGTTAGAGGGTTAAAAAGTTAAGGAGTATAAAACGTAAAAGTTTAAAAGTATCGTGGTGAAAGTATAAAAATATAAAAATATACTAAGTTAAGAGGTATAAAACGTAAAAGTCTAAAAGTCTCGTGGTGAAAGTATAAAACTATAAAAGTATACTAAAAACGAAAGTATAATAGTTTAAAGTTTCGTGGCCAAAGTAGAAGACAACAAAACTTTGAAAAAAAATTTTTAAAAGTTGAAGGGTACAAAACGTAAGAGTATGAAACATATGTGACCAAACTATGAAAACCAAAAGTTTACTATTTCGTTAAAACAAAAAAAAATGTAAAAGTTCAAAGGGTAGAAAGCGTCAAAGCCCCAAAGTGTTATGACCAAACTATAAGAAATAAAAAGTATACTATTCAACTTCCTAATTTTGATTGTAACAAGGTGGAGATCACCCGCCGCGCGTTGCGGCGGCACTAGTCTTCACATTTATAACCGGTTTTGGATCGTGGTTCTTCCATTCACTGTCGTGAATAGCTACCAAGTTATTATGAAGCTTGAGTCCCACCAACACAAAACATACATAGTTACAAAGAAAGCAACATAAAATACATCAAAAGATCACAAAACCATCCCAATAACAAAATGCATGTGTAAAACACATATAATAAAGCACTACCAAAAGGGTCAAACCCAAAGGGTGCATAAAGAAGCACCCCTTCCTTCACATTGCAACCAAAAGTTGTAGAGATGGAACTGTGTTGTATCATGGTTGTTTCGCCTCTTATAAACTTAAATAACTCCAGCACCCTTCCCTCACTTCAGTGGCCTTCTTTCACATCTAACAAAAAACAATGAATATGCCAACCAAATTATGAGTACTGTATTCTGGTTGGTAAATCCAATAACAAAAAAACAAAAAAAAAAGGCACTGCATCTATATGACCCCCAACAAACATCAGGCAAGGAATCCACCTTCACACAAATTTGGAAAACTTTTAAATGGTTATAAATAAATACCTATCCATGTTCTACTCCAACTACCAAGGGATCCACCTTCACATAAATTTGGCAAAGCAGCTGCCCTCAACCTGCACAATACCAAACCTTTAAATGGTACAACAAAGCAGTTGCCCTCAACCTGTACAATACCAAACCACTTGTGGTGCAAAATATTACATATTCAGATAATCATTTTCCTTTGATTTGTACTAAGAATCAATGAAATTCAAATCATAAACATAAATAACCTTTTTGTTACATAAATATCATAAACAACCTGTGATTGCCTTTCACATATGGCACAAATAAAAAATTCAAAAATTTTACTTCAATTTGAATCTCTTTGAGCCAAATAAATAAATAATTAAATAAAAAAATGAATTTATAAACATGTAAGATGCATACCAGTCTTGCATAAAACTCCAAAATCGCTCAATTGGTCGATCCTCAAAAGAATGATATGATGGAAACGGTAATGATATGCATTGAGATCTTTTGCATTGAAATCCTTTCCTATAAAGAAATTAAATTAAACTTTTGTGACCAAAGGCACCTAAATTTTCAATACATAAAGCAGGTATGAATGCCAAATAATAGAAAAACCGGTTGTTTAAATAGTATAAGCTTACCAACACAAAAAAAGCCGTAGCAAACGAACAACAACGAAGCCTGCAAAACATAACATATGTATTAAAAGAAGACGAAATAACTAATCATCTACAATAATAGTTATATACGACTACACAAATTCAAAGACGGATAGATGCGTGTTATATACGATTACACAAATTCAGACCATATTTAAACTCTTAAATCATTAGAGGATTAAAAACTCCTACAAAAGCAATTAACATTTAGAAAATAAAACAACTTCATTAACATATCTGGTAAAGTGACAAATCTATTTCCTCATAGTTAACATCCTATATGTATAAAAAAAAGTTACTATAAATGACATATTTAAAGAAGAAACACAACTTGGTAACCCATGAACTAAGAACAACCCTTGAAATCAATATAGTGATTTCTTCACCAACTTTTGATCTTTCAAAAGTAACTGAAAACCTTCTTATTCAGCCTCTTCTAAATCTGTACATATATACTACAAAATTATATAAGAGATCTCTTCAAACCTAGCACCCGTTTAATAGCTGTCAATTCTTACAAAAAGAAACCTCAATGCCTATTTTACAATATAAAAAGTTTTTCTAACCCAAAAACCTTTTGATTTCTATTTTTTACCAACAAATAGACATGTTAAACGAAAGAGAAGGAACCTCGTTCTTGGTAAATCAATTCAATATTGGAATAAGTATTGTAGCATCCTGCCAAAGAGAAATATAATATACATGTTATGTAAAAACATAAAATATATATTACCTTAAGTTTTGTTTCATGTAACCTCTTAAACTCTTAACAATTGAAACCAAATCAGCTGAAGGCGTCTTCCCTTCACACACAACATGACTTCATAGAAACAACAACCGGAAGGAACCAAAAACACCAACACAAACGAAAAAAATAATCAAATAAAAAACAAACTACACACAAACCTAAACTAACCAGAAAAAAATAGATTAAACGAACATGCAGAGACGATGCGGACGTACAATTTGACCTGCTACAAACCAAGAACAAAAATAAACAAATCGAAACTTTATATAACCAAATAAACAAATCGAAGCCCTAGATACCATCGATGGAGAAACTAAAACGAACCTGAATCGAAGCCCTAGATACCTTTGGTCAGCTTTTCCTTTCAAATCTGAGTTCAGACACATCATCAAAAAGACCAACATCAACAAACTTGAGTTTCAATCAGTACATAAACATAAAAAACACTCATAAATGAAGAGAAAATTGAACATGGAACAAATATAATAACCTACATGATCTAACCTCGAGGCATACCTGAAAGCAAGAGATAATATATTATCTACTAAATTAAGCTAACTCAATAAAAATTAAAATCTGAGCACACAAACAACCAAAATCAGATGGTTTAAAATGTAGGAAAATCATATGGTATGAAGCCCTGGTAAAGCAATCGAAATATATTACCTTAAATCCTTCATACCAAAGCAATCGAAATACCCCTGTGGCAATAAGAAACCATCGGTTGTTAAAATTAAAAACCCACCGGAAAAATTAAAATATATACGCTTCTTACCTCAACCCCGTGAACCTCGAAACCCTGGCCATCGGCCAGAACAGAACTTCGAACGTGGCTCGGCCACCGTCACGCTTAGGGTTTTTAGGTTCATCGACGGCATAAAAGCGGGAGTCCAGAGTGCCGCCGTCATCGGTGGCGAAAACCCTAAACACGTCCGCGAATGCCGTCACGTTCTGGCCCGATTCACACCTACGGAAGAATCAATTGTTGTCGCGGAAACTCGTCGGGGAAAGGGAGACATCGTATATGGGTGGCTGTGCTTGAACTGGTCTATGTCTCCGACGGAACTCAGAACCCCTCTCTCTCTCTCGAACCGGTGGCTGTGCGTGAACTGGTCTAAGAGCGGAACCACAGTAAGAGTCACCGGCGGCGGAAGAAGAAGTGGTGGCGTCGGTTTTGTGGATGAGCCAGGAAGGAAGAGAATAGGCGGTGGCGTGAGGCAGGGAGAATGAAGGAGCAGGTATGGTATGGTATGTACGTATGGCTGGCTTTTGATCTTGGATAGGTAAAGAAAGGTAAAGAAAGTCTTGAAACCTGCCAGCCCTCAAAACACCCTCAAAGTTCCTAAAAATTACAATAAAGTGCCACTCTACTGTTTAACATCTTGTAAATTGTATATGGTAATATATATAAATAGTCAAACCCCTATATTTATTCTAAAAAAAACTAGAAATTGGTGTTGAAAAAGATATTAGACAAAATTTATAAGCTATTTATGACAACTTAAGGGAATCCGTAATGGTGCGTGAAGCTCTCCGTAAAATTCATTCACGCCTAAGACTATATGTAGTGGTTAAGCCCATTTCAAGCGCCTCTTCAAGCATGAAATATTTCAAGCCCCTCGATCATTTTTTGTCTTTTCGCGCCCTCGCCGTAGTGGGTTGAGGGGGCGCTAAAATGACATTTCAAGCCCACTACGGACAACCTATTTGGGGGTGAGGGGTTCCTTCACTGTGAGCTCAACGACAGGCGTTAAGCTTCTTCCCCTTTTATTTATTTATTTTTATTTTTACCAATTAAACAATTACATCTTATTCACCATAACATTTACAATATCACTAACCACTACATAATTTTTTTACTCTCAAATCACTATCTACGTGACATTATACGTGACACACTTTTAAGTTTTAAAAAGCCACGCTGTTACGAATACCCTTATAAAATTGTTAAAACTAAACAAAAAAAAAAGTGAGATTTTATTGCGCCGCATAATTAACCTCACATAATAACAACAAAATAAATTAAAATAAAAACATTTCTGGGGAGCTCAATAGTCGTTTCGACTTTCGTGGCCTTTGTGAGGTCATGTTTCATTTTCCTTGATCTTTTTTTACTATTTTCTTTTTTATTATTTATAAAACCAAACATCACTCTTAGGCTATCCGTAATGGGGCTTGAAAGGGGCTTGAAAACCCCTTTCGCGCCCCTCTCACGCCCTTATAGCGCCCCCACCCACTACGGTGGGGCGCGAAAGCTTGAAAATGGGGGGGAGGCGCTGGATTCTTCACGCCGGAAGGGGGGAGGTTTGTGTGGGTTGTGTAATAATTGTGGGGCTTGAAAGGGGCTTTATCCCACTACACCTCTTTTGTTTTCAAGCCCCTATGCCATGTCACCGTCCACGTGTCGGATAATGCCCAAGGGTGGGGCTTGAAGGGGCTTGACCATTACGGGTAGCCTTATACAATAATACAAATATAAAACGATAAAATGTAATATTTAATATGGATGTGATGTCATGCTTTTTTTTTTAATGTTTAGTGTGTCTTTTCATCGTCAAAGTCAAAGTCAAACAAATATCTGATATGATGGGTGGCCTTTACCCTTTAGCTCCATGAACGGGTTTGGTGTCAAAGAGTCGAACCCTATCATCTAACACGCTTAAATTTACTCGGCTCAATGAATCAATGATTCATTTTGATGATTCTCCGCTTCTTGATCATACATTTAGTAAGTGATGGTCGTATTGTCTAAACTCTACTTTAGCAATTTTAGCAAAAAGAATTGTGTTTGATGTTTACGAGATTCTGTGAATTCTACTAAACTTTGAGGAAGCAAAACATCACAATAAGCATACTAAGCTAAATTCACACTCAAAGTTCTGTTTTGAAGGCTTAAAAGTGTTTGTTCTTTTTCTTCTTAAAATAGTGGAAGGGTCCCTTGTTTTGTGTTAGAAAGCCTCTTGGTGAATGGTAGCTTAATTAGGGATTTAGGGGTGAGAAAAGATCATATTAACCGAAAAAGAAATTCGGGAAAAGGGGATCGGAAAAACTAAAACCGAAATTTTTGGTTAACAAAAAAAAAACCAAACAGATGTTATTATTATTGGTTAACAGAAAAAACCAAATAGATACTTGATGTGTTGCAAACACATCTATGTTTCCCGTGTATTTTGTATATATTAATTGAGTCAGTTTTAGTCCCATCTTGTGACATTCTATGTGGTTTGAGTCATTTTCTATTTGTTGAGTCTTTGTTTATGGTTTTTATGGTTCTTGTAGGTAAATGGTGAAATCCCGAGGCCACACGAAGATCGGAGAGAAGTGGAGAAGAAAATAAGAGAAGGAGAAGACGAAAAAGCTGAAAAAGAAGGTCTAGGCGTATCGCCTAGACCAAATTATGGTTGTAGGCGATACGCAAGAAGGAGCCAGTCAACAGGAGGGTTAAGTCGGTGTTGACCGACTATTTTGTCGTATACCAGCCCCGAGCGTATCGGTCGGGACGCGTGGAACTCAGAAACTTGCAAACCAAGCAAACTCGATATAAATTCAGATTTTTGGGTTTAATTCGCATAACTTCGACTTACGATCGTTTCTGGGAGTTCTTAGACGAACTTAGAGAGCAGGAGGTGCAAGAATCAAGAAGGAATCAGAGGAATTAATCATTCGACTATATTCTACGCATTCGGGTTCCATCTCATTATTGTTTTCTTGTAACTAATTGAACTTAGAACCATGATTGTTGGGCAAGACTTAGTTTTTATTATTGTTTTTGCTTTGAACATGAGGTTAGGCTAAGTTAATTGTACCGCCTAGACCAATTAGATGAGTAATTGACTTTATGACTTCGTTTCGGTTTTTGATTATTCGTTTGATGTTACAATTCTATTAAACTCCACTGATTGCCATGAATGTTGCATATGAGTGTTGATGACCAGATTTCTAATTGATAATTGATGCTTGATTTACCCGGGAATGTCTTTCGGTTTAGGTGAATTATCTAAAGTGGCTAACTTTAGGGTTAGTCGCAATAGAGTAGTTTAGGTTAGTTCTTGAACTATTGTGTTAATTGTAATAAAGGGATTTGATTGCCATGTGCTGCCTCTTATGAAACTCAAAAGGTAAAGAATTGTCGGGTAGTTGGGTTGGTTGATAAACTAGGGTAGCATTATCTCAAAAGGAAGTGTCCTAGGAATTTGGCTAATTTGTTATCTCGTGTCATTCATGGTAGTTAGTGGTAGCTCCTGCTAGCCTAGGGTGCCTTAGATTGTTTCGAGGGTGGTTAGATTTAGTTGAGGTAGGACGTACTTAAAATGTGAACTCATGTTCGGGCGTTAGAATTGTTGTCTAGGAAGGACTTAAAAGGTGAACTACCCACCATCAGATTAGTCAAAACCGAGGTAAAGTTGTAGGTGTCAATTATGATTCTAGGTCTAGGTGGTATATCTCTCATCATCTGAATTTGTCCAAAGATTTCCTGCTTTCAGTTAGTAGTCGATAGTTAGTTAATTTAGTTTATCAATTCTAAAAACCAAAATCCACTCAAATTTCCATTCTTAAGTCCTAGGTTAGAGTCTAGCTACATAGTGTCCTTAGGTTCCATATCTGGTCTTCCATAGACTATTCTGCAATCCGAGAGGTACACTTGCCTTTAGGTTCGGTTAAGTTTAGAATTTTTGGTATAATTAGGTGTGTCTAGGTCTAGGATAGGTCCAGGTATTAATTAGTATTTTTAGGTGTACTTCCGAACACATCAATACTACCGAATGCTTATTATTTAATCATAAGACCAATGACTCCTTTATTATTTTATTATTGTGAATCATAAATTTTTGTCTTTTATGTTGACAGTGATTTCACGGTTTGTCCTTAAATTAAGGTAAATACACTTAATGTTCTTGATATTATACATTTCATTCATGTTTTTTTGTCATTTTTTCTAACGGACGTTAGACTTCTCTATAAAGTCTAGTCGGTTGCATTGCACATGAGGGTATAATTGTATTTTTATACTTTAGGGATCATTGTTGTAATTAAATTAAAGTCTAAAGGTTTAATATCTATATGACTATATCCCAATACCACATTTCGCTGTTAGTCCACCACCATCACATTTCCGGTCGCCATCATCACATCTCATGCCACCACCAAACACACATTGAAAAAAAATATTCTACTAGGAGCCTAGAAACTCAAAAAGAAGTTAAAATCAATAGATAAACTGAAAGAATTGAAAACAAGTCTTAAATCACAAATCTGCTTTAACACCAATCATCAGATATAATTCAACCTCTGAGTTGACAAATTCGTTCCCCGTCATATAAATTGCAAGAATTGAAAACAAGTCTTGAGTCCCAATGTGTCTCAACCTGTTTAATTTCTGAAGAGATCTACGAAAAAAGATGGGGCAAGCCAGGAAATTGATGAACTAAATCTCGGAGCAAACTGACAAATTTGTTCTCAAATTGTTCTATTTCTCAACAGAACCACCGTAACAGGTAATAAAATTAGTTCAGACCCTTTGGGGATTTCTTCAGGATTGCAATTACTAGTCCATTTTTAGTAAAAAGACTAAATTACCCTCCTGTTTAGTGGACTTAAGAGAATTACCAATCTAATGTCCATTAGAGGAAAGGACAAAACATGTAAAAAAATGTATAACATAAAAGACACTGAGTGTACTTATCTTTGTTTAAGGACAAAATGTGAAGCCGTTACTAACCTAAAGAACAAAATTTATAATTCACTTACATTCTTATTTCAATTTAAACGAATTCATTAATCAGACGATTCTTTACCTTTTTTTTTAAAGTTTATATCTAATTTGGTGCATTAGCTGATATGGGACTAGCCCAGTTGATAAAAAGTATAAGCCTCTTAAAGTGAATATCATGATTTTATTCCGGTATTTTTAATGTAATTTAAAATTAGATTAATAAGTATGTGTTTACAGTTAAAAAAAAATACGGTTACCTTATTTAAAGAAACCCCAATTTTCTAATAAACTCTTGCATCAAAAATCAAGAAAGTGAGTTTAAAACTTTAAATCAATGTTTATAATTAAAAGAAGGGAGTAGAAGTTGTAGATGGAACGCCTCCGGCCAAGAATCAATGTCTTCTAATACGTGGGGACCACAAATGAATAAACAAAAGGCATATATGATTTTGACGACAATGAAAGGCTGCGCGTGTAAGCATCATGATGTGACACACGAATAAAAAGATATCTCATAATTTAAAACATATACATATATTTTTTTAACAAATAATGTATAATAAATTACATCATAAAACATTGTCAAATTATATTATTGTAGTTGAGTTTGAGACTAAACGGTTCATAGTCTATTAGTACAAAACTACAAATTGATAATCGATATACATATACAAGTTTTTTAAAATGAATGTGTGAGTTAATCGTTTTTTAAATATAGCTAGAAACTCTAGGTTGAGGGAATTTTATCCGTTTGACAATTTAAGCTTTTTAAAAGTGAGTGATTAATATTGTTTAGTTCACACGGTTAGTTTCGAAATTTAAGTGAGATCATTGATTCATTAAGTCTTGAACCGTTAAAATTAAACCGACTTATATAAATTTTAGGAGTTGTTTGTTTTTGTTTAAAACATCAGGGGGCGTTATGTCTGCAACTGTTTGTTTGTTTTTTTTATATGAAAATCTTATTTTAGTTCAAAGCCTCTTCAAAAAAAAAAAAAAAAAAATTAATAATCCCTATATTTATTTCATCTTCACATTACAACTCACAAGCTTAATAACAAAAGACCACTACCACCACCTTTATTATTGTATTTATATTGTAATTGAACGTTAAATGACTTTTATTTAAAATGATAAATTTGACAGTTATATGTTTGACAATATTAAATTTATAAAACAAACAATCTTATATTTTCAGATTAGAGATCTTCAGACCAAATCTTCAACTGCAGACATGAAATCAGATAAAATTAGACTGCAGACTATTTTTATCTGAAAAAATAAATAGCCTCTAAAATTACACGAGTTTAAACCGCATCTATTTATAAACACTACTAAATTCCTGAAATTATATATTCATCAAATTGCTTTCATATCAATAATTAAGAGTATATATTAATTAATTAGATGATGATGATTAATTAATTTAATAATCTCACAAACAAAATAATACTTTTGCAAGTCTCCCACGCTTAATTTATATAAATACTCATCAATTACATAACACCACCTTCACCATCTCCTCTCGCCTCCTTCCACCACCACCACCACCACCTCCGAGGCTCCGACCACCATGACCACCGCCGTAATGAAACACTCTCCCCGCCTCTCAATTTCCAGAAACAACTCCATCCAATCAAATTACATAATCACCACCTCATTTATGATCGATCCCAATTCCACCGACGACAAACCCCTCGTCGGAAAATCCTCCCCGTTATCCCTCCGGCGATTCTCCGGCACCCGTACCGTATTCTCTAACCTTCTACAATCGCTTCTCACCGCCATAACAATCCCGAACATTTTTCCGGTTTTCCGGCTGCCGTCGCTAACGCCGACGCTCGGCCGGAAAGTGACCGGAACTTTGTTCGGGAACCGGAGGGGAAACGTGAGCTTCGCGGTGCAGTACGATGTCCGGTCAGCGCCGGTGCTGATCATCGAGCTGGCGATGTCAACATCGGCGCTGGTGAAGGAGATGTCGTCGGGGCTGGTCAGGATCGCGCTGGAGTGCGAGAAACTGACGCAGCCCGCGGCCACGCGCATGGTGGCGCGTGGGCGCGGGAGGCTGTTTAAAGAGCCCACGTGGACTATGTATTGTAACGGGAGGAAGTGTGGGTACGCGTTGTCCAAGGCGTGTACGGACTCCGACTGGCACGTGCTGAGCATGGTCCAGAGCGTTTCCGTCGGGGCCGGCGTGATTCCGCTGTTGGAGGACAGCGGAAAGGGTGGCGGCCCCGGCGGGTCGGAGGGTGAGTTGGTGTATATGAGAGCGAAGTTTGAGCGAGTTGTGGGGAGTCGTGACTCCGAGGCGTATTATATGATGAACCCGGATCGAAATGGAGGACCCGAACTCAGTATATTTATGCTCAGAATATAATTTTATAAGAAGTTTAAGTGAACAAATGTTTGTAAAATCATCATAGTTCTTGTCAAATTTATAGTTTTTTTTCTTCTTAGGATTTTATTATGAATTTGATGGTGATGATTGTAGATTTTATTTTTAAATGCTTTGAAATTGAAAAGCCATGTATGTAATTTGATTTCATAATTTTTCTCATTTTGTTGTAGTTTTATTATAAGTAAAAGATATTTTAGAATATGAAGTTACCCTCTATTCTAAAAAGTAGACCAGGAGATTGGATGTCACTTGTGTTGTGCTATTAATAAAGAAAATATAGATTAATTTCATGAAGTGCCATAACTATATACAATTAGCCTTAGGTAAGACATGTATTTCTTCATTGCTAATTATCCTAAATGATCATATAAACCGAGTATCAATAAACTTTTTGTTCAGTTGGTGAAGATAAAACTAAACGCTATACAAATGACAAGCTCATAGAAGAGATAGATCATAGAGACATCAAGCATATGAGAATTTCAGTTTGGTTTTATATGCGGCGTTTAAAATTTGTATGTTGTTTCTAGTCAATCTATGCAAGTATTATTTTCAATATGAATAAATAACACCTTCAAAAAAGTGTAAAAGATTTTTACATGAAGTTCTTTCGACATAGACAAGTACAGAAGTACCCATCAAGTGCCTTAGGAACGTTCTTGTATGCTAGTAATTATTTTCGCATATGTACACTTCTGTAAAGAACATGAAACTCTTTTTACATACAATTCATATGTAACTTGAAAATATTTTCTCCCTTTTGAATACGACCCAATATTCTCACTATCACAGTATCACTCACCCACTAAACATTTTTTTCATCATTTTATCACATCTTGTGTGACATCATACGTGACACATTTTTTTTTTAAACAGCAAACACTCGGTTACTCGGGGGTTTCACCATCACAAACGATGCTACCCACAACACGCTATGACCACAGGCCGTGCGAGTAACCAAGACCCTCTATGCTGCACATCCATCCCAGAGTAAACCCACCGCCCTAAGGCCCACGGTGGTAAAACCTCTGACCCACCTCTATAGTTTTTCATTCATCATTCATTTTTTTGTATCTCGTGAGATTTGAACCCTTGACCTCAACATTGGAAGACAAAATATATCCACTCCACCAAATAGTAGGGGATATGCGTGAAACACTTTTAAACTTTATAATATCATCAATACGGATAGCCTAAACGTCCACTCACCGAATACTTTATTACCAAGTAAATAAGTCATTTATTTGACGATCATGAGCATCTTCACGTTTTCTTTTCACTATATCTTTTGATCTCCTTGATCTCCTAAGTATGTCGTACTTCATTACGTGTCATTTCACGAACAAATCTACAAATTATAGGTACATGTGTTTACATTTCTTAACTTCATCGTCCTCTGAGCTTGAAAACGAATTGAATGTAGATTGATCATTGAGAGACATAAATGATATGAAAATTTTAAAGTAATTTGTTGTTATAAAAAGGATATTCGGAAGAGGATTAGAAAACATTTGAAGTGAAAGTACGTGTATCCCATATAATCATATGTATTATTATATTTTCCGATCCAAGTGAATAAAAGAAGTTGATTTGGTTTTATATATGTTTTTGACCAAACAAATATTGCCATATAGTTTGGACTTTGGAAGAAGACAGATTGGGTTTTTGTTTGTTTGTATCACATGGGAAAAGGCCATCTTTGTCTTTGTGCTAACTCTACAACACATCACATCTTACCCACATTATAACGTATATTTCTTCAAAAATTATCAAATGTATAAATGTATAAAAGTATATTTCACTCCATGGATAAATAATACACAAAACATCTGTATTATTGAAAGGTAATTTAATAATATGTAAATACAAATATAAAAAAGTTATACTATGACATTAAATCAAAATAATAGAGGAATTAGAAAAATAACTATACACGCTGACGGTATGAAACTATATCAAAGAAAACTTAAAAGAAAATTACAAAATAATAATAATAACCATGTAAGGCCCATCCAAGCATTGACGAAGCTTCATTGGGACGGAGGGGGGGGGGGGTGGGTGGGGTAGGGGGCCTTCTCGGTTTTTGCGTCTAGAAGTACCTATTTTGACGCCTTTATTTAAAATAGACACCCTATGGTAGACTTTTGAGCTCCGCCCCCTCGGGAATATTTTCAAGATTCGTCACTGCAACCAAGGGACCACGTTGTCTAATAGAAAGGGAACGAAATAGAAAAATACTTAAGGAGGTGCACACACATATAAATTAATAATAATAACCATGTAAGGCCCATCCAAGCATTGACGAAGCTTCATCGGGACACGGGGGGGGGGGGGTAGGGGGGCCTCCTCGGTTTTTGCGTCTAGAAGTACCTATTTTGACGCCTTTATGTAAAAAAAATACACCCTACGGTAGACTTTTGAGCTCCGCCCTCTCAGGAATATTTTCAAGATTCGTCACTGCAACCAAGGGACCACGTTGCCTAATAGAAAGGGAACGAGATAGAAAAATACTTAAGGAGGTGCACACACATATAAATAAATAAAAAAGTTCTACTACGCATATAAAATTAAGGTGGTGCAAAGCCTATCCATGATTCTTAATGGGTTTCGCCCCTACCAATAGAAGAACGATGCTGTTCATCAAAGTTGGATAGTATGTAATAGGAAATTACTCGGCTAAACCCACACGGTGTGACAAGGGTCTTTACCTGTAAACATATGTGGCGATTTATTCAAACATACGGTATATTGTGTTCTAGAGATTTTAACATGTATTTTTCTTACAAGACCATATCTTACGCGACAGTGGTATATGCGGCATGGATTCTGATTATGCTCGTGCTTTGGCTTGAATTCGTGATACGACCCTAAGCTTTGACTTTAGCGGTTTCACTAACACGGACATTGTCCCCCCTAAAGCCCAACATGCATTGGTGAGTGTCCTTTTTAGCAAAATTATTATTCAAGATATGAAAGTACACTTCGACATGATAGCCAGACAAAAAGCCGTTTTTAAATGTCTTTCAAGCCCCACATGCCGGGATTTTATCCTTGCTACCCCATTGATGGGTTAGTTCAACATATGTCGTCGGTGGAGTACCGTTCTATCCTTAAATATTGCCTCTTGATCCCCCTATTTTCTATTGATGAGATATGTCATGTTTGTCACAAGACATGTCTGGACTCTTTCGGGGAGCATGCAGTTCATTGTAAGGATCTCCCGGGGTTCAAGTACGACACGATTTGGTTAGGGATGTCCTCTTTGTCATTTTCACGCATGCTGGGATTTCTGCAAAAAAAAAAAGATGCCCTCGTGAATTTCCTGACTGATCTGTTGGAAGGAAGATCAAGTCTCAAACCAGCTGACATTTTGGTCTTTGGATGGATGGGGATGAAACATGCATGTGTGGATCGATCTTACATGAGTTTCCCCCTCGTGAGCTTAGGGTGTGGTACCTTCACAGAAGGTCAGACTGCTTTGAAAGCCGCTTCATGCAAAGTGGCCAAACATGAGAAGACGTGTCTTCACAACCAACACATGTTTATACCAATTACTTTTGATATCTTTGGCTTTCTCACTCCTGAGCCCGTCGAGCTACTTGGCAGGGTCTAACATGTCATGGAGAGTAATGTCATGACAGTTAGATCTATGAATGTACGTAGTTTTTAAACATATTGACTTTGCTATACAAAAAAGTTTAGTAGCACAACTTGTTACCCGTTTGTCTTTTATCTCCTTGTAAATCATTCGGTTTTAATGATTGTTTATTATATTCATAGATACTTAATTCTCAATACTTTTGAAGTTAAATAATCTTATCTAACACTCACACAATCACACTTAACATATTTGATTTTCCAGATTAAAAAAACAAAATCATTTTATGATATTTGAATATATGAAAAAATATAAATATATTATCCCTACCGATTTACTGATCTGCATGCGTTGCCCTTAAGATTCTCTATTCTAATAACACAACTTTCAACGACTGCAATAAAATATACACACTTTTATGTGTCCTTACAACAATATTTATATGTTATTCAAGATGTATGAACCGGCATCTGAAAAAGTTCAAATAGTTTAATATTTTATAATAATATCTAAGGATATTTAGTAATGGAATTTGCAGGGAAGTGTAATGAAAATTTGATTTTGACAAGTGAATTATATATTTTGTTAAAATACCTTTTTAATTAAAAAGATAAGTAAAACTGTAAAACTTGCATCATCAACTCCTCCTGTCCCATGATTTATGTAATGCATAAATGATCAAAACAATGAGATAAAATATCACTTATTGCATTTTTATATACATAAATATTGTTGAGGTATTCGAAATGGACCTTCGAGCTTGATCTTTTACCGATCTGCACACTTGAAACGTAGTAAGAGATCACACGGAATGGGTTTTCCCTAACAACCCTTCAACGTGAGAATCAAGGAACAGTTTGATAAAAGGAAATCGATCTTAACTATGAGTAATGTGCCGGTGTGTTAATGGTGATTCAAAATGATCAAGAACGTAAGAATACTTGCTATAAGCTTCGATTAGAGCTCTTTAATTTTCACATATGACATCATTATGGTGGTCCTCACTAGCCAGGTCATGTTAATTTTCTTTCATACTATACAGTACTCCTGATAATAATAATGACATCTTTCCTTATGACGTATCATGTGTCATAACTGAATAGTGGTCGATCTCTACGAGTCGGACTCGACTATCTTATTTAAATATTTTAATTATTATTTTTCAAAATTTCCTATATTAAGATATATGTCAATATTCCATTTCTCTACTTTGAACCATAGTTGAAGACAAGATGGGACACTGAAAATTTTCAAACAATTATTTATTGTTACAGATCTTTGATTCTAATACAACTATACTAGTTAATAAGATTATAAACTTATTTATTCGTCAGAAGATATTTAGAAAAAAGTGCAATACGATATTATATTAAATAAGGCTAAACTTATTTAATAAAAAGATAGTTACAAAAAGTGCACTCCAATTATTGAACCAAACAGGGTGTGCATAGATATATTAAGCTGAATGTGCCACATGAAACTTTCATATCTTGTTGTCACTGACTCACCGGGAGATAATAATCAATTAATTACTCTCTACTATGTTTTCTATATTACTGGTTGTTCAAATTTATTTTAAACGGCTAAATATTATACCAATCCGTTTTGATGGAGGTCGAACTTTTAATCTTAAGAAGAGTAACACCTTAACTTTAATATATAATATATGAAAAATTCAAGTACTATTTTATATAGAGGTTTATTGCTAATTTAATTAAAGATGTTATAAAATCGACAAGAGTAAATCAATCTAGAGCTTTATATAAAAAATATAAAAGATGTAAATCATTTTCATTAACAGTTACACTGATCATAAAATTAGCAACGGTATTACCCACGGAATTAGAATCAATAGCTGTTTTTTTCTTGTGTTTTCTTTATTTGTTATGACAGGTAGTTCTAGAATTCAGAGGAATGTGGAATGTGAAGAGAGAGTAGTAATCTGATTAGTCTAAGAATGTTGGAACTTCTAGCAATTACATTTTCATCTTTATTTACATCAAACACGCTACCTCACATACAAAGTTTGATCAACTAATTGCTTAGGCAGTTTTTGACCAAAACAGAGATGTACAACATGATCTAGATCCGAAATTGATCCTAAACCTGTAAACCGATCTAGAAACTGGTTTGGATCAAATCCTCAATTTTGAAATCGTTGGGATGTATATATCTGTATCCGGTTTAGGATGAACCGTTAGATTGAAACGTATCCAACTTGTGAATTTGATCTAACCCACTACGGTTTCTTTTAGAAACAGGTTGTAATACATATTTGATATAGACAGACCCGATTTTAACTTTCATTAACTTGATCCAAACCTAATTAGTAAGCGGAAAACAAGTTCTATGCATAGTGTTATTAAACCATGACTTTTTTCCTCTAATAATAACATTTATAACTTTTTCTGTGAGAAAATCATCATAACTTAACCTGCCCACTATACAAAAAGTATATCACTTTACCTGTAAAATATCCATGAGAATATCTCCATAAAGAGGGTGAAGACGCAAAATGAGTCCCATTTTAATTTTTTGATAGTAATAGTTTATGTTGGGCCTTATAGATGCAGAATGGATCCCATTCTTTATCCAAAACTTTGGGCTTGTGAAACATCACTTTTCGATCTAAATGAATATTAAAAACAAAAACTCAATAAATTTTGATATTTTTGTCATAAATACATTATAATTGATAAAATGTATATTAGACCTAATTTTTTTTTTGAACCGCATTGAAATTTAACCACATCATTCGGATATGAATACCACAATACGGGTAACACATGCTATCATTTGGCATAACGGCATTACCCATAATACGCTATGAATGATATCTGAAGTAGTTTTTCAAAAATCTTTATAATTTTATAAATAAATACGTTTTTAATAAATTTTGAACATAAAGATAAAAAAGCTATTAATGCTCACACGAACCTTGGAATCCAAATCAGAATAATAGTTGCCCTAAATACCCACGGGTTCCCGGGTGACCCGAATTAACCTCCGAACAAGAAACAAAGAGTAGTGAATTGAAGAAGAAGAAGAAGAACAGAAAGAAACCCTAGTCATCGAGATCAACCAAAATGAGTGGGGTGGGGAAGATAGTGAAGAAATGTTTGGGCGAGATGAGTTTCAACACCGGCGGCGGTAACATCAATTGGTTCCCCGGCCATATGGCCGCCGCCACTCGCGCCATTAATTCTCGCCTCAAGGTCGCCGATCTCGTCATCGAAGTCCGTGATTCTCGAGTAATTAAGCTTCCTCCTTTCTTCGTTTATTTACAAATTCACTCTTTTAATTTTGATTTCTGCTCACTAATTGTTAGAATCGATGAACAGATTCCATTGTCGTCTGCAAATCAGGACCTTCAACCTCGTTTATCCTCCAAACGGCGTATAATCGCTCTCAATAAGAAGGATTTAGCTAATCCTAACATTATGCATGTATGTATTTAATAATTTCTGTTTGACATTTGAAGTCAATTTATAGTTTTTTTTTTTTTTTTTTTTTGGAGATTAGGGCTCAAATATATGTGTTAATTAGGGATAAGTTCTTATTTGGTTTTTGAATTTTTCAGAAGTGGATTGATTATTTTGAGTCCTGTAAACAAGATTGCCTACCCATCAATGCACACAGCAGGAGCTCTGTTCAAAAGGTTTTTTTTTTTTTTTTTTTTAATTTTTTTTTTTTCATGGAGTTTATCATGTTTGGCTAGTATAATTGGATATGCTTGAGCATTGCAATATTTACCACCTGCACAAAAATGTAGTTAACTTTATTGGATGGAAATGCCCGAAATATGGAACTCTTTGGCAGTTACATTTGATAGATATGTATGCTTTTTGATGTTTGTTTTACAAAGGGCTAATTTGCATTTGAATTGAAAAAAACAGCTTCTTGAACTTGTTGAGCTCAAACTGAAGGAAAAGATTGCAAAAGAACCTACTCTTCTTGTCATGGTGGTTGGTGTGCCCAATGTTGGGAAGTCTGCTTTGATTAACTGCATTCATCAAATTGCGTCTTCCCGTTTTCCTAGTAATATGTTATCTAGTTTTTGCTTATTATATTGCCACCTCTAAAGTTTGTAGGTAGGGGTGTAAACAAGCCGAGCTTGACTGCTCATTTTGAGCTCAATTTCAAAAGCATAAACTCGGCTTGTTTATTATTAAATAAAATTTATACAAATACTCGGCATGTTTAGGATTGTGAGCCTATTGGAGCTCGATAAGTGGCTTGATTCAAGCTTTTATCGATCCGATCTTGGGTAGTTCACGAGTGGCTCTGCTCATTTATACATATATTTTGTAGGCATGGTATCTTTGGCAATAACTTTTTTGGATTTTTCTTAGTGCAGGAGAAGAAGAAACGAGCAAAAGTAGGACCCTTGCCTGGTGTAACACAAGATATTGCAGGATTCAAGGTCAAGTTTTTCAAATATAAGAGTGGATAATTCATAATCTTACATTATGCATTGCGTTTCGTTTTTGATGAAATTTCCATTAACAGAAACCTTGTCATTGCCCCTTGTTTATTCCTTATAAAAATCACACATATAACCGCCTGGAATAGTGAGATGTAATATGGGAGAAATGTCTGAAAAGCTCACCAGATTATATAATTATGTTTTAAACCTCATTCTTTAAACATGCAGATTGCACAACGGCCTAGCATATATGTACTGGATACTCCAGGAGTACTTGTACCCACTATTTCAGACATTGAAACAGGATTAAAGTTAGCTCTGGCAGGTTTGAAGTTATAAATTTTATATTTAAATAATATTGTATTTTAGTCCCTCTAGCAATGGTCTTAGGTTTGAATCTGGCTTTTGCTAGTTTTTTGTCGTTAACTACTCAGTGATTGATTATGCTTTGATGCAGGATCTGTGAAAGATTCAGTTGTGGGTGAAGAACGTATTGCTCAGTATTTGCTTGCAATTTTAAATACCCGACAAACTCCCCTACATTGGAGGAATGTGCATAATAACACGGTAAAAGAGATGCAAAATGGAAGTGATGGTAAACATGATTATAATATTAAGGATCTTTTGCCTAAAAGACGCGTTCTTCCTGTTGCATCTAATGTGCATTATGTGGAGGTAACTTCTTTCATCTGTTTATGCATTTTAGCGAATGATTAACAATTAATTTGATCCTTTGTCTGTTAGTTGCATAAGGAAAAGTGCATTTAGACTCTTGAAGTCAAACATACTATCTTTGAATCTCAATTAGAGGTTGCACTTTGATCTCTATTTTATCTCTAATGAGGCAAACATGTAAAATAAAATAATCAGTCAATAAAAAAACGGGTCAAAAGTTGCCTAAAGTGTATTAAGTTGCCTAAAGTGTATTTTTACACATAATAACATCTGAATTCATTTTTTTTTCTTCAGAGAATTAGATTCTTAATGAAACAGTATGTTTTTCTAATTATCTTTTACGCTACTTGTTTAGTTGCTTTTAGAAAAAGCATACAAAATGTATTTCGGGTCAACCACTTAACCTTTTCCGAACCATAAGTTCCCGCATTTGTTTGCTTCATGTGTTTGAAATATTGTGTTTTCTCATGAAGGGTATCGCGAAAGAGGTACAGTCCGCATTATATTCTACTCTTTCGGAATTTAGAGGCGATTTGCAAGACGAGAACGAGCTGGAGATTTTGATAGAACAACAATTTGAAGCTTTGCAGAAGGCGTTAAAGATCTCAAGTAGAGCAAACGAGGCTCGGATTATGGTATCTAAGAAATTTCTTACTTTATTTAGGGCAGGCAAACTTGGCCCTTTTATCCTTGATGATGTTCCTATTCTCAGTTCCAAATCTTGAAGATTTCATGACTCATGTAAAACATTAAGTTACTAAATCTTTTTATTAAGTTCCAAATCTTGATGTTTTATTGTGATGAGAAACTAAATCTGATTACAACAATGGAACTACAAATCTGATTAAAAAACTGAAATTAGAACTTGTATATTGAAATGGGGAAGATGATCCAAAGGATCTACAATGGATAGAAATTCACCAAAAGGTGACCCAGGGATTTACCCTTTCTCAATGCCAAGCAAAGAGCCAAACACTTAGCCTAATTTCTTCCCCTAACTCTCCAATCAGCTAAGACCTTATTTATAGAATCAAACTTACACTTAGCCCCTCATAGAATAGACACATGACCATTACTACTAAACATGATTCCTATCACTACTCTCCCCTTCAAAACAGTCTTGTCCTCAAGACTGAAACCAACAAATGGATTCCCAAACGAGGTGGCAGCCTTCACGAACGCATCTTCCGGAGGTCGACACTGCCCATGAACCACCCATGACAGCCTAGATTGAACCTAAAAAGAGCCAGCCCGGAACGCCACAATATGATCAAGTAGGTAACAGTCAGGTGGTTGCGGGTCACGAGCCAAAACAAACAACTTAGGAAAGAAACGGGTTAAGCATCCGTCAAAATCACCAAGTTCAGTCTCACCCTGCTTGAGAGCAACCTGGTTAGAATAGTGAGTAAGCTGCAATACCGACTCAAAGACTGTCAAGGCAGTTGGTGAAACAAGAACCGAGGCAACACTTGATACAACCCCTTTGGCAAGGTCGACCCGCGTTGAGGAAGGCGAGGAAGATGACCGAAACGAGGCTGCTGGAACAATTGCTTGACCGCTCAATCCCTGATCAGAAAAAACCGGGTCCACAATTGGTTGTTGCTCCACCTTGATGCCCGCAACTGGACGGGAAATGGAACGAGCTTCGTACCGAGACACGATTGTTTCCCAGCGTGCAAGCAGAGATGATGAAGTAGACAGTGGAGCTTCAGATGTGGGTAGGAGTACGTCCAAAGAAGGCGCCGATTGCTCGGGGTTGGAAGCCCCTGAAGCCGCACCACCGCCGGAAGTCACCCCCAGCGGCGGAGATACCTGTTTCTGCAACAAAGCGGCCAACAGATCACGAAGCTCAGTCATACCAGCAGTGAGTGATGCCTTCAATGCTTCAACCCCACCCAACAATTGATGTTGTTGGCCTTCGATGATTTCCAGACGCGAGCTTAGAGTCACCATGAGGAGCAATCTCATATAAAGCGGAACTGAACCTATAATTCGACTTTAAGATCGATGAAGGTAGAAATCCGGTGGCGAGATCGGATATTGACGATCGATTGGAAAATAGGAACCGACGGAAGCGTAAATGGATCTGGATCGGAAATTGAAATTGATGGAGGTATTAGGCCGCAAACGATGAATGATGAACTGATGAATCGAAGAAGCAGATCTGAGTACTTAATTGATGGCGATCCGAATCAGGATATAGAACGGAAATCAATGGTGAGAGCAGATCCAGAAATCAATCGTGAACGTGAATGTCAACTGGAACCACAACTGATGCAGAATTCGGAACGTGATTGCAAATGGAAACCGAAATTGGAGGTCGATCGATTCCAGACCAGGGATACAGATCGTGAATGAAAGTTGAAATTGAGTTGGAAAACAGAAGCGATGGTGGATAAACCGGATCTAAACTGATGGGGAAATCAATTGAATCTCAAATTGAATTGGCAGTGGAAATCAAGTGATCTGAAATCTGCAATCAACGTGCAACTGAAACTAACAGTGGAACAATGGAGGGAAGTTGCGATTGAATTGTGGACGGAGATCTGGGTGGACAGAAGGGAGGAATTAACGATGGTGATAGTAGAGGGAAGGCAGGTCGGACCAATGATGAGAAACTAAATCTGATTACAACAATGGAACTACAAATCTGATTGAAAAACTGAAATTAGAACTTGTATATTGAAATGGGGAAGATGATCCAAAGGATCTACAATGGATAGAAATTCACCAAAAGGTGACCCAGGGATTTACCCTTTCTCAATGCCAAGCAAAGAGCCAAACACTTAGCCTAATTTCTTCCCCTAACTCTCCAATCAGCTAAGACCTTATTTATAGAATCAAACTTACACTTAGCCCCTCATAGAATAGACACATGACCATTACTACTAAGGGCATGTTTGGGATTGCTTATAAAAATTGCTTATGGCTTTTGAAGGAGGCAAAAAGACAAAAATACCTCTTCAAAAGCAGCAAAAAGCCATTATGTTATGACTTATTAGCTTTTGAAGGGGTATTTTGTGTCTTTTTGCCTCCTCCAAAAGCCATAAGCAGTTTTTATAAGCAATCCCAAACATGCCCTAAACATGATTCCTATCATATTGCATATATATTAAACTGTTTTTTTTAATAAAAATATTCAATCTGATCATTATAGATATCCATCTAGGTGACATGCATATTTCAACATGACTGTGGGTCCTTCTCTTTCAAGATTCAAGATGAAGTAACATAAAAAGATACGTAGCTAAGATTGTTACTCCACAATTATAAAAAATATTATGGGTTTAGAAGTTAAAAACCGCACCCTTTGATTCTTGAAGTCAAACTAATGCAAGTTCGAGATCTAAGCCTTATTGTTTTGATCATCGGTGTTGATACATAAAAGCCAAATAGCACGAAAACCATAAAATACAACGCGCATATGGTAAATCTAGTTATCAACGTTTATTAGTTAGTAGTTCTAACACAACTTTACTGATAGTTGTTCTAATATACACATGTTAAGTTTACATTTGAGCTACTATTTGGTTTCCAATTTAATCAATTTTAGGAGTTACATGTGAAGGTAGGTTCACATGTGACCAAATTATATATGAACAAATGAACAATTAATAATATTTTTAAATCAGAAAAAGGACATGAATGTTTATAGACAGTAGAATTTTATTCCGTTGTAAAATTATTAAATTTATAAGAAGATCACTCTTTAAACTCTTTTATGAGTTCGTTAATTGTTGACGACATTTGCAATTCATGTATCATAAGCACTGGACAATATGAAAATAGGTTTAAAAGAAAAGTAAGTTCCAAAGATTTTGTTTTTACTAAAATAGACTTCACTTTCATGTAATATATAAGATAATCAAGATTTGGAGATCTGCTTTTGAGCTTTTTTTTTCTTTCTTTTATGATAACTAAACATTTACACTTGTCTTTAATAGGATTTGAAACTATTTTTTAGTTTGGGAGCCACTAGTTTATCATCAAACTATCGTGATCCGCTCTCGAGCTATTTTCTAAGTGAAACAAAAGAGTTGTTGCAAATGTAAAACACTAAGTTTTTCAAATATAGAAAGCGTTGGAAAAACTTTATTTTTGTTTGTAAAAGGACATAATAACATAATAATATAAGTAGAAACATAGAGAGAAAGAGATATGATATTTTATTCATTAAGTGTATAGAACAATAAGATACAATGTTGTATATATAAGCAAGGAAAACTTTGTTATCATCATAATACGTGGGGATGTTACCTCATTAAAAACTTCCTTAGAAAAACTCAGTAGGACAAAACCATAGCTAAAGGAAAAACAGTGGAGCGCGTAGTGCCTCTTCTCGATAATTTCGGATTGATTATGTTGTCTCATTACAAATCTTACTAAGAAAACCTTATAGGACAAACTGAATGAAGGGAAAAACAGTGCAACTTGTATAATATTCCCCCTCATTTTAATATGTATTCTTTAAGTGACTGATGTTGCTTTTGTGAAAGTTGTTCAAGACTTTTTGTTATCCCTGATTTGATGCTTGACCCCTTGATGTGAAATGTGTGAGGTTCGTGGCAATTGAAAGCGACAACACACACACACACACACAAATGATACATAAAATATAGACGACACACAAATTTAACGTGGTTTGGTCGATGTGACCTATGTCCACGGGCTGCAACTAGGGTTCTCTCATTAGCTCAGTGCATAAATATTACAATTATATGACTAGGTATATATAAGAAAAAGATTAGGGCAACACTAGGAACCAAGATGTGCCTTAATATATTAACCGCAACAAAGCCTTCACACCCAACAATCTCCCATTTGAAGGCATTGCGATAAACTCCAGCCCGCCATACAAGCAAATACAATCCCATCCATCCAGTAATACCAGTAATCTTCAATAATAGAAATCCTCTAAGCCTCCAGTTCCAATGAACATGCTAAGATTTTAAATAATAGAAGTCCTCCAAGCCCCCAGTTCCCAAGAACAAGCTAAAACTCCAAATACCAATCCACCTAGTTGCAACCGCCCCTCATCATCAAGTAGCTGAAAGGCCAGTTGAATCTCCCCCAAGCTCCAACCCATCAACGGTCATCACAGACCCAACCATGGCAAAACCAACCAATGGCTCATCCTCAATCTCAACCGGCTCCCACTGATTCATACTACCTGCTCCATGGACATTTAGAGAAAAATAACACCATCCACAACAAAAAGCACACAAGAGAGATTTTACCATTCGGAATCCCGGTCTTCAGAACCCAATGTCGCTTTGAAACAATACCCAGAACACACCTCATGATCCCACTGTTACCAAAACCCTAACCAAGTTTAAACCTCCGAATGCGCTCAAGCTGACATCCCCGTGGCTCCAGAATTATTGATTGTAAAATGATTTCACTTAGCACTACCTGATTCAGCGAGCCAAGACTTCACTACATGAAAGTTGGTTCACTTCTTCCAGCGATACATAAAGCCGTATCCTCCCAAAGTCTTAAATCAATAGACTCACCAATACTTCACTACAATGGGTAACATGAAATGAAGCATACCAGAATCTCGAACCCAAGAGTCTTCACTACTTTCCACTGAGTCCCAATGCATGAGCCCAAGACACGTTCCCAAAAGCAGAATTAAAATACCTTTGGACATCGAATCTAAAGAATGCCCACACCTATGCAGCCACACCAAGTCACTATGCTCAAATCATATTGTCCCAGTTATCCCAACCCATTGCCAACCAACACTCATGAGAAGAATCACAACTCGTAATACACCAACGAACCGTCTTCACCTAGTACAAGATCCTGGATACCATCAAATGTCGTACAGCTGGTCACCACCGAAAAAGGAATAACATCCACATGCAATAGTAGAGCTTCCACTGAAACATAAGCGGTACCAAGGATTCTATGACCGTACACACGATCAGTTAATGCAAACCCTAACAGAAAGATCTTCCGAACAAGTTACAGTTCACATGACTTGCCACTAAGCTTCCCTTTTTTCACTTATGTCGTCACCAACACACCCGTTAATTCCTTTTTCTCCAGCTTGTCCACCATCAGTACTACATCCAAATTCCTTTGACATACCAATCAACCAAAAAACGAATCTTCAAACATTTCGATCACAACCATGTCGTCTTCAGTTATAACAATAACATGCAAGAAACATAGATCGAAAAAAGTGATAGACAATACAATGGCTCGGGCCTGAACTTGACGACTGAAATACTAAACACTGTCAATCAAACCGATCTGTTCCTGCAAACAAATCTGACCCAAAACCCAACCGATCTTCACAAAACACGGTTCCTCAAATAATGGTTATTTAAATAAATAGTCAAACCCCGAGCTTGAAACACCAAACCCTACCACAACCCAAACCTGATCACGACTGAATATCAAGGTGGCGTTTGCCCAAACCTAATCAATGACTCAAATCAAATTCAATAAAAATAAGCTACGACTCAGGGTTTAAAAAAAATTATACTAACTGTAACCGCAAGAACCAACAACTTTAAGAGTTTTCACCAAACTCGAATCGACAACTTACACCCAAAGGCCTGACGGCTTCTTCACCCGGTACGTCTCTATCTCAATCATACCAACTCGCAAACTAACTTTTACAAAAAAAAATATATATATATTCTTTTGATCGATCAAGACAAACAAAAAAACACGTTCGCCCACATTTTTTTGTTTTGTTTCTTCTGATCGCTAACTAGAAAATAAAACCAAGCCAAAAGAAATTGCAACCACAAAAAATACAATACTTTTTCCTTTTCTGATCCATCAAAAAAACAATTGTAACCTTCTTATTTGGTGCAATTGATTATTTTTCACCTATCTTTGTCCCCAAGCAACGAAACAAAAGAATAAAATAAATCAAGCATGTGTATTTTTGGTTACTCACCCTCAAAACAATCCAAGGAAAAAACGTGACTCTTTTATTTCTTCAAATTACCGGTGAACGATGTGTGCATATGGTGTGTAAACGAATCATGCTCTGATGCCACTTGTTAGGTTTTGACGAGCGGAAATGACAACACACACGCACAAACAATACAGAAAATATAGACGACATAAGAATTTAACATGGTTCGGTCGGTGTGATCTACTTCTGTGGGCTGGAATTAGGGTTTTCTCATTAACTTAGTGCATAAAGATTACAAATACATGACTAGGTATATATATAATAAAAAGATTGGGGCAACACTACGAACCAAGACAGTCCTAATAGATTAGCTGACCCAAAAGCCTTCACACCCATATGAAGTTCCTTAAACCAAGCAACATTGTACGATATTCATGTAAAACTTCAATGCAACATCTAGTATATAAATACAACAAGATCCACAATTGTGTTATGTTACATTACATGTAGTCATGTAGATAAAAGTTAGTAATATATTTTATCTTTCACACCGTCAAAATATTTGTTTAAAATAAGTGATATATCTGGCAGAAAAATATTAATATAATCATTGTACATAATTCTACTACTCCCAGATCAAGATTTTCCATCATTTGAAAATGGACAATTCAATATCACGTAATTTGACAACTATTAACAGAATTAAGGGATGAGACTGATGTTTCACGACAACTTATCTGTCATTTAAATGGCTTTTCATGGTATATTTTTAGTTATTTGTTCTTATTTATTTTATATATAAATTTTGTAGATTTCATATGAGAATGAGCTAAAATGATGAATTATCTTTTTTCTTGAATGACAAAATTTATTAAAAACGGGGTAGCAAGAAGCTAAAACCCCCGAAAAACACCACAAACCAAACGATAAACACGAGAACACAACGCCTAGGTCTCAACTAACCTATATCAAACATACACCATCGAACCCAATTTACTTTATTCCTTCACATTCTATTACGAACACAGAAAAATCCAATCGATTTGGTCATATCGAGCACCCGTTCCGCCGTTGGCTTGTCGTTTCAAAACATCGCATCATTACGAGTCTTCCACAAACACCACAATGCAATCCGAATATTAGCACCAATAAGTTTATCTTTAGACGACTTCTCCTACTCCAAACTGGTTCCACTAAAAGATCCCGGATTGTGAAGGCAATCATTCTTGAAATATTA
Source organism: Deinandra increscens subsp. villosa (assembly GCA_039602395.1). NCBI lineage: Eukaryota > Viridiplantae > Streptophyta > Magnoliopsida > Asterales > Asteraceae > Deinandra > Deinandra increscens. The sequence continues at coordinate 7,287,318 of JBCNJP010000016.1, forward strand.
CACCAGCTAGTAAATAACTCCCAAAATGTAACCACAAGAGTACATTCCAAGAACAAATATGCAATACGGTTTCCTCATGCTCACCACAAAATCTGCACAAGGAATTTAAACAGACAATATTACGCTTTTGGAGGGCTTCCATAGTAGGCAATCTACCCATCTCCGCACGCCAACACAAAATATTAACTTTAATCGGTATCCATTTATGCCACCCATAAGGATAAAAAGGAACCGGAAACGAATGCCGTTGATTTTTTTTTTTTTTTTTTTTTTGGAAATCTTTGACTGTAAACTGTTGGTCTCCATTAGAAACCCATCTCCATCCGTCTTCAACATCACTGATTTTGAACCTCAACCACCGTAGCTAGCTCCTTTTTCCATGTCAATGCCAGAATCTGCCAGCAATATCATAACAATGAGCAACGTATCAAGCTTTTTGCTTGCTAATATAATAGCATCGGGAAAAGCTCCGTCAACGATCGGTCCGCCACCCACCTATCCAACCAAAATTTAATTTGGTCACCCTTTCCCACCACCCCAAATATAAAATCCTTCATGCACATATTAACAGTAGCTAAGTCCTGCTCGATCTTAAAAGTATTTCCCCAAACACCATGAATACTAGGAGACTTAAGAATTATATTCCAGTTTTGATCATTCATGTCTATGGTCCAAATCACATTTCTCCAATACCTACGTTTTTCGACCTTGAACCTCCACCACCAACGGGCAAGAAAACTCATATTAGTTTCCTTAAGTGTGCCAAGACCCAACCCACCATATTCCTCAGCGGCCGTGACCCGCTCCCAAGCCACCCAACATATCTTATTGTGCTCGATGTCACCGCCTCTAGAAATTTCCACCTCAATTTCTCAAGTTGATTTAACATATTCGTCGGGGCTCTATACAAAGCAAAATAATAAGATGGTAGCGCATTCAAGACGGACTTGATCAACGTTATCCTACCACCGATAGAGAGGGTTTTAGCTTTCCAATTCGACAACTTGGACTCAAAAACATTTACCACCGGTTTTTAATTTATTGCAAGGTTCATGTTTGCACCAACTTGTAGGCCAAGATATTTGAACGGCAACACCCAACTTTGACATGTTGGAATTAATTGTTTTCTAAAATTTAATTATTTGGGGTTTTATAAAGTTAAAACTTAAAGAAGACGAAAGAGAGTGGTGTAGGTAAGTAGGTTCATTAAGGAGGTCACAAATACACTTAAAACTAGATGAGTTTTGTGAGTCAAGTTAGATAGTTAAAAAATTAATTCCTTGTCAATTGTATGAGAATGATGTTATAGTTTGGGGACCTTGAGATCTCAAGTTCAAACCTGACTTAAGGGGGTTTCCCAAGTGGTGGGTTTCCTTCTTGATGGTGTTCCTATGTGAGTCAAGCCTGGAGTGTCAAATCTAGTATGCACGGTTGCAATCCCGTCTCAAAAAAACTCACTCGGATATTGAAGAATTAGGGGTCGTTCTAAACGCCGTTTAAAAAAGAAGATGGTGGCTTTATATTGGAGGACTCACGGATCAAGTGGCAGATAAAACGTTGGGATGCAAGTATTACGGAACTTAGAGATTGGGACCACGAATTAAAAACAAGAAAAGAGGAATGTGGGCTGCGATTAGGGGTGTTCAGTATTCGAATTGGATTCGAAAAATTCAAAATTCGTTTCGATTTGATTCGAAAATCGTTGGCTGGAAATTCGGTTTGAAATTTTAAATTCGAATTTGAGCCGATGTTTGATATCTAATTTTATATCGAATAAGAATTTTAATCTCAAATTCGAATTCGATCTAAAATTCGAATTAGACATATTCATATATTTATACACACCCACACTATACATTTATTTTGTATATAAATAAATATGAATAATTATACAAATATATTAAATTAGTTTCACAGGAAAATCCTCATTTACACCTATCTAAAATCTTTAAAATTTTAGCTAATTAAAATATTTTGAAAACACGTATTCTCTAATTCAGGCCCATAAATTTTTCATTACGTGGATTCCCCCAATCATCATCATTTTCCAAATTGATCAATGATATTATGTTTTATAACTATTTTATTGTCTAGACGTATAATAAACTTGTAAATCTTGTGTTTTTTTTGGTGATGCTTAAGTTAAAATTTTGAATGATAAGTTAACTATTACGATGATTATTGAATAAATGGATGTTTTGAACGTTAAACTAAATTTTTTTTTCTAATTTGAACGTTTCCATTTTGAATGTTAAACTCTGATTTTTTTATTTTTTACTAAAATAACTTTTAATTTCTTCGAATCTGATTCGGATTCAATTCGAATTAATCCCATTCGATTTCGATTCAATTCAGATTCAGTTTTCGAATTAGAATCGAATTCGAATCCATGTTTTAAAAATTGAAATTTGAATAATTCGATTCGATTAAAAATAGTCTTTGAAATTCGATACGTTGAATACCCCTAACTGCGATTCCTTAGTGTGAAGAGTAGTTGGGCTAATTTGGACCAGCATTTAAACAAAAATATGGTGTGTTATTTGGGTCGAAGGAACAACCTTAACGAGGGGAATTAATTAACACAAAACGTGACGACAGAGGAATTAATTTTTTTTAAAGAACAACAAAGGAATTAATTATTTTGGAGAAATCGACTTCTGAGTTGAGAGGCCAGATGATAACAACTTTTCAGGACAGGCAATTGGATTGCACGGAAGGAGAAAAAGAGTAGAAGATTTCAATCGGTTAACGTGTTTTTTTGTTTATCGTTTCGGTTAGATATTCATCTATTTGTTTTCTTTTAATACTTAAACGAGATCTGCGACCCGCGCGTTGCGGCGGGCGAGGTCTCGCTGTCGGGTGTACTTCTGTTAAGTCTTAGGATGTAAAAGGGGGTTAAAGTTGAAATAGGTTATTAGCATCACACAGTTGTCATAAGTGGCATTACATGATTAGTTAATGTTGAACATTAGAGTTTATTCCGACCATTGCCAGCTCATCATCCTCCCATTCCTCCTCAACAAACGGTGGCCCATACTTTTAGCCATTTTTCAGCCCAAACTATTGTCGAGAAATATTCTACAAAGAACAAACGAATCCTGGCAACCCAAAATCCACAATAAGTTAAGATAATACAGTTACGTCAACAAAGAAGTAGAAGAAAACAAACGCCTAATCCACCCAATCTGAATTGTATAACACAAATACAGATTTGTGTAGTTTAATTCATAAGCATAATCCAAACTCAATGCTTTAGGTATCCAAGCAGATTGAGAACAAATAAATGTAACCTGCAAAATATAAAAGCCTACAAAGCAACAATAACAACAGTAAATCGACAATTAAAAAATAGCTAAAAAGAATTTTCTGACCCGTTATGACATTTGACCTCATCAACCTTGTTATTCCTATCAAATAAGGAAGACTAAAACATGAACAATTATAAGCAAACTAAACAAACAAATACAAAAAAAAAAAAAAATAAATAAATAACTTAAAGACTAACCTTACACAAAGAACTACTCCATTACTTACCCATAAGCCTCAAAAACTGCACAAATAAAAATACATAAATAGAGTTGTAAACATAGCAAATGAACACATATCTAACTTAACACGCCAGAGCACACAAATATACATTACTAAATGACCAAGTGGGAGAATAGATATGCATCTTTACAATATCTAATTGTTTATCTTACTGATTCAAAAATTCAGTCAACAGTAAATAAAAAAGAAGCATATAAAAACTGTACGCATACAACCATTCTTGTTCTTCGAACGTGAATTTCTATACAACTTCATTTTCTTGGTTACTTTCCATTTAAATCACAGTTATCATTTCTAAAAAGAAAGACATGAGATAAAGGCTCAAGTAACAAACCTTCTTGAGGGTCTTCATGCATGTTAGACTCATTTGACCGTCGAAAGGAATCCAAGGAGACCTGAACATATAAAAAGAAGCATGCTACCATCAAAAGCAATTTAATGAGACCTGCACATATCAATTCAGTCTGAATAAGCCTAAAAATATCATAACGTCAACATTTAAATCAAACTGTTCTCAAGTGTCAATTTCAGGTTTTATTTCAAGATAATAACAGCATAAACCGACATTGAGAATGAATCAAGGCTCAGATTATCATCATCATTGCCCAAAAATCATGACGAAGCTTTGAGAATGTCTAAAAGGGACAATCTAAAATGAATAATGATGGCTGAGGAGGGATGATCTTGATTTGAGCCATATATGCTGGAAATTGGCAAATTAAAAGTTGACTCCAGCTCAATCTTAACATGGTATAAACAAAATAGGAAGTTTTCGTTTACAATTCTATCAAATTGAACTTGTATTTGAGAATAAATATGTGATGGTCGTCACCTTATAAATAAGACCAAGCACTGCTTAGCTTAGTGGTAAATCCATTTCCAAAAACATGAGCAGAACCCTTTTGGCGGTGGTCATAGCGATTTCGATTGTGATCATACACCCCACCATATCATGAACAGTATCAAGAGTCTTCAACATCTGAAATCCATTAGCCTTAAGTTTCTATTTACATGTCTAATAACTACAGTTGAACATGGTAATCTACTCTTTGACCCATTAGCCAACTGACTAAATTAATAAAGATGATGATATTAAGTTATATTTTCAAATGACAGGATTTTAAAGAAGTCTAACACCTTAAACAAATCCAATACTTAAGTTTTTAGTAATTTTAAGGAAATATGTTGATAATATTTATAATTCCAATCATCAACAGCAGGAAGGTGAGTTAGGAACCTGAAGTGGGAAGAGACCTTGCAATAGCCTCATATAGAAACATCAGGAATGTCAGTCATATTCAAATTGGAACAGGTATTACTTCAAGAAATGAACTCTTACCTACACAACTGATGAACAGTGGATTTAAAAACAATAATTTCTAAATTAAATTATTTGCTTAAACAAAAATAACTTAAATGAACAAAGACTTGGAACTGTTATCACGAATTTGGCTTTGACTTAAAGGGTCAGCTTTTTGAAGGGCTAGTACTGTGATATAATATATATATATATATATATATATATATATATATATATATATATATATATATAATATGTCACTAAGTGAGAAGCTCATATAAGCTGTTCCTAATTTCCCTTTAGTTACCAAGCACACCAAAATTCTTTTTCTTAGAAAATTTCAGTATACAGTGATACAACAAAATGCACCAAATCAAAGAAGGCTCGGAATTATGACCCAAATGTTCTTACAAATCACAAACTTCTTTTTATTTAACCTTACAAATTTCTCAATTAATTGTCATTTTAATAAACAAAGAAAGAAAAAAAGTAGCCCATATGTTTAAGGCACTTTGTTGTGTGACATCATAAGCCCAAAAACAATTTTAAAATGGCATAATTATATAATTCAGATGCTAGATGCACCTGAGTCGGTGTAACCAAAAGCATTCAGTCTCAACTTAGGCTTATGTAGAAACCTCTCAAAGCTCATAAACCTGAATATATAACAGTATGCTTGAAATTACCCAATGTTTTTTATAATACTAAGATACTACATAGTCTTGAACTAATTTCTACATTTAAAAATGTATATATCACTGAGCGAGAATAACCCGTGTAAACGTACCCACCTATGACGATCCCATAAAGCTATTGGTATACTTCATGATGACAATCTGAATGACACAAAAATGATATAGACTCCCAAACTAAACAGCAAAAAGGTAAACCGTATGAAGCACTTTTTCATTGTTTAAATATTAAAAGATAATTACATCAGCAATTTAAACAATCTAAAATCTAAATGTTTCCTATTTTAAACAAATAATCACCAAAAGTAACCCAATGTGTGAAAGAAGAATACCTCACACTCTAGAGAAAGCTCGAAAACTCTGCATAGAGAAGTAAAAAAGTTTAGTCAAGACTCAATAACCACCCATAAACCATCCATTAAGTATGCATAAAACATCCATAAGCCATTGCGCATCATATAGTTGCATTTAGTATGCATATGGATGATCCAAATTTATACAAAAAGTCTAATAGATTAATAGTAAATTTACAATGAAAACACCACATTAAAAAGTTAGTAGTAGGATGATTATTTACCTGATGGCTGATGTTGCTATTTTTATAGACTTTTGATGTGAAAAATGTCAGCTTATAAAATCAGTATTTTTTTATATCATTCCATAAAGCAACACCACCTTGTAACCATTTAAGCTTTTCATGCTACTTTCAGGTAGACCAGGAGGAAACCAATCTCCCCTTCTTTCCAATTAGTAGCCACATTATACCCCATGAAATCTCTTCTCCAAATAGCATTGATAAGAAGTTGCCAAAGTAAACCTACAACCAAATTTTCAAACCCATAAATCATAATCAAGAAGGGTTAAGAAATTTGTGTAGACATTCTAACAAACGAAACACAATACCACCAAATAAAAAAAAAAACCTAGTCCTTATGAAGATAAGTGTAGTGAGCTAAGATAGTAATGAAGCATATCACAAAGCAGTTAAAGGGTCCAATCAACATATGCAACATGCTAAAATCTTCATATGGCATAAAAGATGCCAACATTGTGAAGGGAATCATACATGTTAATGAGCCTAACCTAAGGAAATCTACTAAGGGGTAATTAAGCAGAAACAAAAAACCAATAACAAAAGAAACACGTGAGCATAAAGTTAAAAACACATACTGGGAACAAAAGGGGAAGCACAAATGAATCACAAATCACAGACCTTGCATACTACAATGGAGCATGATACAGCACCCCCTTTCTACCTATTTTTATTCCAATGTAAGAGACCCTAATTCATGAATTACGCTAGTTAAAAACCTAATTTATTCCTTGCTGATGAAACGATCCGTCAGAAAAAATAATCCAGTACCTTTCCATGTTGTTTATGAGGAAGCACTTTGTGCATGGACTACCGGAATCAATTCCTTTCACCATCTTCCTCCACTGCTTCGTGCGATTGTGATGAATTTCCTGCTTAATTGAGACGTTGATTCCGATAATCTTATGCATTTGACGTTAGCGTAACGAAACCCTAACCCGTTAACCACCAACTGCTTCGTCGCTCTCCTTTAAATTCCGACGGCGTCGTCAACGCCGATCCCCTTAAATGGGTAAACTCATCACTGATCGACGTTTCAATGCAAACCACCTTCGATTTGGTAGAGAGAGACTCGTCAAATATCAGAACGGATCAGTAAAGCGACGGCGATTCCAAATAGTAGAAGACGTACGAATATGAAATAGCTGAAGAAGAAAGAAGATATGAAGAAATTAGATACATTGGATCGCAATCAATCGAAATAAAGCAGACTATGCAAACCTGCTTTGTAAGAAGAGTTGCAAGGTCGGTTAGAAGAAACTGAGAGAAATCGTGTGTGTTTGGTATGAGAGAGAGAAAGAGAAACCTATTAAGAAGAAGATGAATCACTTAATAGGTATGGCACGTGTAATGCAAATACGAAAGATCAGCAACGACCGCCCATGAAAACCAACAGAATATTAACGTGTGTTTTGAATACTTCTTGTATAGAGACTGACACCCTTACTGAAATTAACATGCCACCGTCGAGGGAACCAATTAGAAAATTCATAGTGTTATGAACAGTGTGCTTTTAGTGTACAGCAAGGCTTCTCAAAATGATATATATATAATATGAAACTCGACTTTAGTTTGTTCTTGAATAATAAGTCTGGCTAAATTTCTATAACCACCTAGGTATAGATGATCAATGCTACATGTTTGACTTCTCATGATTGACTTTGATCAATGACTATGTTGATTTTAGTAAAATTGTCTCTTGATCAGGGCCGACCCCGAAAACCTTTAAAAATGTCTGGGCCCTAGGCGAGAGAAAAAAAATGGGCCCTTGTAATAAAAGACAAAAACACATATATAAAAAGACAATATTGTAACGAGAGATTGTAATAACATTAGATAAAGTCAAGTTTTAAATGCCTAAACAAATCGCGAGGCTCTCTTAGCGTTTTTAGTAGCAAACTTTTCAACCAACACTTCATAATCAACATTCTCTAATATATCGTCTTCAATAGATAGAATTGCCAGTCCATTTAGTCTTTCTTGAGTCATTGTAGATCGTAAATAGGACTTCAACAATTTCAATTTGGAAAAACTTCTTTCTGCTGATGCCACTGTAACCGGAACAGTCAACATGATTCTATATGCAATTAAGGCATTAGGAAAGAAATTGTCATGTTGCAGATGTGCTAAAGCATCAAAAGGACTCGTAATATGCCTTGGTAAAAATTAATCAAGAGTCTTGATTAATTGAATTCAATTGCAATAACCTTCTGTAGTTTGGTTATCATCATTGATTAGTGTGGTTTTAGGGCTGGGTAACATGCCACATATGGTTAGTTGACTTCACAACTATTCTTTAATTGTTAAAATTACATATTTTGACTTTAAAGGCATGAGGCTCAAATAGATAGTGACTAATCAATGATGGTAACTTCATTTAAAAGTTTATACCCATGTTTATATTTTTTTTCCATGTCATTGTTTGGTGGTTATAGGTTGTTAGCGCAATTTATTTTCATTTATTCGTGGTTTAGGGACTTTCGAGGTTTTAAATTGGTCTTTAGATGATTTGCTTCATGGTTACAGGATGCTAGCATTCTCTATGATATTAGTGGTTCTATGATTGTGGGACTAGCAAGCCTCAGATAGGTAGTTAGTTAATTTTAGCACTACAACCCATGATACTGTTTGTTCTTAATTATTAGCTCTAGTTAAAGTAGTTTGGTTTCAGTTATTTAGTTGTCCATCGATTAGACACCTCAGATAGGATTTAGTTAGCAGTTTCATTGGTCTAGGTTTTTCATAAGAGTTAGCATGTTAGCATTAGAATTCGACGCCTAGGTGGTTCTTTCTCCATTATTTAATCTTTTTTAGCTCTCTAGATTGTTTGCTTTGCTTTCTTAGTTAATTTAATTCATCTTAGTTTAAATAATTCAAAAATGAAAATCCCTTTGCGGTTAAATATTGATAAAGGTTTAATATCGGGAGCGTGAACATCGCGTCCACGGATTGACATCCAGTTCTTACCAACACTATATTGCACACGAGAGGTACACTTGCCCTAGTGTGTGATTTGGTCCTTTGGTTGGATACCTTTTTAAAACTTGACTACTTTTTATAGATATGATTTCACACATCAAAGATATTTTCACATAATACTCTTCAACATCTTTTAGATATATTTTGATTCATGGTTAAAAATATCTTTATACAAATTTCAGACCTCTTCATAAGATATCATCAACATATAATAACTATTAAACCTGAGACTGTTCTTCGAGCATGCTTGTCGACCATTTAGCATGATATTTATATGTTTGTATCCCAAGATAATTATGATTTGATGATACCAAACTCAACAAAATTGTTTTAGTCTATACACAAAACATGTAAAGTTTACACAATATATTCTCTAAGGTTTTAATATAAATATTTCAGACATTTACAATCCATCTACAATTTCTTTCCATCTTGACCAGCTATGCATGTGCTTTCACTCTCTAGGATTTTTGTTACATAAACTTCACCATTTAGCAAATCAATTGCAAAAATTGATAAAATTCAATCCGTTTTCAATATCTTGCATCATTCTTATCCATAGCTTATTGACATATCTTAATCACCATGTGATGTTTACTTTTAAATACATTTAAGTATTCAACTGTCTTAGAAATCTCATTAGGAGTTTCAATTATATACAAGTCGTCAATGTATGCAATAATCATAACGTATTTAGATCCAAACAATTATAGTGTTCTTGAGAACTTACTATACATGATTATTATGTCTATTTAAACCCTAATAGGATTTCATGTAAACATCATCATCAAATGATCCATAATATCTATATGACGCTCATTAATTCTTTATTATATTATAAGACTAAAACAAGCTTAAAAGTCGTTGCATCTATCACTAGAGAATGTATTTCTTCATAATCAATTCAAGGTCTTTGAAAAAATCTTTCATTATTTCACATAGAAAACCCTGCTTGAATCCAACACATTTTTCAACTATGCCTCGTTTGCATCTTTACATTTTGGTCAATCATATCTACTTTTTATTCATAGGCAGGTCTTAATTGTTAATCCTCGTCATTTTCATCATTTTAGCGCTATATTATATACAAAAGTATTATCGACGTCGATTTTATTTCGATTCCACATACTTCTAGACATGATATAAACTATCGAGATCTCTTCATCAATTTTCAGGTACCTTCATTCTTTTGAAACCATTATGTCTAATGCATAGAGACCACTCTATTACTACTACTACTACCTCGATCTGACCATCTTCATTACGTGCTCTAATTTTTGAAAAAAAAAATTATTTTTGGAGTCGACTGGCCAACCACACGTTTCAAACGTGTCATAGACTCATTATCAATAATTGTTCGTCCTTTGAGAACATCAATCTTAATTGAAGCAATAGTAACTGATATATGTAACATCAATCTTAGGCTGTGTTTGGCGTACTAGCTGAAAAGCTAGCTGTTAACTGATAAGCTAGCTGCTAGCTGATAAACTATAAGCTAGCTGCTAGCTGGTAAACTATAAGTTATATGATAAGCTAGCTGCTAGCTGATAAACTATAAGCTAGCTGTTAAAAAATAACGTTTGGTAAAAACTAGCTGAAAAATATTAAATGACATAAAAATACATGTCATAAATGTAAATACAAGTATTTATTTATAAGTTAGTGAAGGGTAAAACTGAAAATATTATAAAAACTAGTTGAAACGCTACTCTAACTAGCTTTTCAAAAGCTACCTTATAAGCTAGCTTTTTGACGTTACCAAACGGGTTTTTTAAAAAAAGTTAGCTTTGTAAAAAAAGCTCCGTTTGATACACGCCAAAAAGCTAGCTTATAAGCTAGCTTATGGCGCGCCAAACACAACCTTAATGCAAGTATATTATACATGTAAGTTGATGTGAATATTTTTATCATTTACACAAAGTATAAAATATAACACGAAGTTACATTAGAACTCACATGTCACATTTGTTAGAAAACAAAAACCACATAAAAGTCTAAATACAACTTTTTAATTTGAGAGATCACTGAACTAAATATCATTGTACAATTATTTATATAAGTAACTTTAAAAAAAATAATATTAAGTTCGAAAAAACTGATTCACGTTTCCACTTTGAGTTCAAGAATCCTGACCCACTTAACGATACTTCCAAACTCTCACCAAACCTTCAATTTCGGCTTTTCTGCTTTTAGCTTTAGGCGGGGTAGTAGCATGCACGCTCACATTGTTTTCTACTACGCAAAAGTATTCATTTTCTTAAAATTAAACTAATTTGTTGAATAATATTCAATATCAATTTATTCAATTAGAACAAATATACACACTCTAAAACTTTATAAATTAATCTCTCAATTAAAAAACACTTATGACCAACTTTAGAATGTCATTTTAGATTTAGTTAATATTAACTATAACTTATTGATTATACTTACAATAATGTAACTAATGACACTTTTGAACTTCACTTTTGTTGGCAAAGAGAGTCTCGCTCTCATAGAGAATTAATTTTGTCTACTACTATCTTTCATTTATATCATTTTAAAACAACTTAAAATTTTTAATTGAGATAAAAATCAATCATTTGTTCATTTGGGTTAGATGAAGTTACTTTTTGTAACTCTTATTGTCTTTCACGGTGAAAGTAAACTTTAAAAATGACATTTGTCATATTACCAGGATTATTATAATATAGTTTGTAGTCAACAATTGCAGCAAGGTAGCCGGCAGCTTTAGAACTTTGCTAATCTTTAGATTGTACATGATCCAATTTTGGAGAACAATAGAATCCTATCACCTTTCCCAGATCTCAAATATATTATTTTTATATTGAAATGTATTATATAAAGATTATATAAAGATAGTAAATAACTTATTTCTCATAATGAGGGTTAATTATATATATAAAAAACTTTGTTTACATTAGAATTTTGAACATTTCCAATACTACTTCTAGATGTGTTAATACAATGGCTGTGCTTGGTTGATTTTTTTTAGGGTAGGAAGACCATCTTAGAAAAATACGATTAGAACACATGGGGTGACCGGAGTTGAACCCGATTCATAACCAGAACATACGGGGTGACCTGAGTGGGACCCGACTCATAATTAGTGGATAATGTGCATGTTGAAAGATAATAAAGTGGAGTCAGACGCTTTTTATAATTGGTAATGATAATATCTTGTATCTGAACCGGCCAATGACCCACTTTTTCTAAATAATGGGAGAGAGATAAGATAGCAATAAATTGGTAAAAATAGGGTTGAAAAGTAGGGATTGATCTTCATTTCAGGAGAATGCACAAAAGGAAATAGTAAGAATAGAGAGGAGAAATCTGGAATTTTGAATTTCGAGGATTAGGAATACAAATCCTTCAAAATTGGGGAGACTGAAAAACAATTAGGGATTAGAAAATTGTCTTTCCACTCTGCATACTCTTAGTGGCAACCAAATTTTCTTTATGGTAACTAGTAAGTAATTTTGTTTCTTGCATCTCCTCTTGATAAATAATAATGATCTTAAATAATTAAATTACATATACTAAAAAAGAAAAATAAATTTATTTGAATAATTTATTAAAATTCACTAAATACACTTAGTTATATGTTATATTAAAATATAATTAGCGAAGGCAAAAAAGATTGTCGTTGAAGAATAATTAGCGACGACAAAAAGGATTGTCTTTAAAGAATAATTTAACATTGGCAGAAGGTGGTCGATGAAGAAGAATTAGCGATGGCAAAATAAGAAGACTTAGCGACAAGGATGTGGACCATAGTCCAATTGACAGTGTAAAAACATGATAATGGATCGGAAAGAAAATATTTGGGGATTCCTGTAATATTTGCAATTTACCCGGTTGTGAAACCCGAACCATTTTGAATTCGTGATTTCTTGATTTGCGCATTAATAAGTGCGAGGAGAATTTTCGGGTATGTATACCTCAAAATAATATTTTACATAATCGTGTTTCAAAGCAAAATATTTAATTAAAAGCTTTTGGATCCAATTAGATTCCGCGAATTAAAATTTAAAAAATTTGCGATTTTTTAGTGATTTCGGTACGCAATTCATTATTTACCGGGAAATATCGTTTTTGAGTATCGTATGTCAAATTTAGCATATTTATGAGTCCAATAATCACAAATCATATCACATGTCATTACACACTAAGTCAGGTCACGAAAAGTTGGTGATTTAAAAGTGATACATACCTCAAAATCGACCAAAAACGTGTTATGTGAATTAAATGATTGATTGTAATTAGTTATGTGACGTATTTATATTCCTTTTGAGTTGATTAAATGTGGTTAACACGATGGGATGATGTATTGGTGGATTTTGGTGAAAATGGGACTCGAAAACATCGCAAAACGAAGAACCAAGCACGTAAACGAGAAACCGAGCAAAGGGCTGACCAGGAAGAGGCGCCATAATACGCGAAGCCCCCTCGGCGAACCCTTCGCGGTATGAGGCCCCATCTGACGGGCAAAACCGAGTTTTTTCACTATTTAATCGTTTTATACCGTATTTTCCTCATTTCTTCACCCTAAATTACTCCCTCAACCGTCACAAACCCTAAAAATTAATCCCTCATTATATCCATGGATACTAAGGCTCGTCTGGGGTGAATCTAAGTGCTAAACCATCATCGTATTCACCATCTATTATCGGTAAGTGTTACTTCTTGCTTTTGCTTGTCTTATATGCATCAAGATCTGATTTTTATGATGATTTAGGGGCTGATCTATATTGTACATACTATTAAGATTGGATTTTTATATTAATTTTAGGTTAGAGCTATGCTTTGAATGTTGTGGATTGCTATATCTTTTGATTCCATGATCAAGACTGGATTTTTATGTTGATTTTAGGTTAGATCTATGCATGAATGTTGTTGATTGCTAGATCTACAGATTTCATGATCAAGATAAGATTTTTATGATGATTTTAGGTTAGATATATGCCATGGATGTTGTTGATTTCTAGATCTAGTGAATTTCTAATCAAGACATGATTTTTCTGATAATTATAGTCTAGATTTATGTCATGCATGTTCCTAAATGTTAGATCTAGTAGTTCCATGTTCAAGTTATGATTTTTATGTGAAAAGATTGGTGTTAATAAGTCTTGGTGATGAAACTTTATGAATCTTGCTAAAGGAAGTGTTTTTGTGCATGAATCTTCATGTACTTACCATCATGTTATTAGATCTAGGTTTGATCATGAAAAGTCGTCATCCTGATTATTGGATCTAGATAGATTAAGCATGCTTAGTTTATAAATGTTCTCTTGATGATATTGAGATTTGATATTGGGTGATACCTTGCTTGACAAATGGTAAATTAGGTTTATTTTCAAAAAATAGAAGAATATACATTTGTTATGAAGAACCGTCATGAAATCTTGCATGTATGTTGTTACTCATGATTATTATAAACATGATAGAATGATTAGGATACCCATTGTTTGACCTTACTTGAATTGCATGAGAATATATAGTTAGGACATCGCGAAGTGAATTATTGTGATGATAATTATTGCCATCGCATGTCTTAGTTTTAGGAATGACTCGCCTTATAAATCATGAACGTACGTTATCATGATGACAAATCACCAACAAGTCGTCAAGTCGATTGTGTCACTTTGAGTTATGAAGTTTATTTATTTGTTTATTAATTTCTCTATCTCATTTAGTCGTCAAGGTCATCTTCGGGGTCTAACCTTCTCGTTACGTGGTGTCGTGTCTGTTCATATCTCCTGTATCAAATGAGTATTCATAGACCCTTTTCTTTTAATGTTTTGGGATGCAACATGTACCATTATCAAACCCATGATCTCTGTTCATTACTCAAAAACTACATGCAAACTCTATGTTGCTATGTGTGCTCTTGTATGTGAACTTGTGTGATTTGTTGCTATGTTGTGCTCTTGCTAGATCTCACGTAACATTAACTGTAAAAAGTCGGAGTTACAATAATAGATCTATTGGTTTGACGACCTACCTGACTTAACCGGTGTGTGGCGTTGGTGATTGGAAACATTATTGTCAGGGTTGGCTTATGCACCCTTGTTTGCTCTATTTATATCAGGTTTATCGTACTCGATTGCACTTGACTCATAGATCACACATTTTAATCTAGTATAGTATAACAAACATATGTTTACTCACCAGCTATTCGTAGTTTACCTTTATGTTGTACATATTGCAGGTTTTGCTGTTTGATAATGATGATCTTGATAACACCTTAGGATGCATGAGGACCTAGTTCTGACCCAAATTAAAATGATTTACTATGTTATCTTTGTTGACTAGTTATTTTGAATAATATATGACTTATGCTAATGTCATTGTTATAAAATGTGTGATTAGGAATATCGCAACATTAAATTAGTGTTGTGTTGTGTGCATCTGGACAATCATCACGCCCCGACATATTCCGTCGTCGGTTAGGGTGTGACAATTCTGTTGAGAAATATATGGTTCTTGGAAGATTTATATGATGATCGGGGGTTGACAGTGCACATGATCTTGAATGAAAATCTTAGTTACATTTTTTCAGCGCGTGTGGCTGCAACAAAGGATTGGAAAACAAAACAAAGAATGAGATTTAGAGAATTATTCAGACGCAAAACAAGATTTTATTCGTACGAAAAAAAGAAACGAGAAGTTGGGACAGGACGGCAGCGATATATGGTGGCACATCGCTAAGGTTTCAACTCGATGGCAACGTCTACGCTTTGTATTTTTATGTGGTTGCGTGATGGAGAAGGTAACCGAACCCTAAGGCTGTAATACCATTTAAGATAATGAATGACTGAAAAACTCAATGATATTACTGAATAACCGGGTTACAATATATAGAAAATGAATTCTAAGCCCTAGATACCTACCGGGCCCGTTGGCTCATATTAGTTAACCAAAATCTAATATCTAATATGATGAATTTCGTTGAAGACGCACACCAACTCATGTCCAATCGGTTTCAGGCAATTAGATATTTAACTCTTATCACTTTATATGCACTTTAGTTTTATATCAATAACGTAGCTAAGTGTATATACATGGAGGGGCATTATTGTTGTAGACCATTAAGATCGATGGGACCTGAGTCTTCGAATCTCAAGCTCTTTATGAGGATGCACACAGAGAGATCGACCATCGATATAGAGGCATCAACGTCACCCAAACCCCCAATTTCAAAAACACAAAAAATGGTAAAAAGCGATGATATTTCTTTTCTTCTTTAGTTAAAGGCAATAATATATATTTCATACATTATCATTACATATTGTTAGTGTAAATTTGTGTGCTCCTACATATACTCTTCTTGGATAAGTTATGATAGTATTTGCTTACTTTAAACTTTATATATTAAAAAAAGGAATGTTCTACAAAATTTAAAAAACAAGAAGAAAGAAAGAATTCTACAATAGGTCACTTATCCATTGTATATATAGAAATTAAGAGAGAGACGTGTGAGAGAATGTGATGATTATATTTACATAAAAAATTGTTTCTAGTCATGTATAAAACACCTTTAAGGGAAACTAAAAGGAACCCTATGTTTTCCTTACGTTAACGTCTCAACCATTTCCATTTCCATTTCCCTTTTCTCTCACACACTTCTACACACAATATAATTTTACACACATATTACTTATTTCACTGTGTGTCTACTATGTGAAACATCCAGAAAATCAGTCTCATGAACACCACAACTTCATCAATCGTGTTGGGTTTCTATTGCTGGGATTGGGAATTCTTAACCGCCCTTCTTCTTTTCTCCCACTAATTATTTATCTTCTCATCCTTCAACTCCGCCTTTTCAACTCTCTTTAGCTTCCCGCTAGCTTCAACGTTCTCTCTAGCTTTTTGCTGGCTTCTATTTAGGATATATTATATCGTATTTGTTATTTTAAAGGAATTTAAGATAGAGTACGTTATGGTGGCGGCAAAAGGTGGCATAGAAGGTGGCTCTGGTGGTACTGGTGGTGATGGTGAATTACTGGTGACGAATAAGTCTTCTCCGTCTCCGTTTCTTGTGAAAACGTACATGTTGGTTGATGATCCGGTGACGGATGAGGTGGTGTCGTGGAACTCCGACGGGTCGGGCTTCGTGGTGTGGCAGCCGGCGGAGTTCGCCCGAGACTTGCTTCCCACGTTATTCAAACATAGCAACTTCTCAAGCTTTGTTCGCCAACTCAATACCTACGTATGTTACATCTCTCTTGATTTTTTTCATTCATGCACCTTTAATTATGTTGACTTTTATATTTATGATAATAAGTATATTTGGTATTTAATGAATTTGTTTTTGATGGAATATTTTTCTTAATTAATTACATTAATTAGTTTGAAATAATAAGGGTTGGATTGAGTATTTCAGAAAATATCATATTTAGTTGTACTTTTTTTAATTGGTTTAGACTTTAGATACATGTCGGTATACTTTTCCAACTAGAAAAAAAATAGAATTTCTCTTTCGGTGAGCTTTAATAAGAGTGGTTGTTGGATTGTAAAATCAAAGTAGATATCGGTCTTGAATTTGGAAAATTAATTAATTAATGGTTTTGAGAAAAATGGAATAAAGATGGATATATTATATTAATTTATTATTATTTTATAAATCGGTATTGACTATTTTCTTTTGCATGTGTTGTTTAGCTAGTATAGGCCAAATACTAAACGCATAAAAGTCAATAGATATCGGACAAATTCAATGATTTAGATCTTTCAATTAGTCTAGAATAAACAAATTTATTTACTTATTCAAAGTTGCATAATAATTAAGACATCATTGTGTAAAAAAAACAATGTGAATATATATTTATAGTTTTTCAAAGTTAAAGAGTGATTAATAATTTTAAAATTAATGTAGGGTTTTCGTAAAGTTACAACGAGCCGATGGGAATTCTGTAACGAAAGATTTCACAAAGGTCGTAAAGAGATGCTATGTCAAATTCGAAGAAGGAAGTCATGGGCGAATAAGCCTCAACCAACCACTCAAACCCTAAAAGAATGTGATGAAGATCAAAGATCTTCATCCACCAATTCCTTATCATCAGGATACAACATTCTAGTGGATGAGAATCATAAGCTCAAGAAAGAGAATGAAGTCTTGTATTCTGAGCTTTGGGAGATGAAAAAGAAGTGTAAAGAGCTTATTGATTTGGTTGAAATGTACACTAGTGGCTCAAATAAAGAAGGTGATCAAGAAGATGATCAAAGGCCCAAGTTGTTTGGGGTGAGATTGGAGGTTCATGATGAAAAGGAGAGAAAGAGGAAAAGAATTGAAGAGGTTGGTGAAAATGCAAGAAGAATTTTACTTTCAGTTGCTACAAACAAGTAGATAGTTTTTTAGATATACATAATGATCAGTTTGATGAAATGTATCACTTTGAAAGAAATGTTTCAAAGTGTCTAAATGAAATATATGTAGTTTCAAATTCAACAAGTTGGAAGCATAAAAACATATATTATGTTAAGTACTCACATCATAAATATCTCAAAGTTTTCATAGAAAAGTTATGCATGTCATCTACTAAAAACATTATATACATAGTAAAACAGTAATATCATGTAATGAAAACGTGATATATATACATAGCAACACGTTGAATCCGTTACAGCATTCATGTCAGCTTCTTTATATTACATATTATCCTTAAATTGTAAAGAAATTATAAGAAATGTCTATTTTTTATTCTACATTAGGATCTTTATATTTAAACTTTATACTTAAATTTTAAGAGATTATTATAAATGATTGGTAAATATATCAATCCATTACACATACATGCGTTTTATTAAGGATATGGAATGTGTGATATAGAGTGTGTTTTAAAAAAAATTAAATTCTATAAATAAATATTTTTTTAAGTAAATTATAAAGATAAAGCATAATGTTTCTTATATATACTCCCAATAGTTTTTGACCTTAAATTCTTCATTCTTTATCTCTCCTTTGTCAAAATGTTTCTTGATATCACCCAATGTTTGTTGGGATCCAGTCTAAGAACAATGTGGAAACTAGATTGTAGGATTTTTTGGTCGTGAAAATTTTCTATTAGATCAATAAATGATAATTTTTGTGCATGTTAATTAGTATAGAAATATTTGTACTTATGCCAGATAGTGTGGTCGATGTAAGCATGCGAGTAATATGACAAATCGTGACATGTAAATATTTGTAATGTTTTGTTTTAAATATTTAATATTTGTAATTTTTATTATATTATAATGACTTGACACTTATGGCTTAGGCTTAGTCCTAGTGAAGGGTTATAGGGGGTTATGAGGGTTATAACGTCCAAAACACCAATACATAGGGGGTTATGGGGCACTATATTTTTTTAAAAAATATTGAGGCGTTTTCTCATCACGTATTCCCCCACACAATGCATAATACCTGTTTTTTTTATTGGTCCTCCCATCTCACATAACCACTCATTCTCATAAGTCCCTACTACACCTCTTATTCTCATAACTCCTCATATACCACATGGCTAATACCTTCAAGGAAGGGAGTTACCACTACACACAATCTTAGTGTAACCCGAAACAAAACATTAACACATAATAATGTTCATTCACTACTACACAAACAGGTATTAGCTACGGATTTTTGCTACGGATAAAATCCGTTGCAATGTTACTACAGATTAGCTATAGATTAGCTACGGTTATATTTTGCTTCGATTTAGCTACGGATATTCCGTAGCAAACGGAAATCGTAGCAAACTTCATAGCGAACTCCGTATAGATTAACTATAGATTAGCTACGGTCATAAATTGTTATAATCTAAAATGACTTAACTAGAGGCATATTTATCTCTGATTTATATAGCAATGGAAGGAGGAAAAAAAAAGAGGGGGAGAAATCTAGTTTGGAACTTAAATTGGAGCTCCAAACAAGTCTTAAACATTTAATAAGTGATTTTTACGTATAGTATTTTAGGCTCTTCTCTAAAACCTCTAAATTATTAGGGACCCAAAGAAAAAAGAATAATCTTACATACGTAGTTCAATCTAGATTTTATATATACACGGTCCATTCCTACTCTAAAAACTCATAGATAAATAGTTTTATTCTAGTTTAATCTCCAAATGTAGAGATATTAAAGAGTATAGAAATCCATGAGTCAATTTCTGGAAATCTCTAGTGATCTGAGAATGAGTTAGAAACATCCTTTAAGAAGTCAAACACGTTAGCAATCATTAAACTCAGAAGATAAAAAGCTAGGATAAAACGTAAACAAAATGGTTCTTAGTGGATTTTAGGAGATTATGCCTAAATCTAGAAGCAAGTGGGATTATGGGTTTAAAAACATCATACTTTCTGTTTACAATTTGTCAGAATTCACTAACTCTGAATACATAGTCAAAATCAGGCCGGAATATATTGACTGTGTTCTTGGTAATGTTAACCTAATTGATTAGTGATCTAAAATATAAGGATTTTAACATATACATGTTTTAATAATTCATGATTGAGGAGAACTAGTCTAATTAACTTACTAATTTAAAAGATCATTTAACCAAAAGAATAGAGTTTAAGAATATCCAAATGGTGATTTTTGTAAATATGCCATTAATGAGCCATATATTTTAGCTGTGTTTCAAGTCTTTTTTTAACGACATATTTGAATTACTGACGGGTCACTGATACCATTCAACATTTTTATTCTTCGAGCACAAGACTCGAAGACCATAATCAGAACCATTGTCATGAATTCTCCGCGAGAAACTTTAACTATCACATAATTCTCGCCAAGTGCGTCTTCTACTTACCCTAACTTAACAAAAACACCAAGCGCCATTCTAGCCACCGAAGGTTTAACGTTCAACGAGTTGCGTCCTATGAAAGAAAGCAACATGTGGGACATCAAAAAATATTGTGAATATCATAAAGGGGATTGGGCATGACACTAATTAGTGTTTCAGTTTGAAATGACAGACTGAAGCTTATGTTAAAGGTGGGTAAACTCACGCATTTGGAACCATTGGTCATTTGGCTCAATGGTATTGGTGTTGAGGGGAAGACTCACTACAAGAAATCGGCTCAGTAGTGGCGGCGGTATTAGTGGCGACGGGATCAATAGCGGCGACATAAATAGCGGCGACGTCAATAGTGGCGACATGTCGCCGCTATTAGCTTCGATCCGTATACGATGTCCCCATTACGATCTAACCGTTCATAATTAACCGGATCCAAGGGCTAGGGTTGAATGGTACATGGGGAAGTAGCGGCGACGCCTATAGTGGCGACGTGTCGCCGCTATTGGCCCGAAATTTTTTAGCGGGTGTATTTCCCTCCACCGAGTCTTCTTCTTTCATTCTACCCAAAATCTTTTACCTGCGAACCCTAAACGAACACCCGGTGATTCTCGATCGAACCAGAGCTCTGCTACATCGCTGCCGTACTTCCCCTCCGTCGTTGAAAGCCGACGACACCAGCACCGCTACACCACCGTCGCTACACTACCGCCGCGACTTCTCCTCCTCTCCACCGCCGATTTACACTATTTTCGGCTGGAATTGAAGCTCAAACTCCGATCAGGTGCGTTTCTAACCCTACGTTCGGTAATTTTGAACAAATGGGGGTGTTTGGTTTTTATTATTTTGAACAAATTTGGGGTGTTTGATTCGGTAATTTTGAACCAGTTGGGGTGTTTCGCCATCTTTATTGACAATGTATTTGTGTCTGATTCTGTAAATTTGTTGCTTTAGATCAGGTTTACAATATCGTATCATTTGATTTGATGCTAAATTGGGTCAAAGTTTGTAGGTTTACAGTTCGATAATTTAGAGCAACACGTACTCCCAATTTTGAAATCGTATGGTTTTGGTTATTTAGATTCAGTTTAGCATCCATCTACCTTAATATTAATCCATTAAGGAGTTGTGTTGTTTGTTGATGCAAAATTCTCAAAACTAGTAGTATATTAGCAGTAGTATATATATTCTAACACTAGTAGTAGATGAGCAATAGTATTTGTTGGCAAGTATGTATAAATTGTTAGTTGAAACATCTGGTAAGCTAAAAGTTGGATGCATGAAATAAAAAAATATGTTTGTAAGTATAACAACACTTTGATGGATGTTTGTAATTGTTTTAGGTGGTCTTTGGGCGTGTCTTTGAACTTCGATTCAGGTACGTTTAGTCACAATTTTTTTGGATTGAACTGACATAGGTTCATTGTTGAATGTTGTTAAAATATTTGATGAATTTGAATGTAGTTTCTTATGCTTGTTTGATGTTAAATTCTTTTTAGTTATAGCATGGTTGTCGATAAGAGCTGGCTTAACAATCCAAACCGTAGTTCAACGGAGTATAATGATGGACTTAATTCTTTTCTCGAGTTGTGCAAAGGTGTTATCGACAAAAGAGGAAATGTTTTTTGTCCATGTAACAAATATAAGAATTCGCTCAGGTTTCCCTTGCGAAAAGTGAAGAATCATTTGTTTGGATGGGGTTTTTGGTCGATGTACAAGGTTTGGAACTATCACGGTGAAAATTCTGTTCCTCAAGTTGTAGATGTAGATGACGTTGCGTCGGAAAACAATATGGGCGACGCTCTCGAAGATCTTATGCAAGTGGATACCAACATCGAAGAAGGGAACTCGGATACACAGAGTAGCGAGGCCGGTGATGATTTTGACGACCTATTAAAGGAACTCCAATCAGAATTATATCCGGGCTGTACTAAGTTTTCTTCCCTTGACTTTTTAGCAAAGCTTATGCATATCAAGGTGAAGCATAAAATGACAAATAGTTTATTTGATGAGATTCTTGATTTAATGCGATCTTCATATCCGGAAGAAAACAGGATTCCCGCTTCACATTACGTAGCCAAAAAGACATTAAAGAAGATTGGGTTGGGATATGAGTCGATACATGTGTGTAAAAATGATTGTGCTCTCTTCTGGAAAGAACACAAGTCGTTGCAGAATTGTCCTGTTTGTAATGAGAGTCGGTGGGTCGATACGAACAAAAAGGGCAAGAAGGTAGCTAAGAAGGTGTTAAAATACTTCCCTTTGACCCCTAGACTACGACGTTTGTATTGTTCAAGGCACACTGCAAAAGATATGATCTGGCACAGTACTGGGCGATCAGAAGAGGGTACGATGCGTCATCCTGTTGATGGATCTTCATGGAAAGAATTTGATGTAAAGTACCCTAACTTCTCTAGGGAACCTCGAAATGTTCGGCTTGGGCTTGCAGCTGACGGTTTTAATCCATTTGGTAATATGAGTACAGCCTATAGCATGTGGCCGGTTGTACTCACTACATACAACCTCCCTCCATGGCTATGCATGAAAGACTCATCATTCATGTTGTCCTTGTTGATTCCTGGTCCTAAATCACCTGGGAAGGACATGGACGTTTTTCTTAGGCCCTTAGTGGATGAGCTTAAGCATTTGTGGCATTATGGCGTACGTACTAAAGATGCAGCCACAAACACATTCTTCACAATGAAGGCAGCATTGTTATGGACCATAAATGACTTTCCAGCCCGTAGTAGCTTATCGGGTTGGAGCGGACAGGGCTACAAAGCATGCCCGATTTGCAACGAAGACACTTCATCAATACGTGTAAAACATAAATGCGTATATCTCGGTCATCGTCGGTTCCTAGGTGTTGATGACCCATGGAGAACAAATTTGGAATTTAATGGAGAAGTGGAGTTAAGAGACCCTCCTAGACAATTTAGTGAGGCAGACATACAAGCTCAACTCGATCGTCTAGTCCATAAACTACCGGGCAAGCATCCCCTTTTTGGAGGTGTTAAGGAAAAGCCCAACAAGAAGGAGTTAGACATGAACAACTGGAAGAAACGAAGCATATTTTATGAACTTGAGTACTGGTCTTCTCTACAGCTGAAGCACAACTTAGATGTAATGCATATCGAGAAAAATGTGTGCGATAGTTTGTTGGGTACTCTTCTAATGAACGATAAAAGCAAAGACACGACAGATGCACGTGAAGACTTGAAAAGGCTAAACATTCGAAAGACATTGTGGTTGAAAAAAAACGCTCGTGGCAAGTTTGAAAAGCCCCACCCAAAATATTCATTAAAGGTCAGTGATCGAAAACTTTTCTGCGAGTTTATAAAAGATGTTAAATTTCCAGATGGGTTCGGATCTAATATAAGTGCTAGAGTTACAGATAACAATACAAACATTACTGGGTTGAAATCTCATGACTGTCATATTCTCATACAACGTTTGATGCCGATTGGGGTTAGAGGGTTTTTGGCAAAAGATACCTATACACCGATAGTAGATCTTTGTATGTTCTTTAAGCAACTTTGCTCCAGAACATTATTGGTTGAGGATATGAAGAAAGCAAAGGATGCCATTATCACAATCTTGTGCCAGTTAGAGTTGATCTATCCTCCAGCTTTTTTTGACATCATGGTCCATTTAGTTTTGCATTTACCTGATGAAGCGCTTCGCGGAGGCCCAGTATGTATGAGATGGATGTATCCTGTTGAAAGGTTAATGAAAAGATTTAAAGGTTTTGTTAGAAACAAGGCAAGGCCGGAAGGTTGTATAGCCGAAGGTTATGTTGCAGAAGAAGCTCTATCATTTTGTTCGAGATACCTTCAAGATGTTCAGACTCAGTTCAATCGCCCCGATAGAAACGAGGATGTCGTTGTCGAAAAAAGAAATTTGTGGGTGTTTGAGTCTCTCTGTCGTCCGGCTAGCGCAACAAAGATCAAACATCTCTCTGTAAGCGAAAAACTTAAATTAGAATGGTTTGTCCTTGATAGCTGTGAAGAAGTTAGGAACTACATGAAGTAAGTGTTCCTATCTTCAATCTTTAATCACTACTTAAGTATTCTTTTCTCTTCCTTACTTGTATATTTATTTCATCAATGTAGTGAATTCAAATCCGAACATCCCCAACATGATGTTAAAACTCAATTTCCTAGGTGGTTTCTTGAAAAGGTAATACATATATAACACATTGTTCTATTTATTTGCTAAGTAATACATACATAACACATATTTATATATATATATATTTGTTAGGTCTATTCAATGAAAATACAAAATTCTCAAGAGTTCCACTCAGAGTTGTATGCTCTTTCAATGGGTGCGAATATAAATGCATCAACTTATAGTGCTTGTATAGTCAACGGTGTTAGATTTATGGTACTTGACCGTGACGCACGACGCACAACGCAGAACTCTGGGGTCTCAGTGGAGGGAGAGAATGGTACAAAATATTATGGCCAATTAGAAGAGATTATTGAGCTGCGTTATGCAGGTGGATATTCAACTGTTCTATTTCGATGCAAGTGGTTCGATACCCAAAGTGATGTTAGACTTGAAAATAATATCACTAGTATCAACACAACAAAGGAATGGGATAAAGAAGATCAACTCATATTTGCTTCGCAAGCCAAACAGGTGTTCTACATCAAAGAACCCTCTCGAGGAAACCAAAACAATAATCGGTGGGTCGTCGAGCACGTCAATCATCGGAGAATATGGGATATACCATCAAATGCTGGTCGCACCGAGAATGTTGAAGTACCCGAGGATGAGAATTTACAAAGTGCTAACCATGACTTCACCGAAGATCTTGACATTGTTCATAACAACTCTTCATCTGCTATAAATTTGTTTGTCGACTTCAGACAATATTTTCCAAGCAGTTCTGCTACTCAGGACGAGGCTATTGAAGTGTTAGTGGACCAGACTGTTGAAGTGTCCGAGGATGAAACCGAGAGTGATACTGAAGTGTTCGTAATTTCTGAGGGGTCTGAGAGTGATACTGAAGTGTCTGACGGGGAGATGTGTGAGTGAAAGTAGAGTAGTGATTTCTATTTGTAACTTCATGTTGTAATATAAAACTTTATTCATATTCTTATATATTTTAACTTTTCAGGATGATATCTCTCTGGTACTTGTTGTTGTATGTCATGACCGACGTGGTGGGTCATGGAGGTGATGGGGCTGGCCAGGATCCACCATTTCCTGGTGGCTTTGGTGCAGGTGGGGGCCACTATGAGGATGGTAAGTTTAATTTTAATTCATACGTTTACTACACTCATTTACTTATATCACTATCGTGACTCATTTTTTTCTAATTATAAATGCAGCGCCCCGACCTCCGAGGAGAACTCGAGGGAAGGCAAAAAACGCAGGCCTTCAAAAGTTGGTGAAGGCAAATGGGGGGCCTTTGACATTACTTTTTGATCGGGATGCTACTTTTGATGTGCTTGACGACTCGGGATCCTATTTCAAACGGGCCGTCGCCCTGTATATGTGGCGTAATATCGCATTTGATAAAGATTCTTGGGATAACGTACCGCAAGCTCAAAAAAATGCCATGTTCCAGGATCTTAAGGTAAATGATTTTCTAAGTTTAATTTATATGTTCTATGTTGATTCGTTTTTACTTAACTAACTTGTTTTGTTTAATTTTGTAGGAATCATACGATCTGGATCAGTTTGAAAATGATCCTGACAGTATCGATATAAAAAAATCACTTCATAGAATATACCAAGATCGATACTCAGATAAAAAATATGAGGCACATAGATTTTTTAGACGCAATGGAGGGGATGCTAATGATATCCCGAGAGCATTGCGTACCGTGCCAGAAGGGATGCAGGATGATCAGTGGGCCAGCACTGTTGAGCATTTTTTGTCGGATAAATATAAAAAACGATCGGTAGCTAACAAATTAAACCGTCAATCCCAAACAATCACAAACCGTGGGGGGACGTCTTCATACGCTAACACGAGTTATAAAAATGTAATGATATATACATGCATATATATATATATTTAAATGACCCGTTTGACTTGAATATTGTATGTCAAGCAGGCTCAAACCCGTTTGCAATCATTCATCAAGCATCATACGCTTAAAGATGGGACGCTTGACCCGTTAGTTGTCGATACAGTTGTAAGTACGTATTTATTTATGTATAATTTTTTTATAGTATATATATATCTATATTAAATCATCTTTATAAAATACAGCGCGAATTAGAGGAGGAGATTCGTTCCCAAACTCAACCTCCTGTTGAAGGGACTTCTTCTCAAGCCCCCACTTCTTCTCAAGTACCTGTGTTCAAAAAGGTATTGAAGCCTCGACGCGGATGGATCCGAGGGATCGGGTTTAAAGCATCTTCGAAAGAACCCATTTCTGAACCCGCTTCTAATCAGGAGTCGCAACAGGCGCAATTCCAACAATTCACACCGGTAACGTACACTAACTTTTGTCTTAGTTTGATAAATGTTATTAGAATTGGTAAAGTGTTAGTAGATATGTAAAGTTAGTAAGTAGTTATGATGTTAGTATTTGTTAAATGTTAGTAATTTGACCCGAAACTTATATGTTTGTAAAATGACCCGTTTGACCTGAATGTTGTATGTTTGTGTATCTATGGTATTAGGTTGATCAACTTTAGTAGAATTGTTAATTGTTTGTAAGTAGATATGTAGATATGTAAAGTTAGTAAGTAGAGATATGTAAAGTGAGTAAGTGGTTATAATGATGTTAGTATTTGTTAAATGTTAGTAGTTTGACCCGTTTGACCCTAAACTTGTATGTTTGTATATGTATGTATGTAAAATGATCCGTTTGACATGAATATTGTATGTTTGTATATGTATTGTATTAGTTTGGTAAATTTTAGTACTACAAATTTTAAATGTTTGTAAGTAGATATGTAGATATGTAAAGTTAGTAAGTAGGCCCAAAACTTGTATGTTTGCATATTTATGTATGTAAAAGGATCCGTTTGACACGAATATTGTATGCTTGTATATGTATTGTATTAGTTTGGTAAATGTTAGTACTAGAATTGGTAAATATTTGCAAGTAGTTATGAACTTATGATGTTAGTATTTGTATGTTTTCTAACATGACCCATTATGTTTGTGTTTTTTTGTAGGAACAAATTACAAATTTAGTTCAAAATCCGGTATTTCTAGCTCAACTCTCACAAGTTACGGGCTTCAACATTGGAACCCAAAATTTAGGCGGCGGAGAAGACAACGAGGGAAATGAAAACGACGAGGGAAATGAAAACGACAACGATAGTGAATGAAGGAATTTCCCACCTATGCATCTAGTTTTATGTTTATTAGTGAATTGTAAAAACTTTTAGGAACGGTCGTAAACTAACGGTAGTATGTGAAACTTGATTGTGTTCTCAAACTTAACATTTGCGGAAGTATGTATCTATTGTTGGTATTTGCAGCATTAATTGTGTATGTGGTTGACAAACAGGAAATGTATATAGTATAGTACAGGGAAAAGTACAAAATACAGGGGAAATACGTATTTTGTATAAATAGGAAATAGTGGCGACGTGTCGCCGCTAAAGGTCAATAGCGGCGACACTATCAATAGCGGCGACTGTTTACCGGCGACGTATCATTATTAGCGGCCAGTTTATAGCGGCGACCTTTTAGCGGCGACACGTCGCCGCTAAAGGTCAATAGCGGCGACATAGGGGATTATTAGCGGCGACATTCTGTCGCCACTAAATATCTAGTTTCTTGTAGTGACTTGGGACTTAGAGGTCACAAGTTCGATCCCTGAGCCTGACAGGTTTTCCACCCGGCCTTTAGAGGAGGTGGTTTTCCCTGAGAATTGTCTCAACTGGTGTGTAAATAGTCTTAGTTGGACGTTCCAAAAAAAAAAACTCACGCATTTGGAGCAAGGACAGAAGCGTAACTCCCGGAATTCTAGAGATGTTGTTAAACGAGGAGGAAACTCCCAAGATAAGGGGTGTTTTTATGTGCTAAGGGTAATAAATTTAGCATATAAGTTAGTTGTGAGATGCGTATAGTTGCATTTGTAACATAACTTTTAGGTAATATGCTAAATACTTTATTATTTCTCTTCTAATTTTTACATCATTACTCAGTTTTTTTTTTGTTTGTATTTATGGTGTCTTTACGTAGTGTTATATATAGCAATGCGACCATTTTGTATATCCGCGTTATCCTTGCAGTAACATGTGAACAACAAAATCTAGTTTTCAATACATTTACTTCCTTATGACGTAGTAGAGAGCTAGAGATAAGCTAGCTGATTTTCTTTAGTTAAGGGTTTTATATATGTTGCATTTTATGGCTAATGAAAATAGACTTTATATTTATCTTCTATTTGAATTGACGACTTTTCATATAATTTATTTCAAAATAGGTTATTCGGGTTGATGTTTGCATATGATCAAAGTCTAACTTAAACATGCTAATTTTTTCAAAGGAAAGAATTTAGATCACCTGAGGAATATAAATAAGAAAGGAATGATATTTGTACGTGTTTGACCATGTTTCATGATATATTAAAATTAAGGGATGCATGGACTCATTCTTTATAGGGTTTTCATACTTGAGTTTTTACAATATAATATGGGTAGAGGGTTGGTTACTCTACAAAGTGATTTAATTACGTGTAAAACGTAAGTAAGTATTGATCATATTGTGACACGTGTATATTATGATAACAGTATATGTATCGGTTAAAAAAGATGAAGTGGTAAACTTGGACTCACTACTGCAATTGGTTTTAACCACTATTGTGACTATATGATTATATGATTGTTTCTTAGGAAAAAAATTTATCGGGAACCCAATTCCATATATAGAAATATTATACACAAATTAAACTTAAAGAAAATAAAATTCTTTATTTTATGTATAACTAAAAAATAAAATGTATATAATAGTTGGATCCTTTGACAATAATATTTGATCTTCTCATGTAAACATGAAAATCCAATGTTGACAAATGGATAAGGAGGGAATATAATAATTAGTTCCTTCAATTATAAGTTATGATTATATTAGGGTAATGATACCGCACGCTAAATGAAAATGAGGTGTATGATTTGGTCCTGATTAGAATCTTAATATCGTTACTTTAGTTTATAAAATTAAATTTGTAAAAGCATGATGCATAAACGTTGGAATCTAAACTCTTTTATTTAAACACATGCCATAAATATGGTATTTTTTTACATCAAAATGTGTAGACACGTCAAGTTTTTTTTTAACAAAAAAAGTAAGAAAAAGTTGTTTGTCACTTTTCTTTTTCTTTAAAAAAAAATAAGTTAAGAAAAATATCTATAAACAAAAATAGTCTAAAAAAACAATGTTCTGGATGATACCTTGGGGGTATGAGTTATATACATCTCCTCTTCTACTGTTTTGTGTTTAGTTATGGTATTAAAATACTAGAAAATAAATGAAAGATGAAGGATCAAGGATGTATGACACATGTTAGATTGTTAGAAGACAAATGTAGGAAAAAAATGATAATGAGATTAAGATGGCATGAAAAAGAAATTGAAAAATATACAAATATATAATACTCTTGTTTTAAAAATAAGCATAATATACGAATCCTTAAATCCTGAATTATACTAACGAACAACCTTGAATACATCAAAATGCATGCGACCACATTCTTCACGAGAACAGTCTTTTACAAGGAAATTGAATGATTGACTTTGTGTTTTGTATGTGAACGAAGTGGGCTTCAGACTTTTATATAAAGAAAATTTAGTAAACTATTATTATTTTATTGTATAATTTATTAATTTATTTTAGATTTTTGAAAATAAAGTAACTTGTTAGAACTTTACAAATGTGTTACTGTTTATTATTAGTTAAAATTTTATGGACATAGCCTAAGTGGTTGGGATGAGGTATTTAAAGACATTAAAAATTGAAGGTTTTGAATTCAAGACTCACGTCCGTCAGTGATCCAATTTATTTTTCTTTAAGTTCAAAATTTATGATTCAGGGGTTTCATCATGTCCTTAGAAGTTGATAATGGGATCCTTTAAAGGTGGAGAGAGTGGGGCTAGACATGTACAAACCGGTTAACCGATTCTTAAAAAACCGACGGTTTTTTATCAATGAAAAAAAATGGTTATTGATCAAAATCTGTTTTAGAAACCTAAAAACCCTAACCTACCAAACCGGATAGTTTCTTAACTAAACCGGTTAACAGAAAAAACCTGTCTAAAATCGTTAACCGGAAAAAAAAGGTCTACATGGCCTTCCATAAACTCATTCATATTCGACAACAGATTCTGAAACAACTTGCTCATTGTAGTTAGGATCTTCTAACAAGTTCATTCGTCTTATGTAGACTATGTGAAACCTTACAAGAACCGGTTCTAATCTCGTCCATTTATTTTTAGCATATCTAATGCACGTCATGTTGCAACATCCTCAAAAGTTTCTTTTACGTGATTGTAATAATCATCACCATCGAGTCCATCGGAATCAGTAACCCTCATCTCCTTAACTTTTAACATACAATAGGCCAAGTCCTCTTGCTCCTCTTAGCTCCACAATGGTGACTTCCCCTGCTGAAGGTGTAACAAACAATGAGCTATAATAGTTAAACAACACAAAATATATATTTTTTTATTTAATAACAATAAAAAAACATAAAATACCCTTTTTAACTAATAAGAAACATGTCAACACCACTTCACCCCCCCCCCCCCCCGGCTCATTGCCTTGGAAGTTCGATATGCAACTATAACGATGCAAAGTGGTCATGGAATGGGACATCTACACAATCGTAACTATACCAAACCCCGTGTGTCCTACTTGTGGGTATGACTCTCACAACCTACATTGGTTGGTTCACCACAACGTTGTTATTGTTGTCAGCCATCGTGATCTTTTTCACGTTTTTTTAAGTGTCTAGAGTTTGAGATGATAGAGAAGTGGTGTGATAAAAAATTGAACACATCCACCACCTATTTATACTTTATTGGGGGGTAAAAATGGTGAAAAACTAGATTCCAACGGCCACAAAGGGCTATATAGCTGTTATAAAACGGTCAAAATTTTGTAAAACGTTAATAATCGGTTATTAATCCGCTCAAAAAAATGGTTCCGATTAACCGGTTTCAAACCGAGATTTTTTTTAAATGCTAAAACCGGTTGCTATAGGTTACAAACCGGTTTCTCCAGTACCGCTTAAAAACCGATTCGGTTAACCAATTTTGTTTTGCACGTCTAAGTGGGACTGTGGTAGGATGAGAGAGATCAAGGAGCTGAAATAGAGGGGGTCACCGTGGAACCCCCCCCCCCCCCACCCACGGGGGCTTCGGTGAAAACTGTGAAACTTCAACAAACTCAATGCTACAAATGTAGAGGACCGCAATAAATAATGGAGGTACGTTCCAAGTGATTAATGAGGACATGTTTTGAGCTCACTGCTTTAAAGGGAATTAGGAGGAAATTGATATGACGCTAATATGAAAGGGATATAGTGTAGGAGTGTGCTAGGAGAGCATGAGAAGATAAGGGCGCATTTAGTTGTGATAAACACCCTCTGTTTTCTAAAAATATTTTTCAGGAATGTTTTTCAAAAATATTTTCCATGAATATTTTTCAAGAAAACATATAAAACAGAAAAACGTGATCAAATTATAATTTTCCAGAAAAGTTTTCTAAGAAAATGGAAAACATTGTTTTCTACTTTTTTAAATGAAATTAGAAAACTACATTTTATTGTTTTTCAAAATTTCTATTTTCAGTTTTCCAAAATATCTATATATCAGTTTTCACTATATATATACACTTTTTAAACATTGTTTTGTGGTGGAGTAAGTGTCATGTAGATTACTTTGATCCGTCGGAATCGATTGACTTATTATTTTAAAGGGAAAAAGACCAAAATGAAATTTTTGACCAACTTTTCCCCAAAATAGCCCATTGGCTCCCCCCCCCCCCCCCCTCAAATTAACCACTCAACTACGGTCATGACAGTTACGGTCTTGATGACCGTAGTCACTGTTTTGACGACCGTAGGTCCACCGAGCCAATTACAGTTTGCCACGTCATCACAGACGACCGTGTATACAGTCTTGACGACCATAGTTACGGTCTTGACGACCGTAGGTCCATTTCCCAAATTTTTTGAGAAATAGACCTACGGTCGTCAAGACCATATACACGGTCGTCTGTGATGTCGTGGCAAACTGTAATTGGCTCCGTGGACCTACGGTCGTCAAGACCGTAACTACGGTCGTCACGACCGTAGTTGAGTGGTTATTTTGAGGGAGGGGGGGAGTCAATGGGCTATTTTGGGAAAAAGTTTGTCAAAAAAGTCCATTTTGGTTTTTTTTCCCTATTTTAAATCTTTTTTTTATGTATTGTTTTTAATTTATTGTTGTCTTGATAGAGATGATTTAGGATTATCCTTGAATGTAGTTTAAATGGTTTTATGAATTTGCTATAAAATGTTTATAAAAATATGATTTTAATAAGAGAATTTGCTATAAAATAATACTATATATTGTTTAAGTCAACTAAAATAATACTATATATCGCTAGTCTTTTCACATATCGACTCTATTTATGAACTGAGTATTCATATCCTCTTTTCTTTTTAAGTTTTGTGGTGCAACATGTGGTATTATACAAAATTCTATTCTCTATATAATTCAATCTATTATGCGATTTCATGTTAAACTATGTGTGGATTCTCTTGTGTGAAACTTGATTGGATTCTATGTTGGATATTCGCTAATCGCATGTGTACCATTAACCATCGAACTATGGCAACAATGATAGATCTATAGGCTGACAACCCACCAGGCGTGTCTGGTAGTTGGCGTCGGGTGATTGCTCCCTTACTATCTAGGTTTGGTGAACATCACTTTGATGACCTGTTAAACATGATTAGATAAAACACTAGTCTCATGAATCGCTTATCTTTAAACTATGCAAATATTCACAAACCTATGCTTGCTCGCCAACTCGCCAACTCTTGTAGTTCAATCGTATGTTATACATGTTGCAGGTGCTTCTGTTTGATCGTCTTGATTATCATCATAGGAATGCATGGGCCTTAGTTGACCTAATTAAATAAATTGAGACTTATTATGTTGATCTTTATGGATGTTTTGTTGGAATGTAACCGGGAATTATGTTTGTATACATGTGTATGCGAGATGATTTTTGCTCACGCAAGTTTGATATTTGGTGGAGATATCATGTTTGTTTGTGCATATGGTTAGCACATACTCTTCTCTCCATATATTTTGCTCCGTTGTTGATTAGGGTTTGTGCATTTACCTTGTCGTCGTTATGCTTTCTTTTTGGAGGTGGTAAACGATGTTACTGGTGGCAACCAATGTTACCAGTGAAGGCGTTGTGTTTATTATGGGGCGGAGTTCCTAAATCTGGTGTGTCGCCACCCTTAAAGGGTTTTTTGGTGGTTGTCATGTGTATATTCATTATGGCTTTGATGGCCAGCATTGTCTTTGTGTCTTCATTCTGATTGTTGTGGGTTTGTGGGTTGGTGGCCGCCTCCGTTGCTGCCATAATGTTCTACAGTGGCCGGATATGTGGCCCTAACCTTAAGCAGCTCTCATGTACCAAATTTGGTTGGCTTTTTTCTGGTAGCCGTTGTAATTTTCAATTTTTTGGGTTAAAGAGACTATGATGTTTGGGGTTGTGATGATTTTTCTGATCTGAGCCTAGAATACAATGGTTTTCCCGATCTGAGCCTAGAATACAATATGGATTGACAATTTTAGACTCCTACTTTCTTATGATCTGAGCAACTTGAAGATCTGAGCCTTCATAGTAGTCACAATCTAGGGGTTACATGTTCATTTCATGATTTAATTTTGTTTCTTCGAGGTTGTAATGATATTTCCAATTTAGAATTAAACTGATTAGTTGTGTTCATGGTTGTTGTTGTTTGCTTTTAAAAGTTTTATCGAGTTTGGTTAATACTCTATAAGCAGATTTTAAACGTTACTTTCAGCTAAACAAAATGCTACTTTACATGTGATGATTTTTGACTGAACATACCTACCTAGTACCTACTCGGGAAAACAGATCCTATCATACCCAAAGTCATACAAACATTACTTTCAGCTAAACAAAACGCGGATTCTTCTTGGACACTCCAAGATTCCAATTCAACACCCCAAACCGCCCCCGATTGGCCAAACCGGCCCGGTTCAAATGAGGACAAAAAGTAAACCGGCCCGGTTTGTTGGAACCGACCCGGTTTGAATTTATTTTCCCACCGTTTCAAATGAGGACAAAAAGTAAACCGGCCCGGTTTGTTAGGAACCGACCCGGTTTGAATTTATTTTCCCACCGTTTAATATATAAATATACAACCCAAAACTATAAAATACACAAATCTTATATTTTTTATAAAAACACCAAATTTAATATATAAAAATCGAATGCCCGAATTTTACATTTATATCTTTTTTGTATATTACCGGCCCGGTTTGAATTTATTTTCCCACCTTTTAATATATAAATATACAACCTAAAACTATAAAATACACAAATCTTATATTTTTTATAAAAACCCCAAATTTAATATATAAACATCGAATGCCCCAAATTTTACATTTATATATTTTTTGTATATTTTTTATAAAAAAACATAAATATACAACCTAAACCTAAATATGTAAGATATGTTAGAATTATTATAATTAAAAAAGAAAAAAAAACCACCTAAACCGCCCCGGTTCACTCAAACCATCCCGGTTTAAACCAGTCAAACCTCGTATTCCGGACTCTGATATGAAAAGACAGTTTTGTTTTTTCGAACCGGGCCGGTTCGTCCAATCCGTCCCGGTTTAAGATGTGAATTTCAAAGATAGGGTGTCTGTATAGCAGGTCCCAAACAAAATGCTACTTTACACATGATGAGTGTCATTAGAGCTTTAGACAACAAGAGCTGCAATAAAATTCACTATTTTCTTAAACTCCTCTCTTTGCAAAACATTATGTATATCCAACAGCCCGCAAGGGTAATACAAACCTAGTTACATTACAAATGTAATTTTACAAAACAAAATGTTTAGCTACAAAATATTAGTGTAAAATATAAAATCTATAGAAACAAATGATACTTAAAAATAAGATCGTTGCATCAAGAAACCTGCGAAGCATGATCTGTCCATGTAACAACAATCTTACCATCTTACCGATTACTTAAAACACACTGTACATCAATGGAAAACCACGATAATCATGACTTCCCAGTCCGTCTCAAACAATATCATGAAATAACACTACATACATTCTTCATTTGTGTACTGTTATCAACCTATGCTATGCTATCAACTAACAACTCGCTATATTGGCCAAAAGGCCAAGATCGGTTTTTGGATCAAAACAAAAAAAAAGGCGCGTACTCTCATAGTGAACAATGATGGATTTGTGTGACCCCGACTCAAGAATTCGCTGCAAAATGACTGAAAATGGTCTCAAGTGTTGATTGGCTGATGCTATACTCTGCTATTCCTAGTTGGTTTCTGCTTCAAAAGAAGACTTACTTAGAAGAATGAGATAACATAAAACAAAGATATAAATTTGTATTTGTATTATATATACCTGTTTCGCTCAATGAGTCCAAAAACATCGGCGAGTGAGAAGTCCTCGCCCCGTGGCAACTGGAAAATGTGGAGTGAGTGACTAGAGTAAGTAAAGAGATTGAACAATAGAAGATAATGTAAAAATTGATGAACAGCTAGCAGGTACCTGATATTTAACACTCAATCCATTGGAACCTTGAGATGTTGCCCCATGAAATGAAGTTAGAACAAATGAATCTATCTTTGCGAATTTCTCTTTTGCTAACCACCACTCTGAGAAAATTGGTAGCGGAAGACCACCTGGCATGTCAAACACCAATTAGTCTCGCAATAAATCCACAAACTGAATTGTATATATATATATACATACAAGGGAAGGTTCAATGCAGAACCACAAAAAATACAACTGCGAGAACCAATGTAAACCACCCATTTATTATTAAAATCTAGATGAAATAGGTATACCCTTAAAAGATTAAATAGATTACGTCTCTGATTAATAAATCCCCTACTTTCTCTCCTCTCTTTTCCTCGTAACAAGTCCCATAAAGATGTATAGAATAGAGAATTATAATGAATCTACATTCTACACGTGTGTAGATGTTTATAATGTAAGAATACATATTAATCTATCTGCACATATGCATATATCAATTCAAGTATATTAAGATAATGATGACTGTATGTTTAAAGTCAAGTTAGAATCTTAGATAAAAACACAAATAAATGAATGTTCCATTTTGGTTGTCACAGTTCTCGAGTTATATAATTTTCTGTATTAGATCCTGTACACAAAGATGCATATATATATACACACACACACACCACACTGTGAAGGAAAAAGAAAGTACCATCACGAGCCAATTGTTCAGGTAATTGCTCATTAAACACACCACTAGAGCCAACATTATCTGTAAGAGTTCGTATTCTTTCTTCATTGCCAAGCCAGCGTCCAATCAAGATTATCATCTCTTTTGACAAACTAATCTCAGTGGCTGAAGCATCTTCAGATGTTATGGAGTCATTCCCTCTGATACAAACTTCCAGGTCACCAAAGATGGTTCTCGGATGAGAAGGTATGTCAAATAGCCTTTCTTGAATCATTTGACAAAGATTTTCCAAATCTGCTGAGCTTACTTCAGTAGGTTTGACCTAATGATATAAAAGGGTTACTTTCAAAAACAAAGAAAATAATCAAGAATTGCTTACCTCCAGTAGGGTTGACCTAATGATACAGAATACAAAGGGGTTACATTAAAAAACAAACAAGAAAATAATCAAGAATTGCTTACCTCCAGTTCGAGATGATTTCCAAATCTTGTTTTTAGATGTTGTGGACTGCCGATACACCTTAGCTTTCCTCCAACCTTAATTTAGATCGACCCAATTAGAGCTTCGGCACGCACATCTAACAACACATAGAAATAAAGTTAAATAATAGATCACTACCATAATCCCAATTCTTGTGCAAAGTGCTTGAGCTTCGTTCATGCTGTGAGTCGTTAGAATGACAGCTGTCTTTCCGCTTCTGGTTGATAGACGTGATATAACTTCCCACATAAACCGTTTCGCAATAGGATCCATTCCTAGAAATCATCATACACGCAACTTGTTAACAGCAAATCTTATGTACTAAGAAAAACAATAAATACAGACGTCATATGTATTTAACATGTAAGATGTAGAAATAGGATAAAATAAGATTATTTACTACCTGTGGATGGCTCATCCAAGAAAACAATAGGAGGATCTCCAATCATTGCAATTGCAACAGATAACTTGCGCTTGTTCCCACCACTTAGGGTGAATGATTGTTTAGAAGCATGCTTTAACAAGTCAAACTCTAACATCTTATCCATTACAACCTGTCAAGTTTGTACCAAAATTATCTTCCATTGCAAATAAACAATAAATTAAATCAGATATTGTGACACATACGCATGCATTTTTTTCTCATGAAATCAAGCACAAAAGATAGAAAGCAGTGATGTAAAACATACATTGTCTAGCATGTATTCTGGGACACCTTTTATCCTTGCATAGAGTTCAAGATGTTCTTGAACAGTCAGAAATTCAAGAAGAGCATCAAACTGTGGACAGTACCCAATCTGAAACATAGCCCATTAAGATATGTATGTATATTAACTGTATATGTGCAACCTGATAAATATAGAAGACTAAAATGACTAAGAGAATGAAAATAACGTACAAGCTGGCGAGCAGCTTTGGGGTTTGATCGGATATCTTGACCAAATATGAATGCAGTTCCATCACTTGGATATACTTCTCCTACAAATGATTTTTACAACTTTGAGAGAATGAAGCATTTCAATGAAATAGGTTGAATATTAGTCAAATATATAAATCTATCTCTCCACACAGATAAAATTCAGTAAAAGTGTTGACCAAAATCAATCCCATTATTGTTGGCCCACAACAGTGTATCACACACAAAAAACACACCCATATATTGTGAGAACTCCCACACTCTTTTCAATATTATTAAGAATGAAAACCACACAATAAACCTCAACTACAAAGCCCCTATTTATACTAAAAATAACTTGCAAACCAAATAACCAATACTCCTAAAAGACTTATATTAGGAAACCAAATCAAATTTATTCGACTCAAACTCTTATCATAACAAACACATAATTATCTGGACTCAAAATAAACCAAGTACTAATAATTATCTATGGCAAACTTTTAACCTTAACCATCCCAATTCACATGTGAATGCAAACTTAGGATTAACTCCAACAATTGTTGTCTTGTACCTGATAGCATACACAAAGTAGTGAAGCTTTTCAATGAAATGGGTTGATTATTAGTATAATATATAATATATAAATTTATCTCTCCACAGACACAAAAGGTGGTAAACTTGTTCACCAAAATCGATGCCATTGTCTTGTACCTGATAGCATAGACAAAGTAGTGGTCTTCCCAGCTCCATTTGTTCCCAGAAAACCAAAACATTCTCCTTCTTGAACTGAGAAAGTCAATGAATGGACAGCAACTTTCTTACCATGTTTTCTCCCTCCATGGAATACCTAATATACAGCACAAATAAAAAAAAATAATTGGCCAGCATTGTTGTTATCATTTCAGGTATACAAAATTATCTCATTTTGTAGATAAAAGATCAATTAAAATGTAAAATTACCTTGCGGAGATTACGAAGGTAGATGATGGCTTTATCAATGGAACCTGAAAGAACCCTATTTCTTTCGGTTTGGACATCTATATCCTCTTCAAGATCAATAGCAGCACTTTCTGTCAAAAGGGGTTCAGAATATGAATCAGAAACCGTTGGACCCGTTCTTCTGAGCCCTTCCAGAAAGTCCCTTGTGCCAAATGAATTCAATTTGTGGAGAGGGAAAACCTCAAGCCCAAGTGTTAAAAGAAAATAAATGATGCCCTGTCACACACAAAAAAGAAAACAATTTAAGTCATTTTGCAATTTATGCTAAATGATTATCATAGTTTTATTGATAAAGATAATCAGAAACACACCTCAGCTGCAAGATAACATATAGATGCACCAGAGACATTCCACCCAAAATATCCTTCACTTGATCCATTTTTCATTCCTTGACGTAACAAAGCTAGTGAAGCTAGCCCATCAGCAAAGCAAAATCCTGGAGATAGTCGGAAGAAATTCTGGTCCAAAAATAGTAAATAATGCAAATTCGTAAGTTAGATAATCTATTCTGACAAATTATAAGGTATCATAAATGATCTATTATGACAAATTACTATGAAGTCCAACCTTGAGAAGAGAATTCAGGTCTTGAGTTGCAGGTATAAATCCCATAATGAATGATATTACCATGAGAATGATCCCCGTGAAAAAGTGGACCAAGAGTACTACATTCTGAAAACGTAATTAAACAATCAGCATAACAAAAATTGTGTAACATTTTG
This sequence comes from Deinandra increscens subsp. villosa, assembly GCA_039602395.1. Lineage (NCBI taxonomy): Eukaryota > Viridiplantae > Streptophyta > Magnoliopsida > Asterales > Asteraceae > Deinandra > Deinandra increscens. The sequence goes on from JBCNJP010000016.1 coordinate 7,327,732, forward strand.
GTTTCACAATGTCATGCTAAATTTGAAATACCTGTGCCATGCTGTGTTCCGAAAAGAAAAAGGTTAGGCAATATGTTGAAGATGCAACTGCAAAACCATATTCCAACAGAATGAGGACTGTAGGTAACAGAGCACCACCTCCAATAAACTGTTCCAGACCTACAAATATATGAAGAATGTCAAGATATCAAAGATACTTATGATATAACTTAAAATGTTTATCAAATGGGAGTTGTATACATACCAAATATGTAAAAGAGAAGCAGTGCAAAAGTGGAAGGGACTAAGGAGCTTAAGAAGTCCCATATATATGTTGATACCCAATATGACAATATAGATACCTGAGTTTTAGCGATGGTAATCCAATTAATATATATGTTTCCGATACAAGTTATGTGTAACAAAAGAACAGAGTTATGAAAACAGACATACCCCACTAATTAATTGTTGATGCTTGGCTTTTACTTCACGCTCCTACATATGACATGTATCATGTTATAACCCAAGAACAAAATCCCATGATTTTTTTGTTTTCATGTAACCCTAACTGTGTTACCAAAAAATTGCCATAAGTTCATAATACATACCTTTACAATAGCAACAGCAAATGAAGCAGGAATGAAGGAAAACGCGATACTCACAACAATAGCTGCAGAGAATGCATCGATGTCCTACAAGGGTCATAAAATTCAGTATGTAAATACATGTCAGAAAAGAATGTTTTATTATAAATCAAGATTCATACTTGACGTTGCAGACGTTGACTTTTTGACATTGGTAATGGATGATTACGTGTTTGTATAGTCATATTCTCATTAAGTGTGGCAAGTCTAAGAATTGCAGCATTCATTAAATTTATAAATGTTGGTGCAGCATGCTGACAGGTGCTGTTGTGTAGAAGTGTGTACCCTATACTACCATCATCATTCTGTGGGTCCATTACAATGGCCCCATATCTGCATCAAGATGAGCATAACAGTGATAAGTGTTAGATTTTTAGTAATAATAGGCTTCCAAATGCCAGGATCTTAAGTAGCATAACACACCTTGACTCGTAAGACTCGTTGAAGCTAGACATCAGGTATTCACTCATGGAAAGCAGAAGTGGCCCCAAAGTGGGGCCTGCTGCCTCAATAGCATCTTCTAATGCCTTACTAGGATCAGGAAACCTGTACGTGCTCTCGTTATACTTTTGAATCCAACCCCCTTCTATATAATGTGAAACCTGTTTACCACCAATAGCACGCGAGATAAAAATCAAAATGTAAAACAACAAAACTGGAACAAGATATAAAGGAAGAAAAACATGTCACACCTCTCGTGCGATAGGTAATGATAGATCAAAAGGAATGGGACCACCACCACCTTCACCACTAAGTAATGGATTAAAGTTGGAAGTTGTAAAGATTATGGACGGTTGATCAGGATGTGGCTTCAATTCAAGCATGAGAAGACCAATAAACAAAAAGATAGCTGGAATTAATAACTGAAAAACAATCGTCTTCCTGTCTCTTCGAGCAGATATCCATCTCTTTATGAACAATGCTTTTGAATGTTTCCAGAATGTTGATCGTGTAATGAAAGAAGGGCAACAGCTGTGCACACATACAAAATTTAGAATACCTAAGGCTGCTGTAAGAAAAAGAGTACAGACTCTGCCAACTGCCGAAAGCATTATCCCAAAGACAGTTATATAATTTCCAAAAAATTTGAAACGTGAAGTTTTATCCTCAACATAATCATCACAGGTTTGAGATGGAGTAGAATCAGGTAGAATTATATTATTTTTTCCTTCCATGCAATCCTCTTCAATAATGTCAGATCCTGCAACTCTTAAGAAAACCTCCTCTAGGGTTGTCACCGATATGCCATAACTCTCTATACCAAAATCTGTGTGACCCTCATGCTCCAAGCTTGTTAAACTAGAATCTGACTTTGATATGCAGCTTTCGATTTCCCTAAACATGTACTCAAAGGAAGCAGAGGATACTAGAGGAAGCTTAAAAGAAATTTCAGTGCCAACCTGTAGGACCAGATCGTAGTAAGATAACTCAATCCATATCAGCATAAAATTGACCAATCGCAAGTACTATCTAAACATTTTCTAAGTAACCATAAAAAACATCATACTGTAATATTTAATCAAGTAAAATTTGAGAAATACTTCGCTCACGCATGTTGCTGATGGAACATGTCTGTAGACGATATCAGCAGCAGCAGAGGCCCCAGGTGAAGTCTGAAAATAAGAGAAACAAAGTTGATGGAAATAAGTGTGAGAATTATATAGTAGAAATATTCAAGAATTAGGAAAGACAAAGCAAGTTGAGAAGCAAAGAAAGCACACCTTCACCAAAGTAAGAGTATAGCCAACCCCATATTGGTGCTTCAAGTAGAGAGAACTGCTCAAAAAGTAAAAGAGAAAGAAAAAAGCTTCCAATTATAATCAGGATGTAAATAAATTTACTCTGAAATGAGCAATAAAGAGATTTTATGTTCTCCTACGTACTAATATCTATCTTCTTTTTGGCAAATCTTCTTTTGTTAAGTTATGAAAAAGGAATTCATCAATATAAATTACGTAAGACAAAACTAAAAGAACATGTAGATGTAACAGAAACCTTCCACAGCATTTCAAAGAACCATTAGCCATAATTGCTATCCGGTCTCCAAGGACATCTGCTTCATCCATTGAATGTGTTGTTAATAATATTATTCTGCCTTTTTTTATTCTTTTGATGAGCTGCCATGTCAACCTCATTGAATATGGATCCATTCCACTAGTGGGTTCATCGAGAATAACAACCTAATAAAAGAAACAATATATAACCAGCTGACCAAAAAAAAATACACTTCACCTTGATTTGGCATCTTACCTTACTGTCTCCAATCAGTGCTATGCCAAGGGACAGCTTCCTTTTCATGCCTCCAGAAAGAGCACTAACAACAGTATTAAGTTTATCCGCCAATCCCACCTAATAACCAAACAAGATTTTCAGAATAATAAAAAATGAATAAGAAAAGTTGTAATGCAGCAGATGATGAGATTATGATTTTTTGAATTAAGTGTACAAAAATAATAGCAAGTCATGGCAAAGAATACACCACAGACTTTAAGGGAAAAAACTATCTTAGTATAGTTCAGGTACTAACTTCATCGACCATTTCAGTTACACTGCTGTCCAAAGATTCCTCGTCCACTCCCTTTATATTAGCAAAAATTTCCAAATGTTCCTTCACCTGAAAATTAATAGTTCAAAGATAAGTCATCATCCATAAGAATATCGATGGACTTAGCGTCGTGAATAATATTTAAAAAAAATTAAAAAATTTATCATCCACAAGATTATTACGAAAAAAAAAATACAACTTTAGCAATCACAAATAACTGGAAGGATTTAAAATAGGAAATACAATCATACGAATGATACAATAATATTATGTAATAATGAGATGAAAACTTAAACTTACATACAATAATGCATGATACTAGCAAATGTCAATCAAATAACAATCGCAACCAAAAGAAATTCTCAATAACCAGAAAAAGGTACTTAGTTACCGTCAACTCTGGGAAAAGGATGTCATATTGGGGACAAACACCTAAATTCTTCCTTATGTCATCCTGCAGAAACAGAAAACAGAAAATAAATGACACTATAGCTTCAATTTTAAGAAATCTTCAACAAAACCAACTTGTTTGAAAATTAAAGTTATTTACCATGTCTGTTAGAATGCTTTTTCCAAAAACCAAGGCATCTCCAGAAGTAGGAGCAAGAAGGCCAACTAGCATAGAAATTGTTGTGCTCTTGCCAGCACCATTGTGTCCTAAAAAATCAACTTCTTAAATAAACCATACATAAAAAGGACAAAGTTGACAAGCAAAGCCAAAAAAACTCTTAAACATAACAGATTGAGTAAATCTACACATAGACATCTTATGGGTATATCTCAACAGTCTCATTGGGGTGAATTATAGTACCATAACTGTCATAATCATGAAAGATGAGCTGTACATGTAAAAAGGATGCTATTACCTAGAAGTGCAAGTATTTGGTTTTCATATAACGTAAGCTGTAACGAATCAACTGCACAACAATTCCCCTTGCTACTACTATATACCTTGTGCAGATTTTTAATTTGGATGCATCTGCAACAAAAAACATGGGTTTACTCCTAGAAAGAACATACATATAAGATAATTATGTATGTATATATGCAACATGAGTAAATGAAAACTAGCATTTAAAATATCTACCTGCCATCCAACTCTTGTTGCTTCATGTCTAAGCTTATAGCTTCGATTGTTGACTGAGAAGATGTGTTTTTCACATTGGAATGATTATCAAGGTTGACTTCTGAACTTGATTTAAACTGTCTAAATATGTTTCTCTTACTCCAAAAGCCTTTTGGAAAGATGTAGTTCCATGGGTACACCACCCCGCTCTCCTTGTGCAGAAACTGAGTAAGTAATTGCTAAAAATTAGCCCTTAATAAGATATAGCATGTTTAAGATGAAATTAAGTTCTTCAATGAACTCATAGATCGTATCATGTTGCATCTTTTAAAGTTTAAGACACGCTAACTAAAAAAATCTTGAGACCTGTAAAACCAATCTTCAGCAATAAAGGTTCAACCATTTAGAACCCATAAGATGGTGACATAACAGAAAATCACCTTATCTAGATACAGGCCAATTGCAAAGTATAATAAAGAGTCCAGCACCATCATAACTAGACATATTAAAAAGCACACTCCAGAAGATGCCTGCAGTATACAAAGGTATAAAATTAAAATGAGTTTAAAGAATATAAAACCAGATGTAAAATGAATGGATTTACCCGCCAAATGTTGCTCCAACGGAGCCCAACATGTGCACGCTCATAATCAGCAAAATTGACTGATCCTAAAGCAAATGCTGTGGGCGAAAGCAAAGAAGCTAATATCTTTAAAACCCTACAAGTAAAAAATGTCCATTTTAATCATCAGCAAATCAAAAAGAAGCATTGCTATCATATATTGATTAATACATAACTTGTTCTGATTATATATCATTAACTTACATAGATACAGCTTCATCGTTGACAGTATAATAGGGAAAAAAGGCTCCAAGAAAAGCAAGAGTTCCAACTGCCACAGCTGATTTTGCTCGTGTGAAGAATGTAGAAATCAGGAAGGCTAGCATAATGGCACTGAGTCCGAACAGAAAGAAATACATGAATACCAATGATTTATCACTGTACTTAAACAGTGTGCCAATTGTGCAAACAGTGATGATTGCTGATGTAATAGCAAACTGCAGAAAACATTAATCATTAGAAGCAAATGGTAATCTCCTAAAATTACCAAAGAAAAAAAAAAGCAGAACAGTAATTCTTCTTGAAAACTAATCACCTGGATAGCATATGTAATAAACCAGGAAAGATGGAATATCTCATCCTTCAGTCCCATCATGTAGAGGCCTTCTTTTATTTTCTGCTCCTGAAACGTTTTAAAACAAGTAGCTAAAGATACATGTATTATAAAGTTGAATTAAGGTGGCATATATAATTAACATAGAAGTGTATCAAAGCATTTCAAAAAAAGTAAATAAAAATAAGTGTATCAAACCTTCTCAAAAACCGAATAGCTGATTAGGCGAGAGATAGGAAAAAGAAACCCTAACAAGTACCTGGCATTACCAACTAGGTTAAATAGTAAAATATAATTCTAGTAAAACAAGAAGCTCACAATCACCAACATAAGATGTTAGGTACATACAGGACTCCCATTACATCCTTGATGATGGACTGAAACTCATCATCCGTATATTCACGAGTTGGAAATGGGGCTAGCTTTATGGTTGACGGTGTGAAACGACTCCATGGAATCTTAAGTGAGTTAGGCACCTTTTGTTGTGCATTAAATATTATAAATGAATCCATGACTTGTTGGAGCTGCAAAAGGAAAAACAATGATGAATTTCATGAAGCAACACCCAAAACTGAACAGAAGGGACTCTTTCTATCCTATACAAAGCACGTATATTATAAAATATAAATCAAGGTAAAGACTAAATAACCAGAATCAAAAAAATGAAACATACTGTTAAAAAACCACTGTAGCCGTACTGCAGAATTGGTATCTCATTGAGGCCTAATTCCAAGTCATTGACATAAGGACCATTTACATCCATGATGCTTTTAACATCGGGAAATCCGGAAAAAGCCCATGTGTGATTGAGCCGAATGCTGTAGTCAAATAAATAAGGACCTTGACCATGAAATACTATTGCTCCTTTGATCTTTGGATTGGAACAGTTCCTATATTAAGAGGAAACAAGACTCTTCAGTTATTATGAAACCACAAACAAACAGGTTGAATAAGCCCTATTATTCAAATCAAAAGCAATTTCACATGGAGATGAAGAAAATTACAAAGGCAATCATATACAAGAAATAAATGAAGCACGTCATTTCAGTAATGCTTTATATGATAGGTATATGCCGTCGGCCATACGTGTTTTCTTATCAGTGTCACTATCTTGAGTCAATGAAAAGAGAGAAAGGTTAAAATAGCAAACAGTAGTCAACAAAGGTAAGAAATAATAGCAGGATTCAGCTTCCAATATTACTGGGCACAAATGCAAAATTAATGCAAAGCTAATAACATTAGTTAGAAATTCTCTTCCCTTCTCTTATAGGTCCATTTTCCATCTCTCCCTTTCTCATTGGTTACTTTTTCTTTTTTTCCTTTTTTAAAAAATAAATTGATTTGTATTATACGATGATTACACCACTTTTACACATAGAGCTCCTTGCTGACTCAGCTGCCACATGGCAGATAACCACCAAGGGAGGGGGGTTACCACTACACATAGGCTAAAAAGTAACATAACTGAAAAACATGTTTATAACTTCTAAATAAGCTAGCAGATGGATATACGACAGAATAAAGCTTGTTTATTCCCTATATACAGCTCATTCTTTTCTTTCTCTTTGTCTCATCAATTACTTATTACTCTGATTCTCTCAACTGTCATCGAAGTTATGAATCTTTAATTCTTTATACAAGTTGCTTTAACTCCTCCGTTTCTGTAAACCGTGTTATGTGATATCAAAAGGAATATTCATGTAATGTTTTATTTAGTATAATAAATTAAATTTATAATTATTTAGCAAATTTATTATATATAACAAGTTGGTGACCTGCCCTTGCTTCGCGGCGGGCCACCCATTTACCAGTAAGTTTAAATCAAAAATGTTATAGGTGGTCAAAGTATAAAACTATAAAGAAGTCGCGACTAAAATCGAAAACTCTAAAAGTATAATAATAAAAGAAAGTAGAAAAGTTAAGAAGTATAAAACGTAAAAGTCTAAAAGTTTCATGGTGAAAGTATAAAACTATAAAAGTATACTAAAAACCAAAAGTAGAAAAGTTAAGGGGTATAAACGTAAAAGTATAATAAGTCGAAAACCCTAACTTAAAACAAAAATAAAAATAAAAAATAAAAAAGCGGAAAACTTAAGGGTATAAAACGTAACCAAAGTAGAAACTATAAAAAAAAAAGTCGTGTTAAAAGTTAAGGGAAATAAAACGTAAAAGTCTAAAAGTTTCGTGCTCAAGTATAAAACTATAAAAAGGTCGTGGCCAAAGTCGAAAATTCTAAAAGTATACTAAAAACGAAAGTGCAAAAGTTAAGGGGTTTAAATCGAGTCTAAAAGTTTCGTGGTCAAAGTATAAAACTATAAAAAGTATATTAAAAATGAAAGTATAAAAGTTAAGGGGTATAAAACGTAAAATTTTAAAAGTCACATAGTCAAAGTATTAAATTAAAAAGTAATACTGGCCAAAGTATAAAAAAACAAAAAATAAAAGAAGTGGACCAAAAGTGTACAAATCAGAAAATCTTTGTGGTCAAAATAAAGAAACTAAAACTCTTGAAGGGCTTAAGTGAATAAAAGTAAAAAATTTGTAGGCTAAACAAAAAAAAACTAAAAAATATGTGGCCTAAACAAAAGAAACTAAAAAGTCATTATTCATCTACCAAATTCTATTGTATTATATATAAATATCATATTAACTTGATTCATAAAAATGTATTCCTGACTTCCTGTAATACATGTTTATATAAAGTCATGACATAAGAGTATAAGACACAATGACTGAATGATAAGAGAGGTGGTGTAAGAATGGAGGACTGTACGTGATGCTGACATGGCAGTGAGTTTGCACTGCAGCACAATGTTCTTTCTTCCTAGAGTTTAAGAGTAGAATGTTGTGTTTTAAGAAATTGCTATGTTCTCTCAAAAACTCCTTGTAAAATATAGCCATTAGTGGCCACCTAAAGTTATGAGACATGCAAGTACAGTTGTATCTCTCACAACATGATTTTACAAATTTAGGCATTCTTTCAGCTATTTTTTTCCCGTTCATAATGACCTTGAACTAAGGTGTCTAAAACTGAGAGTCATTCATTTCCCATAGCATTAAAACTGTTTTTTCCTGATTTCATATTTAGCGTAAAGAGAGAAGAAAAAGGATATTACTCACTTTACTTCATCACAAGCAGCATAGACATCTGATTTTAAATAGGTTTCAAGCTCTAATTCATCTTTATATACTTTTGTCACCAGCTGCCAATACCAACAGAAAAAAACTAAGTTTAAGAACCAGCACATCATCTCCTTCATGAACTTTTATTTGATTTTTTTCCCATGGACAGTACAAATATAATCAATCATTTAAAAAATATATATGTGTGTGAAAACAGCTAAATGGTATAAAATCATGAAGAGGTAAAACAAAGATAAATACCAAAATATGAAAACACAACTATCAGTTCACAACTTCAGATTACCTTTAGTAAGGGAAATTTATAAGACAAGACGTCAATCATCATCCTTGTATCGCTTGTGTTAGGTGCAAAAGCCAAATACTCATTATTTGCAAACAATGATTCCAAGACTTGATTAAAAGCCGGGGATGTATTGCTGTTCCCCACTTCCACAAATGTATCTTTTTGAATGTACCTATAACAATATGAAAAATAACGTCACATTAAAAAGAATCTATCTAACAGCATCATATTAAACATGATAATATTACTTCACTTGGTTTTTTCTCATCATCTTTATCAACTATCCCAAAAAGTTGGATGTTTAAAGAATATGAAGGAAGATGAGAATATATACATGTGCTTAATAGCACATCAGCTATGTGTCTGATTAATATAATAAGTATTTAATTGGTACTCACTTTATTCTAGCAAACAGAAGTGCTACATACCATCACACATAAAAAAGTTTCAGTGCAAGCTACCTCTACACATGATATGTGACATAAAATTCTGGATGGAACTGTAATGTGACAGTCTGATAACTGATAATCAGAAACGCCAAACGTTCTGGGGGGGGAATGAAAAACCATCTATTCAACTAGTAGCGACAACTAACAGAACTAACAATTACAGAATTTGTGCCTTGTGGTTCTTTGGTGATCATTCGTAAAGAAGCACCATTTTAATCATGCTTAGAAGTGTATAAAATTCTGTTTATGTTCTAAACTGGAGGATAAACAGAATAATAAACTATGAAAATGAAGAACAAAATCGATTAATACATACGATTGAGCTGAGTGGATCGTTGTATCAACTTGTGTTCTTATGGCTATTAGCATCAGCATCACCACCAAGGGAAGCAGAATCTGGCCACAAAAAAGATTAAAGGAAAAAGAAAAACATCACTTTTCAGTTCAAAGTTCTGCCTATCATATAGATGTATTCTCACCAGGACTGCACCTGTGAATAAAAAGCACTATAATCATACATTCAGTTCTCAGCTTCTTACTTTTAACACCAAGAGTAAAATTGTCATGACTTGCCCTAATAATCTCTCAAAAAGTTCAGTACTCATTTAGATGCTCATGAACACTTCTATGGTTCCCACACATCTGAGAATTTATATGTACTACCATTTTGATGTAATGTGATTTTTTATAATGATGAATTTACAACCACAAATATATATAAGTATCTTAATTGCATGCATATCTACCTACACTTACCAAAGAGAATCAGGCTGTCTATCTGCCAGTGGTAGGTAAATACATAAAACCACCAATCTTACAACCAAATTCATCGTTTCCCCCAATTTTTGAAGAGAAGCAACATGATTATGAGGATAATACTGTAATAACTAACATATTGTTTCTGTATATAGGAACTGTATCGTTTTTTATGCTCATAAAATAGATATGCTACAATGAATTTCACCATATGGAATCAAATTTTACAAACGAATGTAGGTTTAGCACAAAAACGATCCGGAAACCGCAACCAGAGATTCAACCAACAGAATTAAACGTATAGCATGACGATCGTGTTAAAAACGCTCAAATTAAACAGTCAATTTGAAGCAGCAAAGCAATTGAGTTTGCAGAAAACGCAAATTGAATCGATAGATGATTGAAGGAACAACCTCGGCAAGAGTGATATACGGATGGCGAATTTTGAGAAGCCAATTCTTCCGAAGCATGACCTTGAGTTGTCTCCCTGAACTGCTGCTACACATCTTCTTTCCCTTTGTTCGCTCCTCCATTAGAAGTACCCAAAACCCTAGCTCTTACAACGGATTAGAATTAGGAGTACGGATCATTTCGACGAGTGTGTGTTTTGGGTGAAAGTGTGTGAGAGAGAGAGAGAGAATAAACGACTGTGGGTCGTGGAGGAAGAAGAAGAAGTTAGAATTATGATCTTTGGAAGTTGTGTCTCCGTCCATACTCCACACCCTCCGTCGTAACGGGGTTCCGTTAAAAGGGTTTGGACTTAACGGCCGTTTTCTTTTCCTTCCTTTTTTTCAACGTTTTCTTACATATGACTAATTTTATATTTTTAATTTTTTAAGAGCTAAATCACCAATTTGTCGTCTTTTATAGGATTTGAACCTATAATTATTATTAGTATTATTTTTTTAACGGTTAAATTTAGATCGAGATCCTATTTAGAGGTGGTCTCGTATCTATCGTGTATTTCTGCTTATCAGAGTTCACAACGCAATAGTAATTAGATAAAACTTCCCCAGCAACTAACATTAAACATCTGCACTGATGACCTATAATTATTTGATTAGAAAGTTATCACTTTACTATCAAATCATATCCATAAGACGAATAACTAGTTTTATTATAGCTTATTTGATCGTTCTAAGTTTCTAACTTTTATGATAGATAATGGTGTAGATTTAAACGTAAAATCTGATTAGTTTGTTTGTTCTTTTAGAAAATGACTGGCTTTAAGTTTTTAGTTTTCGTCTTCTTCTAACAAAACTTTTATTTGTAAGTAAAAATTATTTTGTTTGTTGTTACTTCTTCATACAAAAAATGGTTTTAACTTTTGAAGCTTGAGTGTTTCATTTGCTGGCTAGATAAACTTAACAGAATTGGTGTGGATTTTATTTTGTGCTTACTTTGGATGAATTGGTGTGGATTTCATTTTGTGCTTACTTTGGATGAATTGTTGTGGATTTTACAAGCACTTATCCTCTCACATACATATACATAAGTTACTATTCATAGTGTTATGTGTTATTGTGGAAGTCAAATTTAATTTTCTCTTTTTATTTCTTAGTTAAATAAACATTCTAAAAAACAAATAAGTATAAAAATCAGTTTAGCCTAGTTAATATTCAAAAACCAGAAGCTTACGTATATGTAAACACATAGTTTACGTATACACAAACACATGTACGTTTACGTAATTTTAATTACACGTAATACATACTTTTTCTTAAAAAGAAAAAGTGGGTTTCATTTAATCTTCACTATATATATACACATAGTTCTTTTCTTTTAAAAAAAATATGGTTGGTTTCATTTAATCCTCGCCTTATACATATGGCCAGTTACCTACCCTACAAAGTGGAACTCATATGAAAAATCATAGAAAGCAACAAGGTGGTAACATATGAAAATCATAGAAAGCAACATACACGGTGGTTTGCAAAGTTGCATGTTTTCTTTTTTTTTTTTCCACTAATCGCAATATTACAAATTTATCTTCTCCTTTTAAATAAAATCTTACATCTTCTATCAATCGTAATATTAAACATTTATCTTCTCTTTTTAAATAAAAAACTTACATTCACATAACAATCATTAAACACATTTATTACTAATACTGATTTGTATGCGTGACATAATTTTTCACATTTATTTTTATCACGTACTCAAACCAATATAAAAGATAACGTAATAAGATACTTTTTAAGTGGTAGAAGGCGAGTAGCAAGTTGGAGGGCGGTGATGATGATGACCGTTGGTGGGTCATCTTGGACACATGAAAATTATTCTCAGGGCCATTATTCTCATATCTTATTCTTGAACACATGAAAATTATTCTCATATCTAAACAAATGAAAAAAAACTACAAAAATAACAAATTGACAAATTACCAAAATTCAAAATAAGACATCCTTTTCCAACCCCACCAAACTAAACTCTAGCTTCAATAATGGGCAAAATAGATATCCTTTTCTTCTACCAAAAATAAATATTATATTGTGAAATTGACTATAATATTTAACCTTTTGATTAATTAAAGGAAAATTGGATTTAATAATCCCATCTTTTTTCCATTTGTATCCATTAATCCCATATTTCTCTTTGGCATCCATTAATCCCACATTTGTACTTGTCTATTTTTGTTGGGCCATCCGTTAAAAATTTTAACACCACTAACGGAAATCTGACCTGGCATCTGACGTGGAAATGTTTTTTAGTTTTCCTTTTCTTTTTAATCCTAATAGATGATGTGGCATATGACCGTTACCCCTTACCCCTTTTCTCTTTAAAACCCTAAATCCCCAATTTTGAAGCCCTAAATCAAATTCATCCCAACCTTTATCGATCTGAGGCTGTCTCCAACAAAATTGAAAGCTAGGAACGATCGACAATGAGCACATCTTCAGTTACACTTAGGCGGCCAAGGTTAATTAAGGTTGGATTGGATGGTAATGTGTACTGCGGTCATGACATACCCACCGTTTTACGCACAGCAGGTTCTGGGACAACTAGGTCGGGTCATCAATTCTATGCGTGCTCACAATACGGGGTTAGTAATGATCTTATTTGCTTCCAGTTACAAGAATTTATTTTTGGAACTTTTGAATTTCATAAAAATTGTGGCTGCAAGGTCTCAAACTCATACAAAATGTATAAATTGAAACTGTTTTCAGATGGGTTCTGGTTGTGGATACTTTATATGGAGAGAAGATGTTCAGTCAATTCTTGTACAAGCACAGGATGTTGCTAGGGATGAGCTTGATATGAAGATTACTACACTTGAAGCTGAAAGGGATTATTTATTGCAAGAGGTTAAAATTTTCAAAAAGAAAAAGACATTTTGGATGTGTATTAAGTTGATTATGATCATCTTGTTTGTCATTGCAGTTGGTTTAATATCAATTTAGATGTTTGTGTTAGGTGTTGTATCTGGTTTTGTGTAATGTATTTGGTTTTGGCAGAATTTGTATCCCAATTTTAGCAATCCAGTTATATGATATTGGTGTGGTTTCATAGTTTGCAAGTTTCATAGTTTAGCACAATTTTAGCAATCCAGTTATATGATATTGGTGTGGTTTAATATCAATCTTGCTTTAATTCTTCAACCTCTTCAACATCTTCAACATCTTCACCATCTTCCACATCTTCATCCACAACTGTTCTCACAAGCTGCTCACTTAAGTCATGTACAGTTTTAGTAGATAGGTTATCACATTCTTTGGCTTCAACACTGGATTGGGCCTCCACACTGGGTTGGGCTTCATCAGCATTGGGCTGGGCCTCAGCAGAAGTAGATTGGGCTTCGGGTTCAGTGGTGTGGGCAATTAAATTATCACCTACTTTGGAACATAAACATTGTGGCAAAGATTTGTCTGTAAAACATGTATAAATATCCAAGATTCCATTAAACTCACCAAGAATATATAACATATCATGAACATCTTTATCATCCCTTATCTGGAATATATAATCTTCCATTTTTACATCAGGGGGCCGGCAATAAAGCCTAACATCGTCTCTTGAAGTATATGTGTATGGGTCTTTCTTCCTAACCACTTCAACCAGCTCCTTAAGTGACATTGTGGCGATTTCAATTTCCAGTAGCATCGAAGTACCTCATTCATACCTTGTTATGGGTTCGAGGAAGAATTTCCCTCCATAGGTCAGATTGACGAACATAAACGTGCCCATGTAATCGTTTGATTGTGTTTAGACCGATGGAATCGTCTGATTGTGTTTGAGTGCAACGTGGAAAAGCAATTTGGGGATTTAGGGTTTTGATAGCGGGAATTGATGAGGACTCAAATTAGATTAGGAAAAGGAAAACAAAAAAAAGAATCCATGTCATCAAATGAATCTTTAAAAAAGATGCCAGGTCAGATGTAAAAAAGAAAAGGAAAACTAAAAAAAATTTCCATGTCAGATGCCACGTCAGATTTCCGTTAGTGGTGTTAAAAATTTTAACGGATGGCCCAACAGAAATAAAGAAGTGCAAATGTGGGATTAATGGATGCCAAAGGGAAAGATGAGATTAATGGATGCAAATGGGGAAAAAGTTGGATTATTTAAATCCAATTTTCCTTAATTAAATCACAATATGTTTTTTCTAGAATTTAAATTTGTAACTTTTTAATTTGGAGTTATCATTTTACCACCGGAAACATCTATTATGGAAATTGAGATCACTATTTCCAATTCGAACGGTTTTCTTCTTGTTGTTTTCAATTACTTTTTATTTTTAGTATTTTATTAATAAAAAAAATATGAATTCAAAATATTAGTCCTATAAAGGAAAAGAGCCTAGTAAGACTAACTATAATTTTACCACTCGTGCGTAGCCGTAGAGATAACATTAGTATATATAACGATGACATTGATAAAATGCAATATAAAAAAACGAAAAGACAAAAATACTACGCAACGATATTACAATAAAAGACCCAACAAAATTTTAAAAAAAAATAAAAAATAGTTACCTAAAGAAAAGAGTATAAATCTAATACTAATGAAACACTTTAAACTTAAAAACGACGTAAACTAAACAAAAATCATAAAAAAGAACAAAAAGGCTTTAAAAAATAAATAAAAGAATTACTAATGCTAAGTGGCGCTGCCATGTGCTCAACCTAACTAACTACCACATGGTTACTTGGATGTTTATATAGTTAATCATAAAGTTGTTATATGAACCATAAAATATACGAAGTCATATGCACAAAGTTATGATTTCTTTATCATATTACAATTAAAGTTAAATGAGATATTATTAAATAGCGTTATACTAATACAAAAAGTCTCGTGCTTTATTCAAGTATCAATAAATAAAAGAAAATTAGAATTTAATAATCTAAGTTATTGGGTATTCACGGATAATAATTCGAGTTTCAATATTGGCCTACAATAATTTCAATTATTTGGGTCTTGGAATTCATTATGCCGCCATTAATTTTTCACTAACTCCGCTAGTACTTGCTGACGTGGCAGGTGATGTAGCATCATTTTTGCTGACATGGCAGGTGATGTGGCATCATACTTGCTGACGTGACATGTGTCACGTCAGCACACAACTAACGGAGTTAGTGAAAAATTAATGGCGGCCCAATGAATTCCAAGACCCAAATAATTGGGATTATTGTAGGCCAATATTAGAACTCGGATTATTATCCGCCAATACCCAATAACTTAGATTATTTAATTCCAATTTTCCATAAAAATAAATGGAAAAATGGATTTTAATAATACAAGTTTTACCTAATTGGCCAATAATAATACGAGTTTTAAAATTTCCTCACAATAATACCAGTTTTATATGTATTGAGATTATAACTGGTGTTAGTCAGTTTACAGGAAATTCATAAATGCTTGTATTATTAAAATTCAATACGGAGAAGTCAAGAAGTGAGAATTAGAGGAATATGTTAGGCGAGAGGTTCAACTTGTAATAGGTTCTATATTAACATAAAAGGGAATTCATAAATGCTTGTCTTACCCGGACCACAAGTTCTATTCTTATTAATGGTAGTCCGGTTCAGTTTGGTTTTTTACTCTAATCGAACCGAAACTAAATAGTTCAGTTCCTAAAAAAAGAAAAACCAATTAGTTTTGGTTTTTTTTCGATTTAGGTTCAGATTTAGTTTTTTTTTTAAATGTGGTTAATATAATTTTAAACTTTAAATGTATAATCTTATAAGATAAATAGATGATAATCAGAAGGAAATACTATTATAACACCTAAATTCAAAAAACTAAAGTAGAATGTGACACGTGTAACCATACAAAATAAATAGTGGTTTTAAATATTAAAGTTTTTAACACTAAAGATTTTGACCTAAATCTTCATGTCTCCGATGGTAAACTCTCTGTTCCTGATAAGTGTGAACTAGGGTTAAGGAATAAAATATAAATTAAGCCAGTGTTTAAAGTTTATAATGATCCTCCTAAATACTAATTTACGCGTAGGCCCTCGGTTCGGTTCGGTTCGGTTCGGGTTGGGTTTTTAACCAATTCGGTTCTTAATCTACATGAAACCGAAATCGAATCATTACTTTCAGTTCGGTTTCTCGGGCTTTTTTTGGTTTGGCTTTTTTTCGATTTTTTGCACACCCTTAGTTTACATTAAGGAGATCCACCATCTCCTTTCCTCTTTATTTTAGCTATGGAAGGTCTAAATGTTATGTTTGAGACTACGGTTCTTTCAGGGATCATAAAACTGGTTATAGTTGGTGGTCAAGAGGTGGTTTTGTCTCATCTCTTTTATGTTGACGATGTTATTATTATTGGGAGTGGTCTAAAGTGGATTTATCCAACATTCTTCGTTTTGTTTAATTGGTTTTATCTAATTTCTAGTCTTCAATTAATCATGCAAAATCTAATTTGTTTGGAGCCTTACTCAGAAGTTTGTCAGGATGCGTCGAATAAGGGATGTAGCTCGAGAAACTTTTATTTTGCTACTTGGGTATCCCGGTTGATGATAAAATGTCCTTTGTTAATGCTTGGAACCCGGATATTATGAAAATTAAAAAGCTGTTGGCATCATGGAAAGCAAGTTTACTATCGATCGGAGGGCGGGCTACAATGATTTCATCGGTTCTTGGTTCTGTTGCTACATATTATCTATCTTTGATTTCGTTGCAAAAGAAGGTAAAGGATATTATTGAAGGCTTACGATCTATATTTTTCTTGGGTAGTGACGATGGTTCAAAAAAAATGCACCGAGTAATATAGGATCTTGTTTTAGCAGATAAATCTAAAGGTGGCCTGGGAATTGGTAGTTTGACGGGTCTTAATCAATCTCTTCTACTCATACGGAGATGGCGTTACTACTCTTGCAAGAACTCGATTTGGGTTAGTATAATTGATTTCATCGATGGGTTTAATTTTAATATTTTTGATAAACAAATGGTGGGGAAAGGTACCGGGATTTGGAATAGAATTGTCAAGGTTATTCATAGTCTTAATGTGACAATAATATAATTCCGTTGAACTCAATGAAAATGGCGGTTGGTATGGGTGACTCTACAAAGTTTTGGCTGGATACGTGGTTGGTGAGGAGCCTTTCGCAAACTTGTTCCCTCCTCTTTTTTCTCTTGAAAATAACCAATTTTGTTTCATTAAAGATAGGAAAAATGAAGCTAATTGGGTTTTGGACTCGCGTAGGAATATTAGAGGGGGTATTGAAAATAACCAATTTAATAATCTGTTGTTGTTCATCAACCAATGGAACTTGACTTTGAAATCGGATTTGTGGATATGGGATTTGGAAGGTCAAAATGACTATGTGGTAAAACATGTTAGAAAGGTGATAGAAAATAAATATTTTCCTAAGGTTGATTAATGTACTAAATGGAAAAAAGGAGTCTCGAAAAAGGTAAATATTTTTGTGTGGAGATTGTTTCTCGATTGACTTCCCACTCGTGGTAACCTTTGTAAAAAAGGTCTTGATATACATTTTATTCTATGTCCGTTTTGTGATAGAGAAGTGGAATCTATAAATCACCTATTTGATAGATGCGGATTAAATAAGAAATTATAAAAGTCAGTTTTAAAGTGGCTTGGCTTCCAAGACCCAGAGTTTTGTCATCCAAAAGATGTTTATGGTTGGATGGATAGGTGGGGTGTGGTGAAGAATAAGAAACGGTTGGTTGAAGGCATCTTGTTTGTTATGTGGTGGCTTCTTTGGAAAACAAGGAATGAAGCCATTTTCAGTCTTGATGATGTGAAGTCTGACTCTCTTTTTGATTCGTTAGTGTATGTTTCGTTTCATTGGATTGTAGCGAGAAAGAAGAAACCTAAGATTTCTTGGACCGAGTGGTTGTAAAACCCTCTTATTTTCATGTAATTTTTTGTTTTTGTTGTTGCTTAGCTTTTTCTAACCTCTATTGTTATTTGTTTCTCTCTTTTGCCGTTCAAAAAAAAAAAAACATAAAAGGGAATTCTTGATCTCCAAACGCTTTTTCACTAGTTACCCGAATTTCATATTGTTTTTAGGTTCATTTGTGGTAAAATATGGGTTCTCAACTAAAAGATTATAGATTCAAATCTTACGTGTAAGTGGATGATTTAGCCATTAAAAAAATAGATTCAATATTTATTGACCTTCGAGCATGAATATGGTCAGGATGTTTACTATAGATGGTTGTTAAAATGTTGGATTAAAATTAAAGTGTACATATCAACATATGTAGACAAGACGTGTCTAGTCGCTTATGGGCTATCCGAACCCGACTCACTAAAAATTTGAATAAAGCGTATTTTAAAAGGCTTGACTAAGTTTTCAAGTTTATATATAATTTAAAATGGTGGTATATTAAATAAATATTGTTATGTATATTGTAACATTAAAAAGTTAAAAGAAATATAAAAATTAAGAAATATAGAGATAAGTTTAAGTATGTACAAAGGTGATAATTGAATGGTTAATAAATAATATATGAGTTAGGTTCGAGCCCAAGCCGGAGCTTGAAAAACAAATCACAAATCGAACTTAAGCTTCATATATAAAGTTTGAAAGAAAACTTTGTAATGAATTACACAAATGTATCTTGGGTTTACATTTTATAATGAAGCATTTTCTTTATAAAATAGTTTACTCTATGAAAGATAAATTAAAATATTATAATGTAAAACATATAAATCATATTAGAACCGAATGATTAAATTATAATAAAGTGACATAAAAGAAATATAGTTAAATGATATATTCAATTATGATATCAGAATTTCTTTTTATGACTTTACTAGTTTTTAATTCTCGTATGTTACACGGTTGAGATTTTAAAAAAAAGTTATAAATACAATCATAATCTACTATGATAAATTTTTAAAAATTATATGATAATTATGTATTTCTCATAATTATATAAAAATATGTTAGTAACTTAATATAGGAATAATTATTTTATATTGTATATATATATGTCACTAGTTTTTATACCCCGTGCATCGCACGGCTGCGATAAAAATGTTATAGAACTTTTTAAATTGTAATTTAGTAAATTATATTATATATTTAATTTAGTAATTAAATAATTAGTTATTAAATAATTTAGGATGCAATAAATAAAAAGTCGGATATATATATCTAAAACTTTTCTTTTTAAAAGAAAAAAGTTTTTTTTTAAATAATTATTTAATTATGTTAGTGATTATCTCTACAATAAATATATTTTATTTATTACCTTGGAAATACAAATAATTGATTAATTATGGTGGTTGATTATCCCTACAATAAATATATTTTACTTATTGTCATGAAAATAAAAATTAATTGATTAATTAGGCTTGTGATTATCCATACAATAAATAATTTTTATTTATTGCCATGAAAATACAAAAACTAAAAATAAGAGGGGATGATTTAAGAGGAAAAATTATTATGAGGTTGAATGTGAGAATGAAATGTGTCCAAAAACTTTCCTTTTATAATAATAGATGATAATGGAATAAAATATTTTATAATACATGTATAATATTTAGTTAAAATATTATTATGAATAAAGTATTATAAGTATTATATTAATGTACTAAAGTATATGCAATAAAATATATTATTTTAATAAAATAATATATAAGCAATAAAAATATTATCTTGAATAAAATATTAACCTTAATACTAAAATTTAGTATTTGGATAATTACCAACTTTAATATAAAAATTTGTATTTTAATAATTAATTATTGGATAATTACTTATTAAAAGTTTAAACTAAATAAACCCTAATATGGAAATTTACTATTTGGATAATTATTTATTTAAACTTAGATTTAATCCAAAAATTTGTGGTGATGACAAGTGTCCTTTTTTACTAATTAAAGTAGGAACAAACTTTTTGTTTATTATATAGTT
>JBCNJP010000016.1:7348611-7502099 GCA_039602395.1 Deinandra increscens subsp. villosa
TGACATTTATACCCGTATGGAAGCCAACTTTTCATCAAACAATATGTGACGTTATCCGATTCTTCATACAATATTATTTTTAATTACAATCACCGGTGTCATGAAACAAATTTACATACATATATAGAAAAATAACACCTAAGCGCCGGTTAAAATTCCCCCCCGGCCGTGCATCGCACGGGCCTGAACACTAGTCAATAGTAAAAACAACGCGACACAATCGGTTGCGAATATCGACTAAAATGTTTTGACCGTAAATTAAAACAGGCATGAATATAAAATATTACGGCTAAAACTATTTCGATTGTCAGAGCATTCGTTTGATTGTTGTTCCACATATTTACCAGTTACTAAATCGGTTGCAAAATTTGTCACAAATTTGCTCGCTAACAGTTCAGTCGTATTAGTCTCAAAAAGGTTTGCATCGCAAATAATTTCAGTTCGGTTGCTAAAGGTTCGTCATAGAGTCATTTGGAAAAAAAAATCGGTAGCAAAAACCATCGCTAAATCAATCCAAGAATATCGATTGCAAAAGTACTCACAAAAGTAATTACCCTAAAGGCATACCGACACTAGCGAAGCTTGGGCGAAAAAATTGGGGGGGGGGGGGGGTGGCGAAAAGTCGTGGATCCTAATCCCGGGGGGGGGGGAGTCTTTAATATATATAAATTTTTTTTAAAAATCACAGAATTTAACACTACGGCCGAAAAAAAAACTGGGAGGGGTGACGACCAAAACTGCTCGCAAAAAAGTTGCAAAATGGCATTTGCTACCGTTTTGATGTTCAGAAATGGCCTGGTCGTTTTTATAGTAGTATATTAGTTCTTTTGTTAACCCTTTATTGTAAATTAAGAGTGAATAAATAGCCTCAAAGATGTTACATGTTGGGTTTGTGGAGGCTAAAAATTCTATTTCTCGACATATTATTTACATCAGATGACACATACATTGTTGCTTAGCCATTTTCTTTTTCTTGTGTTTTATTTTGTTATGACAGGTAGTTCTAGGGTTCAGAGGAATGTGAAGAGAGAGTAGTAATCTAATTAGTTTAAGAACGTGGGAACTTTCAAAAGACTTAAATTAAGTATATATAGATTCTTGCTATCTCTGTTTACATTGATCCTAAGATGTACAACATGATCTAGATCCGAAATTGCTCCTAAACCTGTAAACCGATCCAGAAAATGGTTTGGATCCGATCCACAATTTTGAAATCGGTTTGGAAGTATACTTTGTATCCGGTTTAGGATGAAGCGTTAGATTGAAACCTATCCAATTCGTGAATTCGATGGAAACCACTATGGTTTTTTAGAAACGGGTTGTAATACGGATTTGATATAGACAGATCCGATTTTAGCTTTCATTAACTTCCATCCAAACTTAATTAGTAAGCCGAAAACAAGTTCTATGCATAGTTGTATTAAACCATGACTTTTTTTTAATAGTAACATTTATAACCTTTTCTATGAGAAACTCAACATAACTTGCCCCCTATAGGCACAAAATGTTAAAAAATATATCACTTTACCTATAAAAAATCCATGAGAATATCTCCATAAAGAGGGTGAAGATGCAAAAATGAATCCCATTTTAATTTTTTTTGACAGTAATAGTTTATGTTGGGCCTGAAAGATGCAAAATGGATCCCATTCTTATCCAAAATTTTGGGCTTCTGAAACATCAATAAACTTTTCCATCTTCGGTGAATATAAAAACTTAATATTTTTGATATTTATTATCATAAAAACATTATAATTGATAAGATTAATATTAGACCTTACTTTTTTAATGGCATTGAACTTTAACCAGGTTACTCGGAGGTAAACATTTGGCATAACAGTGTTACTCAAGACATAACGGTGTTACCCATGACACGTTACGAGCACAGACCGTGCGGATAACCCAGACCATCAGTTGAGCCATTTCAGGATAAAGCCACCTCCACCCGGGTGGTAAAACCTGTAGGGCTCAAGGATCGAACTAGTGACCTTGGTTAACTAGTCTTCTATCATCACCAATACCACTAGGACAAGTCCTAGTTGATGTATATTAGACCTAAATAATTCTAGTATATGTCCATGCTTTTACCATCATCCTTATACCATTGGACCAAATGCCCTTTGGTGTTTGAGATTTTTATATGGACCACTTTTGCTAAGGGTAGTCATGGAGCCCTTCCTTGGGCGTTTTCGACACGTATCATCTTAGTCAGTAAAGAACTCCATGACTAAAAGTAATCTAGATATAATGTCCCTTATAAAGCTTTATCTCATCATTACTTTTTCTTTAAAATAATCATGGGCGTTTTTGAACCCACAACGCTTCAGAGATGATTCAGTGTGGAGTTTGAAACTTGAAACAAATATAAAGATTGGCTAAAAGTTTATTCATAAATTTTAGAATATGTAATCATGTATATGTATATATGCATTACATTCACGAACATATATATATATATATATATATTATTAAAATTAAATAGTTAAAACCTACCGAATTCTACTATATTACAATTTACAACATATTAATATTTTATTTAGTTAGAATATTTTAATATTTCCTTTATATTATTTTATTCAAGCTATTATTTTAATGATATATATATATATATATATTAAAATAATTTAATCTTTCTACTCTAATAAATAATTACAATTATTGACACTTGCAGCATTTGAATCATTCCCATATAAATTTTCCCTTCCAAATCTACACCTTAATAAATTCTTTTTTTGGAAATTATATCCCTTATAATCATGATATATATATATTTTTTATTATATTTATGGAATTACGACAATCATATATTAATTTACATCTAATTTTAATTTAAAATTGTTTTTTTAACTATTATTATTTTCATATAATAAATATTTAATAAACTTATAAAATATCAATAGATACTTATTTACCATGTTTTTCAAATATAATTGAGCAAACCATATTTAATATTATAACTAATGAATAACTAATATTGTTTTACAAATCCAATCAACATTGTGGATGATACTATTTATAGAGAAACCCGTAAACGATAAAATTTATGTTCATAATATCCAATATTAAATAGTTTTTCCTATCATATCAAATGATCCATGTTCATTCAAATTGGAAATTTTAAACATCATGACTAATATACTTGTACGTTTTCTAATATATACCAAGATAAATATTTTTTTATTGATTTAACATTATAATATTCTGATTATAGTTTAGACTTTATACTCAACAATTAGACTATGTTCATTATAATTTTGATAAAATTTTATACTCACCTAACTTTCTATCAAGACTTAAAGTCTCAAGTTTGTCAAATCATAAGTTAGTGTTAGTCGCTATTCAGGGTTGGATTGTTTTTCTAACAACCATTTTTTAAAGATGATCATGTTTATGTTGTATTTTTTTCAAATATACAAGTAGAGACATGCTCTAAATATTTTTTTATGAAGAAGATAAAGTCACCAATACCATATTATGAATTATAACCTTATTCAATGTAATGTAATACGCTATTCTAGTAATAAAACTAGTATGCATGAATTATCAATTATATATATTTTCTAATGATTTAACCCGTATAACCTTTTGCCCAAAAAAATGATTTAACCCGTATAACATACGGGTTCTATCCTAGTGTTTTATATATATTTAATTAATCAAATAGTTTTTTATATTTAATTAATCAAACAAATTAAATATTTTTTATTATTTTTATTAAATGAAATTATGATTAGTCCAATGGTTTTGTGTGCTTACCTTATCTCAGCGGTAACTTCTATTGACCACCAATTTTGTGTGTTAGCGTTATCCCAGTGGTAACCTCCATTGATTACCAACAAATATATATTAGCTTGTGTATTGCAAATGCTATATTGACGTTGTCAGAGCGGTAACCTCCATTGCAATGGTTTTGTGTGTTCACATTATCCCAGCGGTAACCTCCATTTAGATTATTTAATTATATATATATATATATATATATATATATATATATTACTTTTTATATTTTTGTTTTGGTTGTGTATTACGTAAACTTTTAAATGCTAGATATGATTTGGTCTTAAATTTTATAAGTGATTTGGTCGTTCAATGTTTTTTTTTTCGTTTTTCTTCACGTATCTATAAATGGTTTTGTGTGTCTGCGTTATCCCCACGTTAACCTCCAATGATCACCAATAATTTATGTTGTTGGTGGTGTAGCAGTTTAACTATTTTTTCTACCCGTGTTATCCGAACGGTTAAAACAACAAGAACACAACCAAACGAGACCGCGTTAAGATGTACGAAGTTATGATCTTTTGTGAAGCTCACTCTATATAATACAAACAACAAACTAAGATAATAGAAGTAACACAATAACGTTGCAATTTTGATAACATAATGATGTCATTCTTGAACACCTCCGCGCAACAGCGCGGAGGGTTAAAATCTAGTTACTTTTCAAATAATGAATGATATCCGAAGTATTGTTTAAATATCGTTAAATTTTATAAATAAATATGTTTTTAATCATTTTTAAACATAAATATATTAATGCTCTCACGAACCTTGCAACCCAAATCAGAATAGTTGCCCAAAATACCCACGGGTTCCTGGGTGACCCGAATTAACCTCCCGCTCCGAACAACAAACAAAGAGTGAACTGAAGAAGAAGAACAGAAAGAAACCCTAATCATCAAGATCAACCAAAATGAGTGGGGTGGGGAAGATAGTGAAGAAATGTTTGGGCGAGATGAGTTTCAACACCGGCGGCGGTAACATCAATTGGTTCCCCGGCCATATGGCCGCCGCCACTCGCGCCATTAATTCTCGCCTCAAAGTCGCCGATCTCGTCATCGAAGTCCGTGATTCTCGAGTAATTAAGCTTCCTCCTTTCTTCGTTTATTTACAAATTCACTCTTTTAATTTTGATTTCTGCTCACTAATTGTTAAAATCGATGAACAGATTCCATTGTCGTCTGCAAATCAGGACCTTCAACCTCGTTTATCCTCCAAACGGCGTATAATCGCTCTCAATAAGAAAGATTTAGCTAATCCTAACATTATGCATGTATGTATTTAGCTAATCCTAACATTTGACATTTGAAGTCAATTTATAGTTTTTTTTTTTTTTTTTTTTTTTTTTGAGATTAGGGCTCAAATATATGTGTTAATTAGGGATAAGTTCTTATTTGATTTTTGAATTTTTCAGAAGTGGATTGATTATTTTGAGTCCTGTAAGCAAGATTGCCTACCCATCAATGCACACAGCAGGAGCTCTGTTCAAAAGGTTTTTTATTTTTATTTTTATTACTTTTACTTTTTTTTGTTCTTTTATTGGAGTTTATCATGTTCTGCTAGTATAATTGGATTTGCTTGAGCATTGAATATATTTACCACCTGCACAAAAATGTAGTTAACTTTATTGGATGGAAATACCGAAATATGGAACTCTTTGGCAGTTACATTTGATAGATATGTATGATTTTTGTGTTTGTTTTACAAAGGGGTAACTTGTGTTTGAATTGAAAAACAGCTTCTTGAACTTGTTGAGCTCAAACTGAAGGAAAAGATTGCGAAAGAACCTACTCTTCTTGTCATGGTGGTTGGTGTGCCTAATGTTGGGAAATCTGCTTTGATTAACTGCATTCATCAAATTGCATCTTCGCGGTTTCCTGGTAATATGTTATCTAGTTTGCTTATTATATTGCCACCTCTAAAGTTTGTAGGTAGGGGTGTAAACAAGCCGAGCTCGACTGCTCATTTTGAGCTCAATTTCAAAAGCATAAACTCGGCTTGTTTATTATTAAATAAAATTTATACAAATACTCGGCATGTTTAGGATTGTGAGCCTATTGGAGCTCGATAAGTGGCTTGATTCAAGCTTTTATCGATCCGATCTTGGGTAGTTCATGAGTGGCTCTGCTCATTTATACATATATTTTGTAGGCATGGTATCTTTGGCAATAACTTTTTTGGATTTTTCTTAGTGCAGGAGAAGAAGAAACGAGCAAAAGTAGGACCCTTACCTGGTGTAACACAGGATATTGCAGGATTCAAGGTCAAGTTTTTCAAATATAAGAGTGGATAATTCATAATCTTACATGATGCATTACGTTTCTTTTTTGATGAATTTTCCATTAACAGAAACCTTGTCATTGCCCCTTGTTTATTCCTTATAAAAATCACACATATAACCGCCTGGAATAGTGAGATGTAAAATGGGAGAAATGTCTGAAAAGTTCACCAAATTATATAATTAGGTTATAAACCTCATTCTTTTAACATGCAGATTGCACAACGGCCTAGCATATATGTACTCGATACTCCAGGAGTACTTGTACCCACTATTTCAGACATTGAAACAGGATTAAAGTTAGCTCTGGCAGGTTTGAAGTTATAAATTTTATATGTAAATAATATTGTATTTTAGTCCCTCTAGCAATGGTCTTAGGTTTGAATCTAGCTTTTGCTAGTTTTTTGTTGTTAACTATTCAGTGATTGATTATGCTTTGATGCAGGATCTGTGAAAGATTCAGTTGTGGGTGAAGAACGTATTGCTCAGTATTTGCTTGCAATTTTAAATACCCGACAAACTCCCCTACATTGGAGGAATGTGCATAATAACACGGTAAAAGAGATGCAAAATGGAAGTGATGGTAAACATGATTATAATATTAAGGATCTTTTGCCTAAAAGACGCGTTCTTCCTGTTGCATCTAATGTGCATTATGTGGAGGTAACTTCTTTCATCTGTTTATGCATTTTAGCGAATGATTAACAATTAATTTGATCCTTTGTCTGTTAGTTGCATAAGGAAAAGTGCATTTAGACTCTTGAAGTCAAACAAACTATCTTTGAATCTCAATTAGAGGTTGCACTTTGATCTCTATTTTATCTCTAATGAGGCAAACATGTAAAATAAAATAATCAGTCAATAATAAAACGGGTCAAAAGTTGCCTAAAGTGTATTTTTACACATAATAACATCTGAATTCATTTTTTTTCAAAGAATTAGATTGTTAATGAAACAATATGTTTTTTTCTAATTATCTTTTACACTACTTGTTTAGTTGTTTTTAGAAAAAGCATACAAAATGTACTTCGGGTTAACCACTTAATCCTAGCCAACCTCTATTTTGACTTGTATTTGTAAATACCCGTTTTGACCCGTTATCTAGCTATCTCAACCCGCCCTCTTTCCAACCTTTTTCGAACCATAAGTTCCCACATTTTTTTGCTTCATGTGTTTGAAGTATTGTGTTTTCTCATGAAGGGTATCGCGAAAGAGGTACAGTCCGCATTATATTCTACTCTTTCGGAATTTAGAGGCGATTTGCAAGATGAGAACGAGTTGGAGATTTTGATAGAACAACAATTTGAAGCTTTGCAGAAGGCGTTAAAGATCTCAAGTAGAGCAAACGAGGCTCGGATTATGGTATCTAAGAAATTTCTTACTCTATTTAGGGCAGGCAAACTTGGCCCTTTTATCCTTGATGATGTTCCTATTCTCAGTTCCAAATCTTGAAGATTTCATGACTCATGTAAAACATTAAGTTACTAAATCTTTTTATTATGTTCCAAATCTTGATGTTTTATTGCATATATATTGAACTGCTATTTTAATAAAAATATTCAATATGATCATTATAGATATCCATCTAGGTGACATGCATATTTCAACATGACTCTGGGTCCTTCTCTTTCAAGATTCAAGATGAAGTAACATAAAAAGATATGTAGCTAAGATTGTTACTCCACAATTATAAAAAATATTATGGGTTTAGAAGTTAAAAACCGCACCCTTTGATTCTTGAAGTCAAACCAATGCAAGTTCGAGATCTATGCCTTATTGTTCTGATCATCGGTGTTGATACATAAAAGCCAAATAACACGGAAACCATTATCACCGTTTATTAGTTAGTAACTTTATTGATAGTTTTCTAATATACACATGTTAAGTTTATATTTGAGCTACTATT
The DNA here is from genome assembly GCA_039602395.1 of Deinandra increscens subsp. villosa. Taxonomy (NCBI): domain Eukaryota; kingdom Viridiplantae; phylum Streptophyta; class Magnoliopsida; order Asterales; family Asteraceae; genus Deinandra; species Deinandra increscens. The sequence goes on from JBCNJP010000016.1 coordinate 7,356,573, forward strand.
TGGTTTCCAATTTAATCAATTTTAGGAGTTACATGTGAAGGTAGGTTCACATGTGAAACCAAATTATATATAAACAATTAATAATATTTTTAAATCAGAAAAAGGACATGAATGTTTATAGACAGTAGATTGTAAAATTATTAAATTTATAAGATCACTCTTTAAACTCTTTTATGAGTTCGTTAATTGTTGACGACATTTGCAATTCATGTATCATAAGCACTGGACAATATGAAAATAGGTTTAAAAGAAAAGTAAGTTCCAAAGATTTTGTTTTTATTAAAATAGACTTCACTTTCATGTAATGTAGAAGATAATCAAGATCTGGAGATCTGCTTTTGAGCTTTTTTTTTTCTTTCTTTTTTGATAACTAAATATTTACACTTGTCTTTAATAGGATTTGAAACTACAATTTTATAGTTTTTTAGTTTAGGAGCCACTAGTTTATCATCAAACTATGATGATCCGCACACGAGCTTTTTTCTAAGTGAAACAAAAGAGTTGTTGCAAATGTAAAACACTAAGTTTTTCATATATAGAAAGGGTTGGAAAAACTTTACTTTTGTTTGTAAAACGACCTAATAACATAATAATATAAGGAGAAACATAGAGAGAAAGAGATGATATTTTATTCATTAAGTATATAGAACAATAAGATACAATGTTGTATATATAAGCAAGGAAAACTTGGTTATCATCATAATACGTGGGGATGTTACCTTATTAAAAGCTTTCTTAGGAAAACTTAGTGGGACAAAACCATAGTTAAGGGAAAAACAGTGACGCGCGTATTGCCTCTTCTCGATAATTTCGGATCGATTATGTTGTCTCATTACAAATCTTACTAAGAAAACCTTATGGGACAAACTTAATGAAGGGAAAAACAGTGCAACTTGTATAATATTCCCCCTCATTTTAATATGTATTCTTTAAGTGACTGATGTTGCTTTTGTGAAAGTTGTTCAAGACTTTTTGTTATCCCTGATTTGATGCTTGACCCCTTGATGTGAAATGTTAGGTTCGTGGAAAGTGGAAGCGACAACACACACACACACAAATGATACATAAAATATAGACGACACACAAATTTAACGTGGTTTGGTCGATGTGACCTATGTCCACGGGCTGCAACTAGGGTTCTCTCATTAGCTCAGTGCATAAATATTACAATTATATGACTAGGTATATATAAGAAAAAGATTAGGGCAACACTAGGAACCAAGACGTGCCTTAATATATTAACCGCAACAAAGCCTTCACACCCAACAATCTCCCATTTGAAGGCATTGCGATAAACTCCAGCCCGCCATACAAGCAAATACAATCCCATCCATCCAGTAATACGAGTAATCTTCAATAATAGAAATCCTCCAAGCCTCCGGTTCCAATGAACATGCTAAGATTTCAAATAATAGAAGTCCCCCAAGCCCCCAGTTCCCAAGAACAAGCTAAAACTCCAAATACCAATCCACCTAGTTGCAACCGCCCCTCATCATCAAGTAGCTGAAAGGCAAGTTGAATCTCCTCCAAGCTCCAACCCATCAACGGTCATCACAGACCCAACCATGGCAAAACCAACCAATGGCTCATCCTCAATCTCAACCGGCTCCCACTGATTCATACTACCTGCTCCATGGACATTCAGAGAAAAATAACACCATCCACAACAAAAAGCACACAAGAGAGATTTTACCATTCGGAATCCCGGTCTTCAGAACCCAATGTCGCTTTGAAACAATACCCAGAACACACCTCATGCTCCCACTGTTACCAAAACCCTGACCAAGTTCAAACCTCCGAATGCGCTCAAGCTGACATCCCCGTGGCTCTAGAATTATTGCTTGTAAAATTGATTTCACTTAGCACTACCTGATTTAGCGAGCCAAGACTTCACTACTTGGAAGTTGGTTCACTTCTTCCAGCGATACATAAAGCCGTATCCTCCCAAAGTCTTAAATCAATAGATTCACCAATACTTCACTACAATGGGTAACATGAAATGAAGCATACCAGAATCTCGAACCCAAGAGTCTTCACTACTTTCCACTGAGTCCCAATGCATGAGCCCAAGACACGTTCCCAGAAGCAGAATTAAAATACCTATGGACATCGACTCTAAAGAATGCCCACACCTATGCAGCCACACCAAGTCAACTATGCTCAAATCATATTGTCCCAGTTATCCCAACCCATTGCCAACCAACACTCATGAGAAGAATCACAACTCGTAATACACCAACGAACCGTCTTCACCTAGTACAAGATCCTGGATACCATCAAATGTCGTACAGCTGGTCACCACCGAAAAAAGAATAACATCCACATGCAATAGTAGAGCTTCCACTGAAACATAAGCGGTACCAAGGATTCTATGACCGTACACACGATCAGTTAATGCAAACCCTAACAGAAAGATCTTCCGAACAAGTTACAGTTCACATGACTTGCCACTAAGCTTCCCTTTTTTCACTTATGTCGTCATCAACACACCCGTTAATTCCTTTTTCTCCAGCTTGTCCACCATCAGTACTACATCCAAATTCCTTTGACATACCAATCAACCAAAAAACAAATCGTCAAACATTTCGATCACAACCATCTCATCTTCAGTTATAACAATAACAGGCAAGAAACATAGATCGAAAAAAGTGATAGACATAGCAATGGCTCGGGCCTGAACTTGACGACTGAAATACTAAACACTGTCAATCAAATCGATTTGTTCCTGCAAACAAATCTGACCCAAAACCCAACCGATCTTCACAAAACACTGTTCCTCAAATAATGGTTATTTAAATAAATAGTCAAACCCCGAGCTTGAAACACCAAACCCTACCACAACCCAAACCTGATCACGACTGAATATCAAGGTGGCGTTTGCCCAAACCTAATCAATGACTCAAATCAAATTCAATAAACATAAGCTACGACTCAGGGTTTTAAAAAAAACAATATTAACTGTAATCGCAAGAACCAACAACTTTAAGAGTTTTTACCAAACTCGAATCGACAACTTACACCCAAAGGCCTGACGGCTTCTTCACCCGGTACGTCTCGATCTCAATCATACCAACTCGCAAACTAACTTTACAAAAATAATTATTCTTTTGATCGATCAAGACAAACAAAAAAACACGTTCGCCCACATTTTTTTGTTTTGTTTCTTCTCATCGCTAACTAGAAAATAAAACCAAGCCAAAAGAAATTGCAACCACAAAAAATACAATACTTTTTTCCTTTTCTGATCCATCAAAAAACAATTGTAACCTTCTTATTTGGTGCAATAGATTTTTTTTCACCTATCTTTGTCCCCAGGCAAGGAAACAAAAGAATAAAACAAATCAAGCATGTGTATTTTTGGTTACTCACCCTCAAAACAATCCAAGGAAAAAACGTGACTCTTTTATTTCTTCAAATTACCGGTGAACGATGGGTGTATATGGTGTGTAAACGAATCATGCTCTGATGCCACTTGTTAGGTTTTGGCGAGCGGAAACGACAACACACACGTACAAACGATACAGATCATATAGACGACATAAGAATTTAACGTAGTTCGGTCGGTGTGATCTACTTCTGTGGGCTGAAACTAGGGTTTTCTCATTAACTTAGTGCATAAAGATTACAAATACACGACTAGGTATATATAATAAAAAGATTGGGGCAACACTACGAACCAAGACGGTCCTAATAGATTAGCCGACCCAAAAGCGTTCACACTCATATGAATTCCTTAAACCAAGCAACATTGTACGATATTCATGTAAAACTTCAATGCAACATCTAGTATATAAATACAACAAGATCCACAATTGTGTTATGTTACATTACATGTAGTCATGTAGATAAAAGTTAGTAATATATTTTATCTTTCACACCGTCAAAATATTTGTTTAAAATAAGTGATATATCTGGCAGAAAAATATTAATATAATCATTGTACATAATTCTACTACTCCCAGATCAAGATTTTCCATCATTTGAAAATGGACAATTCAATATCACGTAATTTGACAACTATTAACAGAATTAAGGGATGAGACTGATGTTTCACGACAACTTATCTGTCATTTAAATGGCTTTTCATGGTATATTTTTAGTTATTTGTTCTTATTTATTTTATATATAAATTTTGTAGATTTCATATGAGAATGAGCTAAAATGATGAATTATCTTTTTTCTTGAATGACAAAATTTATTAAAAACGGGGTAGCAAGAAGCTAAAACCCCGAAAAACACCACAAACCAAACGATAAACACGAGAACACAACGCCTAGGTCTCAACTAACCTATATCAAACGTACAGCATTGAACCCAATCTACCTTTATTCCTTCGCATTCTATTACGAACACAGAAAAATCCAATCGATTTGGTCATATCGAGCACCCGTTCCGCCGTTGGCTTGTCGTTCCAAAACATCGCATCATTACGAGTCTTTCACAAACACCACAATGCAATCCGAATATTAGCACCAATAAGTTTATCTTTAGACGACTTCCCCTACTCCTAACTGGTTTCACTAAAAGATCCCGGATTGTGAAGTCAATCATTCTTGGAATATTACACCAGCTAGTAAATAACTCCCAATATTCAACCACAAGAGTACATTCCAAGAACAAATGCAATACGGTTTCCTCATGCTCACCACAAAATCTGCACAAGGAATTTAAACAGACAATATTACGCTTTTGTAGGGCTTCCATAGTAGGCAATCTACCCATCTCCGCACGCCGACACAAGATATTAACTTTAATCGGTACCCATTTATGCCACCCATAAGGATAAAAAGGAACTGGAAACGAATGTCGCTGATGTTTTTTTTTTTTTTTTTGAAATCTTTGACTGTAAACTGTTGGTCTCCATCAGAAACCCATCTCCATCTGTCTTCAACATCACTGATTTGGAGGAGCGATATCAAATCAAATAAGCGTTGTTGATCCCGAACATCAACCACCGTAGCTAGCTCCTTTTTCCATGTCAATCGCCAGAATCTGCCAGCAATATCATAACAATCAACAACATATCAAGCTTTTTGCTTGCTAATATAATAGCACCGGGAAAAGCTCCGCCAACGATCGGTCCGCCACCCACCTATCCAACAAAAATTAATTTGGTCACCCTTTCCCACCACCCCAAATATCAAATCCTTCATGCACATATTAACAGTAGCTAAGTCCTGCTCGATCTTAAAAGTATTTCCCCAAACACCATGAATACTAGGAGACTTAAGAATTATATTCCAGTTTTGATCATTCATGTCTATGGTCCAAATCACATTTCTCCAATACCTACGTTTTTCGACCTTGAACCTCCACCACCAACGGGCATGAAAACTCATATTAGTTTCGTTAAGTGTGCCAAGACCCAACCCACCATATTCCTCAGCGGCCGTAACCCGCTCCCAAGCCACCCAACATATCTTATTGTGCTCGATGTCCCCGCCCCATAGAAATTTCCACCTCAATTTCTCAAGATGATTTAACACATTCGTCGGGGCTCTATACAAAGCAAAATAATAAGATGGTAGCGCATTCAAGACGGACTTGATCAACGTCACCCTACCACCGATAGAGAGGGTTTTAGCTTTCCAAATTCGACAACTTGGACTCAAAAACATTCACCACCGGTTTTTAATTTATTGCAAGGTTCATGTTTGCACCAACTTGTATGCCAAGATATTTGAACGGAAACACCCAACTTTGACATGTTGGAATTAATTGTTTTCTAAAATTTAATTACTTGGGGTTTTATAAAGTTAAAACTTAAAGAAGACGAAAGAGAGTGGTGTAGGTAAGTAGGTTCATTAAGGAGGTCACAAATACACTTAAAACTAGATGAGTTTTGTGAGTCAAGTTAGATAGTTAAAAAAATTAATTCCTTCTCAATTGTATGAGAATGGTGGTTACAGTTTGGGGATCTTGAGATCTCAAGTTCAAACTTGACTCAAAGGGGTTTCCCAAGTGGTAGGTTTCCTTCTTGATGGTATTTCTAGGTGAGTCAAGCCTGGAGTGTCAAATCTAGTATGCACGGTTGCAATCCCGTCTCAAAAAAACTCACTCGGATAATGGAGAATTAAGGGTCGTTCTAAACGCCGTTTAAAAAAGAAGATGGTGGCTTTATATTGGAGGTCTCACGGATCAAGTGGCAGATAAAACGTTGGGATGCAAGTGTTACGGAACTTAGAGATTGGGACCACAAATTAAAAACAAGAAAAGAGGAATGTGGGCTGCGATTAGGGGTGTTCAGTATTTAAATTGGATTCGAAAAATTCAAAATTCGTTTCGATTTGATTTGAAAATCGTTGGCTGGAAATTCGGTTTGAAATTTCAAATCGAATTTGAGCCGATGTTTGATATCTAATTTTAAATCGAATAAGAATTTTAATCTCAAATTCGAATTCGATCTAAAATTCGAATTAGATATATTCATATATTTATACACACCCACACTATACATTTATTTTGTATATAAATAAATATAAATAATTATACAAATATATTAAATTAGTTTCACAGGAAAATCCTCATTTACACCTATCTAAAATCTTTAAAATTTTAGCTAATTAAAATATTTTGAAAACACGTATTCTCTAATTTAGGCCCATAAATTTTTCATTACGTGGATTCCCCCAATCATCATCATTTTCCAAACTGATTAATGATATTATGTTTTATAACTATTTTATTGTCTAGACGTATAATAAACTTGTAAATCTTGTGTTTTTTTGTGATGCTTAAGTTAAAATTTTGAATGATAAGTTAACTGTTACGATGATTATTGAATAAATGGATGTTTTGAACGTTAAACTAATTTTTTTTCTTCTAATTTGAACGTTTCCATTTTGAATGTTAAACTCTTATTTTTTATTTTTTACTAAAATAACTTTTAATTTCTTCGAATCTAATTCGGATTCAATTCGAATTAATCCCATTCGAATTCGATTCAATTCCGATTCAGTTTTCGAATTAGAATCGAATCCGAATCCATGTTTTAAAAATTGAAATTCGAATAATTCGATTCGATTAATTTAAATATTTGAAATTCGATACGTTGAACACCCCTAGCTGCCATTTCTTAGTGTGAAGAATAGTTGGGCTTATTTGGACCAACATTTAAAAAAAATATGGTGTGTTATTTGGGTCGAAGGAACAACCTTGACGAGGGGAATTAATTAACACAAAACGTGACGAGAGAGGAATTAAATTTTTTTTAAGAACAATAAAGGAATTAATTATTTTGGAGAAATCGACTTCTGAGTTGAGAGGCCAGACGATAACAACTTTTCAGGACAGGCAATTGGATTGCACGGAAGGAGAACAAGAGTAGAAGAATTCAATCAGTTAACGTGTTTTTTGTTTATCGTTTCGGTTAGATATTCATTTATTTGTTTTCTTTTAATACTTAAATATGAACTCGAATTTAGTTTGTTCTTGAATAATAAGTCTAGCTAAATTCTATAACCATCTTTTTTTATAAACGGCGATTTCATTAACACGACACCCTGAAGCAAGACGCTAAGGGGTCAAAAGGAAAAATAACTTACATTAGAAAGAAAACACATTCCAATCCTCCCAATTTAGGTCACCCCATTTCCCTCTAACTTTGACCCAATGATAGCTCAAGCTTTTGATGTTGCAAAATAACTCGGAGATGGAAGGATGTCGCTGCTCAAAAATCTTCTCGTTGCGAGCTTTCCAAATAACCCAAACGGATGTAAGAATGATTGAGTAGAAAACAGATTCATCTTTCGATCGAAGTGGGACTCCTCCACCCTATACACCAAATCCTTCAAATCAAAAACAAAAATTTGAGGAACCTTCACCCATTGGGATACTAGAGCCCACACAGTAGAGGCATACACACAGCAAGTGAAGAGGTGCAATGCCGACTCCTCTGCTGTCTCGCATAAAGGGCAAACAGTGTCAAGAATGACAACATTCCTCTTAACGAGCTCGTCCCGGGTAGCCACACGATTACGAATAGCCCTCCAAAATAGGATATTAACTTTTAGGGGGACAAGGCGGTTCCACGGCATCACAAACGGAGGAGGGTTTCCTAACCTAGCTTCAAAGAGGTTACGGACTGAAGCTGTAGAGAAGGACCCAGAAGCGTCCCCCAGCCACCTCACCTCGTTCTCCTCGATGTGTATAATTAAGGGACCTGAAGGGAATGTCCATCTCGGAAAGCCGATTTTCCATTCTAACAATAGAGTTCCATATGCCGCCCAAACTCTTTTTAGCCGGGATAAGTTCCTGTCTTCTTCTAGAATAATGGAGGCTTTTAATAACCCTCACCCATAACTTATCTGGCTCTTTAAATAAGCGCCATAACCATTTTATAACTGAGCAACAGTTAATAATAGCATAAGGGGTAAGGCCCAAACCACCCCATTCTTTGGGCTTATTAACTTCCTCCATTTTGACCCAGTGGATGCACCTTTTAGACCCGTCTCCTCCACCCCATAGAAATCTAGCTCTTATGCTCTCAAGTTTTTCCAACACGTTAATGGGGTTAGAGTATAAAGCGAAGTAATAGGAAGGCAAACTCTCGAGGACTGCCTTTACGAGAGTCAATCTCCCCCTATAGATAGCGTTTTGGCCTTCCACCTCGAAAGACGAGACTCAAAAGTTTTAACAACCGGATCCCAACTTTTGATGTGTTTCATATTACTGCCAACGGATAAACCCAAGTACGTGAATGGAAGTTTGCCGATGCTACAATTAAGTAAGGCAGCCTTTTCGATGATTAACCCCTCCTCCCTATTTAAACCCACCAAACTACACTTCTTTAGGTTAATTTTTAATCCCGAAACCATCCCGAATATCCGAAGCAAACGAGAAAGGCAAGAGAAGTTATTATCGTTCCATTCCCCAAATACAATAGCATCGTCCGCAAATAGAATGTGAAAAAAGGCGAGGCCCGCCGTTAGGAAGGGAAAAACCTTTAAATTTACCAACCTCCATCGATCTCTCAAGCACCCAATGGAGAACTTCCATAGCAATTACAAAAAGGAATGGGGACAAAGGATCACCTTGCCTCGCTCCTCTATGGCATTGAAACTCAAATGTGGGAGATCCATTGATTAACACCGAAGCCCGAGACGCTTTAAGGCATCCTTTAACCCATAATCTCCACTTATCCGGATAATTCATTTGCTCAAGGGTGGAATCCAAGAACCCCCAATCCAACGTATCAAAGGCCTTTTTAAAGTCAATCTTAAAAAAGAAAGAAGGCCGTTTGATCATCTAGGTATAGATGATCAATGCTACATGTTTGACTTCTTATTATTGACTTTGACCAATGACTTTGTTGATTTTAGTAAAATTGTCTCTTGATTAATTAAATTCAATTGCAAGAACCTGCTGTAGTTTGGTTATCATCATTGATTAGTGTGGTTTTAGGGCTGGATAACATGTCACATACGGTTAGTTGACTTCACAACTATTCTTTGATTGTTTAAATCACATATTTTGACTTTAAAGGCATGAGGCTCAAATAGATAGTGACTAATCAATGATGGTAACTGCATTTACAAGTTTATGCCCATGTTTATATTTTTTTTCCCTATCATTGTTTGGTGGTTATAGGTTGTTAGCGCAATTTATTTCCATTTATTCGTGGTTTAGGGACCTTCTAGGTTTTTAATTCGTCTTTAGATGATTTTCTTCATGGTTATAGAATGCTAGCATTCTCTATGATATTAGTGGTTCTATGATTCTGGAACTAGCAAGCCTCAGATAGTAGTTAGTTCATTTTAGAACTACAACACATGATACTGTTTGTTCTTAATTATTAGCTCTAGTTAAAGTAGTTTGGTTTCAGTTATTTAGTTGTCCATCGATTAGACACCTCAGATAGGATTTAGTTTATTAGAATAGCGGTTTCATTGGTCTAGGTTTTTCATAAGGGTTAGCATGTTAGCATCGGGATTCGACGCCTAGGTGGTTCTTTCTCCAATATTTAATCTTGTTTGCTCTCTAGATTGTTTGCTTTGCTTTCTTAGTTAATTTAATTCATCTTGGTTTAAATAATTCAAAAATGAAAATCCCTTTGCAGTTAACTATTGATAAAGGTTTAATATCGGGAGCGTGAACATCGCGTCCACGGATTGACTTCCAGTTCTTACCAACACTATATTGCACATGAGAGGTACACTTGCCCTAGTGTGTGATTTGGTCCTTTGGTTGGATACCTTTTTAAAACTTGACTACTTTTTTATAGATACAATTTCACACATCAAAGATATTTTCACATAATACTCTTCAACATCTTTTAGATATATTTTGATTGATGGTTAAAAGTATCTTTATACAAATTTCAGAACTCTTCATGAGATATCATCAACATATAATAACTATTAAACCTGAGATTGTTCTTCTAGCATGCTTGTCGACCATTTACATGATCTTTATATCTTTGTATCCCAAAATAATTATGATTTGATGATACCAAACTCAACAAAATTGTTTTAGTCCATACACAAAACATTTAAAGTTTACATAATATATTCTCAAGGTTTTAATATAAATATATCAGACATTTACAATCCATCTACAATTTCTTTCCATCTTGACCAGTTATGCATGTGTTTTCAGTCTCTAGGATTTTTGTTACATAAACTTCACCATTTAGCAAATCAATTGCAAAAATTGATAAAATTCAATCCGTTTTCAATATATTGCATCATTCTTATCCATAGCTTATTGACATATCCTAATCACCATGTGATGTTTACTTTTAAATACATTTAAGTATTCAACTGTCTTAGAAATCTCATTAGGAGTTTCAATTATATACAAGTCGTCAATGTATGCAATAATCATAACGTATTTAGATCCAAACAATTATAGTGTTCTTGAGAACTTACTATACATGATTATTATGGCTATTTAAACCCTAATAGGATTTTATGTAAACATGATCATCAAATGATCCATAATATCTATATGACGCTGATTAATTCTTTATTATATTATAAGACTAAAACATGCTTAAAAGTCGTTGCATCTACCACTAGAGAATGTATTTCTTCATAATCAATTCAAGGTCTTTGAAAAAATCTTTTATTATTTCACATAGATAACCCTGCTTGAATCCAACGCATTTTTTCAACTATGCCTCGTTTACGTCTTTACATTTTGGTCAATCATATCTACTTTTTATTGATAGGCAGGTCTTAATTGTTAATCCTCGTCATTTTCATCATTTTAGCGCTATATTATATACAAAAGTATTATCGTCGTCGATTTTATTTCGATTCCACATACTTCTAGACAGTGGCGGATCTAGGAATTTTTCTCAGCGGGGGCAAAAGATAACCATAAAAGATCGGTCAAATAATAATAGTTTTATTTAGCCAAATTAGCTCAAATTGAGCGCATCTAAAACGTTAACATTGATACCAAAATAAATTAAAGATAAATATAGCATCTGATAAATTTGTTAATCTCTTAGGTTTATACGATGACTATTTGAATCCTTAAATATGAAACATGTTCAAGTTACCAAACAATATTTATAAATTAATTCCAAATAATATTTAAAACGCTCTTAATTGTTAAATAGCAACTCCTACGTACAAAAAATAAAGATTATAACAAAATTTATATCTATAAGTTTTACCCAAAAATAATAAACAGAAGTTCAATACAAATTAAAAGCTCTACAACTCAGTCTCCACATATTAGTTTACGGAAAGAAAATAAAATATGTGTTTTGCAAAAGCTGTTTAAAAAAGTGCTATGCAAAAGAAAATAAGTAAAATATGGATATCTGCCAAAAAGTAAGTTTAAAAACTGACAAAAAGTATCACTCCTTCAAGAAACAATCTCCTAGTCAAACATCTATTTATCTATATCTTCTATTTTTCTTTGTACTCGTATATTCATGTCATCTTCTACCTTTATGAACTAAAAACCTGCAACTCCCATAGCACCATCAGATCTAAAAATCATAATAGTTAAGATATATTCCTCATTTCTTCATGTGATTCAAAAGGGATGATGAGATTTGAGGGGCCTGTTAATCTATTTTAAAGGGGCCTAACAGATTTAGATCATATTTTGGAAAACTTTTACACTAATTAGTAAGACTTGAGAGGGGGCCTTTCCCCCACTGACGTGTGAATAGATCCGCCCCTGCTTCTAGACATGATATAAATTAACGAGATCTATTCATCAAATTTCAGATACCTTAGGTTCTTTTGGAACCACACGTTTCAAACGTGTCATAGACTCATTATCAATAACTATTCGTCCTTTGAGAACATCAATCTTAATTGAAGCAATAGCAACTGATATATGTAACATCAATCTTTAAGTTGATGTGAATATTTTTATCATTTACACAAAGTATAAAATATAACACGAAGTTACATTAGAACTCACATGTCACATTTGTTAGAAAACAAAAACCACATAAAAGTCTAAATACAACTTTTTAATTTGAGAGATCACTGAACTAAATATCATTGTACAATTATTTATATAATATACTTTAAAAATAATAATATGAGTTCGAAAAAACTGATTCACGTTTCCACTTTGAGTTCAAGAATCCTGACCCACTTAACGATACTTCCAAACTCTCACCAAACCTTCAATTTCGGCTTTTCTGCTTTTAGCTTTAGGCGGGGTAGTAGCATGCACGCTCACATTGTTTTCTACTACGCAAAAGTATTCATTTTCATAAAATTAAACCAATTTTTTTTAATAATATTCAATATTATTTTATTTGATTTGAACAAATATACACACTCTAAAACTTTATAAATTAATCTCTCAATTAGAAACACTTGTAACCAACTTTAGAATGCCATTTTAGATTTAATTAATATTAACTATAAGTTATTGATTATACTTATAATAATGTAACTAATGACACTTTGGAACTTCACTTTTGTTGGCAAAGAGAGTCTCGCTCTCATAGAGAATTAATTTTGTCTACTACTATCTTTCATTTATATCATTTTAAAACAACTTAAAATTTTTAATTGAGATAAAAATCAATCATTTGTTCATTTGGGTTAGATGAAGTTACTTTTTGTAACTCTTATTGTCTTTCACGGTGAAAGTAAACCTTACAAATGACAATTGTCATATTACCATGATTATTATAATATAGTTTGTAGTCAACAATTGCAGCAAGGTAGCCGGCAGCTTTAGAACTTTGCTAATCTTTTAGATTGTACATGATCCAATTTTGGAGAACAATAGAATCCTATCACCTTTCCCAGATCTCAAATATATTATTTTTAAATTGAAATGTATTATAAAGATTATATAAAGATGGTAAATAACTTATTTCTCATAATGAGGGTTAATTATATATATAAAAAACTTTGTTTACATTAGAATTTTGAACATTTCCAATACTACTTCTAGATGTGTTAATACAATGGCTGTGGTTGGTTGATTTTTTTTAGGGTAGGAAGACCATCTTAGAAAAATACGATTAGAACACATGGGGTGACCGGAGTTGAACCCGATTCATAATCAGAACATACGGGGTGACTTGAGTGGGACCCGATTCATAATTAGTGGATAATGTGCATGTTGAAAGATAATAAAGTGGAGTCAGGCGCTTCTCATAATTGGTAATGATAATATCTTGTATCTGAACCGGTCAGTGACCCACTTTTTCGAAACAATGAGAGAGATAAGATAGCAATAAATTGGTAAAAATAGGGTTGAAAAGTAGGGATTGATCTTCATTTTAGGAGAATGCACAAAAGGAAATAGTAAGAACAGAGAGGAGAAATCTAGAATTTTGAATTTCGAGGATTAGGAATACAAATCCTTCAAAATTGGGGAGACTGGAATACAATTAGGGATTAGGAAATTGTCTTTCCACTTTGCATACTCTTAGTGGCAACCAAATTTTCTTTATAGTAACTAGTAAGGTGGTGTTTGTTTTTCTGCAAAAGCTCTTCCTGTCCTCTTCTGTCTGCGCCGCGCAGACCACGCGCAGACATTTAGGTCTGCAGACTGTTTGTTTTCTCGAAGACATTTCATTAAAAAATGTCTGCACAGGCTCTTCTTGGTGCAGATGTGACCCAGTCACTTCTGACATCTTCTAATATCTTCTAACCTTCTCTTTAAGCTGTTTTTACATTAAAAAACATTTTTAAACAGTTTTTTTATTCTTTTATAAAAAAATATTTTATTAAGTCCTTTTTAAAAAACTTTTTCTAAAAAAACTTTTTTAAAAGTTTTTAATATATTAAAAAACTTTTAAGAAACTTCTTTAACCACTTTTTTTTAATCGTCTTTTAAAAAAGTAAAAAAAAAACCATTTTAAACAATTAATTTTAAAAAATAAATTTTAAAATGTTTTTTTAATTAGTTTTTTTTTAAATTGTTTTTTAAAAAGTTTTGTTTTTAAAAAACGTTTTTAAACAATTATTTTAAGAAAAAATATTTTAAACAATTATTAAACAAAACTTTTTAAACATTTATTTAAAAACGTTTTTAAACTGTTTAAAAACATTTTTTTGAACAGTTTTATAAAATATTTTTGATATTTTATTTAAAAGAAAATTGTTTAAAAAACAATTGTTTGCTAAAATATACGGAAAGAAATAAAATGATTGAATTATGTATAAGTTTAAAAAATGATTTATTTAAATTTCAGTTTATTTTAGCAGTGTGCATAAGTTAAAAAACAAACAATCTTCTTCTTACAGACTGCAGAGGTTTAGTCCACCTCTTCTGCTACAGATGTCTGCAGATGTGGTCCGCAGACTGCAGACATTTTCCCTCTTCAAAAACAAACAGCACCTAAGTAATTTTGTTTCTTGCATCTCCTCTTAATAAATAATAATGATCTTAAATAATTAAATTACATATACTAAAAAGGAAAAATAAATTTATTTGAATAATTTATTAAAATTCACTAAATACACTTAGTTATATGTTATATTAAAATATAATTAGCGAAGGCAAAAAAGATTGTCGTTGAAGAATAATTAGCGACGGCAAAAAGGATTGTCTTTAAAGAAGAATTAACATTGGCAGAAGGTGGTCGATGAAGAAGAATTAGCGATGGCAAAATAAAAAGAATTAGCGATGGCAAAATAAAAAGACTTAGCGGCAAGGATGTCGACCATAGTCCAATTGACAGTGTAAAAACATGATAATGGATTGGAAAGAAAATATTTGGGGATTCCTGTAATATTTGCAATTTACCCGGTTGTGAAACCCGAACCATTTTGAATTCGTGTTTTCTCGATTTGCGCATTAATAAGTGCCAGGAGAATTTTCGGGTATATATATCTCAAAATAATATTTTTAAATGATTCATAATCGTGTTTCAAAGCAAAATATTTAATTAAAAGCTTTTGGATCCAATTAGATTCCTCGAATCGAATTCAAAAAAATTTGCGATTTTTTAGTGATTTCAGTACGCAATTCGTCATTTACCGGGAAATATCGTTTTTGAGTATCGTATGTCAAATTTAGCATATTTATGAGTCCAATAATCACAAATCATATCACGTGTCATCACACACTAAGTCGGGTCACGAAAAGTTGGTGATTTAAAAGTGATGCATACCTCAAAATCGATCAAAAACGTGTTATGTGAATTAAATGATTGATTGCAATTAGTTATGTGACGTATTTATATTCCTTTTGAGTTGATTAAATGTGGTTAACACGATGGGATGGTGGATTGGTGGATTTTGGTGAAAATGGGACTCGAAAACATCGCAAAACGAAGAACCAAGCACGTACACGAGAAACCGAGCAAAGGGCTGACCAGGAAGAGGCGCCATAATACGCGAAGCCCCCTCGGCAAACCCTTCGCGGTATGAGGCCCCATCTGACGGGCAAAACCGAGTTTTTTCACTATTTAATCGTTTTATACCGTATTTTCCTCATTTCTTCACCCTAAATTACTCCCTCAACCGTCACAAACCCTAAAAATTCATCCCTCATTATATCCATGGATACTAAGGCTCGTTTGGGTGAATCTAAGTGCGAAACCATCACCGTATTCACCATCTATTATCGGTAAGTGTTACTTCTTGCTTTTGCTTGTCTTAGATGCATCAAGATCTTATTTTTATGATGATTTATGGGCTGATCTATATTGTACATACTATTAAGATTGGATTTTTATATTAATTTTAGGTTAGAGCTATGCTTTGAATGTTGTGGATTGCTATATCTTTTGATTCCATGATCAATATTAGTTTTTATGTTGATTTTAGGTTAGATCTATGCATGAATGTTGTTGATTGCTAAATCTATAGATTTCATGATCAAGATAAGATTTTTTATGATGATTTTAGGTTAGATATATGCCATGGATGTTGTTGATTGCTAGATCTAGTGAATTTCTAATCAAGACATGATTTTTCTGATAATTATAGTCTAGATTTATGTCATGCATGTTCCTAAATGTTAGATCTAGTAGTTCCTTGATCAAGTTAGGATTTTTATGTGAAAAGATTGGTGTTAATAAGTCTTGATGATGAAACTTTATGAATCTTGCTAAAGGAAGTGTTTTTGTGCATGAATCTTCATGTACTTACCATCATGTTATTAGATCTAGGTTTGATCATGAAAAGTCATCATCCTGATTATTGGATCTAGATAGATCAAGCATGCTTAGTTTATAAATGTTGTCTTGATGATATTGAGATTTGATATTGGGTGATACCTTGCATGACAAATGGTAAATTAGGTTTATCTTCAAAAAATAGAAGAATATATATTTGTTATGAAGAACCGTCATGAAATCTTGCATGTATGTTGTTACTCATGATTATTATAAACATGATAGAATGATTAGGATACCAATTGTTTGACCTTACTTGAATTGCATGAGAATATATAGTTAGGACGTCGCGAAGTGAATTATTATGATGATAATTATTGTCATCGCATGTCTTAGTTTTAGGAATGACTCGCCTTATAAATCATGAACGTACGTTATCACGATAACCTATCACCAACAAGTCGTCGAGTCGATTGTGTCACTTTGAGTTATGAAATTTATTTATTTGTTTATTAATTTCTCTATCTCATTTAGTCGTCAAGGTCATCTTCGGGGTCTAACCTTCTCGTTACGTGGTGTCGTGTCTGTTCATATCTCTTGTATCAAATGAGTATTCATAGCCCCTTTTCTTTTAACGTTTTGGGATGTAACATGTACCATTATCAAACCCATGATATCTGTTCATTACTCAAAAACTACATGCAAACTCTATGTTGCTATGTGTGCTCTTGTATGTGAACTTGTGTGATTTGTTGCTATGTTGTGCTCTAGCTGGATCTCACGTAACATTAACTGTAAAAAGTCGGAGTTACATTAATAGATCTATTGGTGTGACGACCTACCTGACTTAACCGGTGTTTGGCGTCGGTGATTGGAAACATTATTGTCAGGGTTGGCTTATGCACCCTTGTTTGCTCTATTTATATCAGGTTTATCGTACTCGATTGCACTTGACTCATAGATCACACATTTTAATCTAGTATAGTATACCAAACATATGTTTACTCACCAGCTATTCGTAGTTGACCTTTATGTTGTACATATTGCAGGTTTTGCTGTTTGATAATGATGATCTTAATGACACCTTAGGATGCATGAGGACCTAGTTGTGACCCAAATTAAAATGATTTACTATGTTATCTTTGTTCACTAGTTATTTTGAATAATATATGACTTATGCTAATGTCATTGTTATGAAATGGGTGATTAGGAATATCGCAACATTAAACTAGTGTTGTGTTGTGTGCATCTGGACAATGATCGTGTCCCGACATATTCCGTCGTCGGTTAGGGTGTGACAATTCTGTTGAGAAATATATGGTTCTTGGAAGATTTATATGATGATCGGGGGTTGGCAGTGCACATGATCTTGAATGAAAATCTTAGTTACATTTTTTTTAGCGCGGGTGGCTGCAACAAAGGATTGGAAAACAAAACAAAGAATGAGATTTAGAGAATTATTCAGACGCAAAATAAGATTTTATTCGTATGAAAAAAAGGAACGAGAAGTTGGGACAGGACGGCAACGATATATGGTGGCACATCGCTAAGGTTTCAACTCGATGGCAACGTCTACGCTTTGTATTTTTATGTGGTTGCGTGATGGAGAAGGTAACTAAACCCTAAGGCTGTAATACCATTTAAGATAATGAATGACTGAAAAACTCAATTATATTATTGAATAACCGGGTTACAATATATAGAAAATGAATTCTAAGCCCTAGATACCTACCGGGCCCGTTGGCTCATATTTGTTAACCAACATCTAATATCTAATAGGATGAATTTCGTTGAAGACGCACACCAAGTCATGTCCAATCGGTTTTAGGCAATTAGATATTTAACTCTTATCACTTTATATGCGCTTTAGTTTTATATCAATAACGTAGCTAAGTGTATATACATGAAGGGGCATTATTGTTGTAGACCATTAAGATCGATGGGACCCGAGTCTTCGAATCTCAAGCTCTTTATGAGGATGCACACAGAGAGATCGACCATCGATATAGAGGCATCAACGTCGCCCAAACCCCCTTATCCAAAAACACAAAAAATGATAAAAAGCGATGATATTTCTTTTCTTCTTTAGTTAAAGGCAATAATATATATATATATATATATATATATATATATATATATATATATATATATATATATATATATATAGGGTTAGGTTCAAATGAGAACTTTTTGTTTTGAGAACTTTTGAGAACTAAATCTCAACCACACATTTCAGGGGGGACCACTACAATTCATGGGAGGGGGGATACATGTAAATAAACTTGTGGCTCAAAGTAGTTCTTTTTAGTTCTCAAACCAAATTGGTTCTCAAATGATCCTCTCCCTATATATATATATATTTCATACATTATCATTACGTATTGTTAGTGTAAATTTGTGTGCTCCTACATATACTCTTCTTGGATAAGTTATGATAGTATTTGCTTACTTTAAACATTTATATATTTAAAAAAGGAATGTTCTACAAAATTTAAAAAACAAGAAGAAAGAAGGAAAGAATTCTACAATAGGTCACTTATCCATTGTATATATAGAAATTAAGAGAGAGACGTGTGAGAGAATGTGATGATTATATTTACATAAAAAATTGTTTCTAGTCATGTATAAAACACCTTTAAAGGAAACTAAAAGGAACCCTATGTTTTCCTTACGTTAACGTCTCAACCATTTCCATTTCCATTTCCCTTTTCTCTCACACACTTCTACACACAATATAATTTTACACACATATTACTTATTTCACTGTGTGTCTACTATGTGAAACATCCAGAAAATCAGTCTAGCTCATGAACACCACAACTTCATCAATCGTGTTGGGTTTCTATTGCTGGGATTGGGAATTCTTAACCGCCCTTCTTCTTTTCTCCCACTAATTATTTATCTTCTCATCTTTCAACTCCGCCTTTTCAACTCTCTCTAGCTTCCCGCTAGCTTCAACGTTCTCTCTAGCTTTTTGCCGGCTTCTATTTAGGATATATTATATCGTATTTGTTATTTTAAAGGAATTTAAGATAGAGTACGTTATGGTGGCGGCAAAAGGTGGCATAGAAGGTGGCTCTGGTGGTACTGGTGGTGATGGTGAATTATTGGTGACGAATAAGTCTTCTCCGTCTCCGTTTCTTGTGAAAACGTACATGTTGGTTGATGATCCGGTGACGGATGAGGTGGTGTCGTGGAACTCCGACGGGTCGGGCTTCGTGGTGTGGCAGCCGGCGGAGTTCGCCCGAGACTTGCTTCCCACGTTATTCAAACATAGCAACTTCTCAAGCTTTGTTCGCCAACTCAATACCTACGTATGTTACATCTCTCTTGATTTTTTTCATTCATGCACCTTTATTTATGTTGACTTTTATATTTATGATAATAAGTATATATTTAGTATTTAATGAATTTGTTTTTGATGGAATATTTTTCTTAATTAATTACATTAATTAGTTTGAAATAATAAGGGTTGGATTGAGTATTTCAGAAAATATCATATTTAGTTGTACTTTTTTTAATTGGTTTAGACTTTAGATACATGTCGGTATACTTTTCCAACTAGAAAAAATAGAATTTCTCTTTCGGTGAGCTTTAATAAGAGTGGTTGTTGGATTGTAAAATCAAAGTAGATATCGGTCTTGAATTTGGAAAATTAATTAATTAATGGTTTTAAGAAAAATGGAATAAAGATGGATATATTATATTAATTTATTATTATTATATAAATCGTTATTGACTATTTTCTTTTGCATGTGTTGTTTAGCTAGTATAGGCCAAATACTAAACGCATAAAAGTCAATAGATATCGGACAAATTCAATGATTTAGATCTTTCAATTAGTCTAGAATAAACAAATTTATTTACTTATTCAAAGTTACATAATAATTAAGACATCATTGTGTAAAAAAACAATGTGATATATATTTATAGTTTTTCAAAGTTAAAGAGTGATTAATAATTTTAAAATTAATGTAGGGTTTTCGTAAAGTTACAACGAGCCGATGGGAATTCTGTAACGAAAGGTTTCACAAAGGTCGTAAAGAGATGCTATGTCAAATTCGAAGAAGGAAGTCATGGGCGAATAAGCCTCAACCAACCACTCAAACCCTAAAAGAATGTGATGAAGATCAAAGATCTTCATCCACCAATTCCTTATCATCAGGATACAACATTCTAGTGGATGAGAATCATAAGCTCAAGAAAGAGAATGAAGTCTTGTATTCTGAGCTTTGGGAGATGAAAAAGAAGTGTAAAGAGCTTATTGATTTGGTTGAAATGTACACTAGTGGCTCAAATAAAGAAGGTGATCAAGAAGATGATCAAAGGCCCAAGTTGTTTGGGGTGAGATTGGAGGTTCATGATGAAAAGGAGAGAAAGAGGAAAAGAATTGAAGAGGTTGGTGAAAGTGCAAAAAGAATTTTACTTTCAGTTGCTACAAACAAGTAGATAGTTTTTTAGATATACATAATGATCAGTTTGATGAATTGTATCACTTTGAAAGAAATGTTTCAAAGTGTCTAAATGCAATATATGTAGTTTCAAATTCAACAAGTTGGAAGCATAAAAACATATATTATGTTAAGTACTCGCATCATAAATATCTCAAAGTTTTCATAGAAAAGTTATGCATGTCATCTACTAAAAACATTATATACATAGTAAAACAGTTATATCATGTAATGGAAACGTTATATATATACATAGCAACACGTTGAATCCGTTACAGCATTCACATCAGCATCTTTATATTACATATTAGTCTTAAATTTTAAAGAAAATATAAAAAATGTCTATTTTTTATTCTACATTAGGATCTTTATATTTAAACTTTATACTTAAATTTTAAGGGATTAATATAAAGGATTAGTAAATATATCAATCCATTACAATATATGCGTTTTTTTAAGGATATGGAATGTGTGATGTAGAGTGTGTTTTTAAAAAAATTAAATTCTATAAATAAATATATTTTTTAAGTAAATTATAAAGGTAAAGCATAATGTTTCTTATATATACTCCCAATAGTTTTTGACCTTAAATTCTTCATTCTTGATCTCTCCTTTGTCAAAATGTTTCTTGATATCACCCAATGTTTGTTGGGATCCATTCTAAGAACTATGTGGAAACTAGATTGTAGGATTTTTTGGTCGTGAAAATTTTCTATTAGATCAATAAATGATAATTTTTGTGCATGTTAATTAGTATAGAAATATTTGTACTTATGCCAGATAGTGTGGTCGATGTAAGTATGCGAGTAATATGACAAATCGTGACATGTAAATATTTGTAATGTTTTGTTTTAAATATTTAATATTTGTATTTTTTATTATATTATAATGACTTGACACTTATGCCTTAGGCTGTGTCCTAGTGAAGGGTTATAGGGGGTTATGAGGGTTATAACGTCCAAAACACTAATACATAGGGGTAGGGGTGTTCAAAAAATCTGAAATCCGAATAAAACCGAAATCCGAACCGCATCCGAAACCGAAAAAACCGAACCGAAATCCTTATTCGGATTTCGGATCGGATTTTAAACCGAACCGAAATTCTTTATTCGGATTTCGGATCGGATTCGCATATGACTAAAAATTTTATTCGGGTTATTCGGTTTATTCGGATTATTCGGATATCCGATTAATTAATTGAAATATAGTTTATATTTATATTATATATAAATATATATGTTTTTCTATTATCCATTTTAAGTTTTTTTTCTATTTGTGTGTTTTTATTGTGAATGTGAACTCTTGATTTGAGAACATGTTAGAAAATATGTTTTTTAATTGTTTAATTTTCGTGATTGGAAACCGAATTCGATTTATTCGGATTATTCGGATCGGATTCGGTTTATTCGGTGCGGATTGGATTTGATCCGATTTAGATTCGGATCGGTTCGGATCGGTTCAGACTAGTGTCTTATTCGGATCGGTTCGGATTCGGATCTCGACAAAAAAAATTCCAATCCGATTAAACCGAACCGAATAAACCGAAATCCGATCCGATGAACACCCCTACATAGGGGGTTATGGGGCACTATATTTTTAAAAAAAAATATTGAGGCGTTTTCTACATCACGTATTCCCCCACACAATGCATAATACCTGTTTTTTTATTGGTCCTCTCACCTCACATAACCACTCATTCTCATAAGCCCCTATTACACCTCTTATTCTCATAACTAGGGCTGTAAACGAGCCGAGTCGAGCCGAGCCAGGGTAAGCTCGGGCGCGGCTCATTTAGAAACCGAGCCGAGCCGAGCCAGCTCGTTTATTTTAACGAGCTAAAATACTGAGCTCAAGCTCGGCTCGTTAAAAGTCGAGCCGAGCCGAGCCGGCTCGTCGAGCCAGCTAGTTTATTTTTTAAAATTTATATTATTTACACATATTAATATATATCATGACTAAAACATAATTTTTGACATGCTCGTAATGAAAATTTTAAAATTCGATGTTTATTTATTTATTTTTCAATAAAAACAAATATTTCTTACTAAAAAGTATCATATCAGTTTTATATCTTATTTTAATTTAATATTTTATTAAGTAAAATACTATAGAAAACTTAGTAATTAACTTAAAAATTATATTATAAATAATAAACTCATAATTTTCAGTTATATATATGTATATATATCAAAAATTAAGCTTAAATTTAAACGAGCCAAGCGAGCGAGCCAACGAGCTAACTAACGAGCGAGCCACGAGCCGAGCTGACCTTGGCTCGGGCTCGGCTCGTTTAGAAACCGAGCCGAGCTGGCTCGGCTCGTTTATAATCGAGCTGATTTTCGAGCGAGCTAATTTCGAGTTTTTTCCGAGCGAGCCACGAGCTACGAGTTTTTTGAACAGCCCTACTCATAACTCCTCATATACCACATGGCTAATACCTTCAAGGAAGGGAGTTACCACTACACACAATCTTAGTGTAACCCGAAACAAAACATTAACACATAATAATGTTCATTCACTACTACACAAACAGGTATTAGCTACGGATTTTTGCTACGGATAAAATCCGTTGCAATTTTACTACAGATTAGCTACGGTTATATTTTGCTTCGATTTAGCTACGGATATTCCGTAGCAAACGGAAATCGTAGCAAACTTCATAGCGAACTCCGTATAGATTAACTATAGATTAGCTACGGTCATAAATTGTTATAATCTAAAATGACTTAACTAGAGGCATATTTATATAGCAATGGAAGGAGGGAAAAAAAAGAGGGGGAGAAATCTAGTTTTGAGCTTAAATTGGAGCTCCAAACAAGTCTTAAACATTTAATGAGTGATTTTTACGTATAGTATTTTAGGCTCTTCTCTAAAACCTCTAAATTATTAGGGACCTAAAAAAAAGAATAATCTTACATACGTAGTTCAACCTAGAATTTATATATACACGGTCCATTCCTACTCTTAAAACTCATAGATAAATAGTTTTATTCTAGTTTAATCTCCAAATGTAGAGATATTAAAGAGTATAGAAATCCATGAGTCAATTTCTGGAAATCTCTAGTGATCTTGTCTTGTTGAGAATGAGTTAGAAACATCCTTTAAGAAGTCAAACACGTTAGCAATCATTAAACTCAGAAGATAAAAAGCTAGGATAAAACGTAAACAAAATGGTTCTTAGTGGATTTTAGGAGATTATGCCTAAATCTAGAAGCAAGTGGGATTATGGGTTTAAAAACATCATACTTTATGTTTACAATTTGTCAGAATTCACTAACTCTGAATACATAGTCAAAATCAGGAATATATATATTGACTGTGTTCTTGGTAATGTTAACCTAATTGATTAGTGATCTAAAATATAAGGATTTTAACATATACATGTTTTAATAATTTATGATTGAGGAGAACTAGTCTAATTAACTTACTAATTTAAAAGATCATTTAACCAAAAGAATAGAGTTTAAGAATATCCAAATGGTGATTTTTGTAAATATGTCATTAATGAGCCATATATTTTAGCTGTGTTTCAAGTCTTTTTTTAACGGTATATTTAAATTACTGACGGGCCACTGATACCATTCAACATTTTTATTCTTCGAGCACAAGACTCGAAGACCGTTATCAGAACCACTATCATGACATTCTCCGCGAGAAACTTTAACTATCACATAATTCTCGCCAAGTGCGTCTTCTACTTACCCTAACTTAACAAAAACACCAAGCGCCATTCTAGTCACCGGAATAAAAGAAAGCAACATGCGGGACATCAAAAAATATTGTGAATATTGTTATAAGGGGATTGGGCATGACACTAATTAGTGTTCATTTTGAAATGACATTGACCAAATTACTATCTTTTTTTTTTTCCATAGGGAATAATCAGATGCGACGGGTGTTAAGTGTTCATCTCGTGCTGGGTTCTATGGAGGTCGAGGAATGAAAAGGTGTTTAACCAGAAAAATCCTTCGGTGCTGGGCATTATACAGGAGATCAAAAGCAGGTGTATATTTTGGATAAATGCTAGATCTAAAAATGTAATAGGGGCCAGAAACTTTTTTATGTAATCCTTGTTTTTGGTGGTGGGGGGCTGTCCTCCAGCCCCTTGCTGGATGTTGCTGGTTTCCCTTTTTGGTGAATGAATTCCTTTGCTGTTCAAAAAAAAATTAACACACACAGTTCATTCGATATCATTTATGAGCGGTGTTTTAATAGCTTGGATGATACACGTGGGAAATTGTATCTAGTATATATGGAATTACAAATCTATAGCGTCTTTACCTCTTTTGTTTGTTTGTTTTTTTTCCTTTTCTTCTAGTTATTTTGTCTTTAAGCACACCATTAAGATTTATTTTTATTTTTTTTTTTGCATTTTATGTTAGGCCAATATTTTTACTAGAGTCATGTATCATAACTTTTAAGTTTAGGTACGTCCAATGTTTTTAGCGTTTGATTTTTAGTTTTAATATTGTTACACAGTTACGTTTTTTGTATTTCATTTTCTTTATGTAGCGTTATATAAGGGCATGCGATATGGGTGCGTGGAAGGGGCGTTTAACGCCAAAACGGCGTTGAACACCGCCCCCCACCCGCGTTATCAGGCGGCGTTGAAGGTAGCCGTTGGATTCTCCACGGCGTTTTGTGGTGGTTGGTTTCAAGAATATGACCGTTTAACGGTCATAATTTAGGCGTTGGCTAATTTTTTTTTAAAAAAAAAAATTCTTTTACTTTTTACATCTATTTAAACCCCCCATTTAATCCAAAAAATTTTACACCATCACCAATTCTCATCTAAAAAATATCATATCACATATTTAAAAAAAATGTCCTCATCCCCTTCCTCTTCATCTAATCCCGACACTTCTTCGGACGAATCATCCGACCGTGCTGCGAAAATGTTTTTACAAATTATGGTTCATCGTCATCAACGTCGTCTCAACGCTCGAGCGAACCGCGTATTAACTCGAAGGGCTCGTCTCAACAGAAATCGTGAAGCGGGTCAAGAAATGTTGATGAGAGATTATTTCAACGACGCTTGTGTGTATCCGCCACATATGTTCCATCAACGTTTTCGTATGAATCGTTCACTATTTTTAAGAATAGTGAATGATTTAGAGCGCGAGCATCCATGGTTCCCACAAAGAAGTGACGCAAGAGGTCGGATTGGTTTTACTCCTTTGCAGAAGTGCACGGCAGCCCTACGTATGATGGCGTACGGCACAACGGGTGATGGTTTCGACGAGTATTTGAGGATGTCCGATCGCACACTTAGGTCGTGTTTGCAAAAGTTTTCCAAAGGTATTATTTTAAATTTCATTATCATATATCATTATTTATTTTAATTATTTTTTTAATTATTTATTTTAATTATTTTTTTAATTATTTAATTTAATTATTTATATTAGGTATTTATCAAAATTGTACCAGAGGAAATATTTACGTCGACCAACTGCGAGCGATCAGGCAACTCTACGAGTTTCACGAAAACAAATGGGGTTTTCGTGGAATGCTCGGTAGCATTGACTGCACGCACTGGGAGTGGAAGAATTGTCCCAATGCTTGGAGGGCACAATTCATGCGTGGTGATCATTCTCATCCTACAATAATGCTCGAAGCTGTGGCGTCATATGACATGTGGATATGACATCAATTTTTGGTGTTGCGGGATCCAACAACGACATCAATGTCATGGATCGGTCACCCATTTGGGATGATATCGTAGAGGGCCGTGAACCCAACTCGTCTTTTGAACTACGAGGTGTCACTTACAAACGTGGTTATTATTTGGCAGATGGGATATATCCCGACTATTCCACTATTGTGAAAGGATTCACAGCTCCCATTGGCGAGAGACGTAAAATATTCACCGATGCTCAAACCGTCGCTCGAAAGGATGTTGAACGCATTTTTTCTAGGTTAAAAGGTAAGTGGCACATCATTGCAAATCCCGCACGAATTTGGCACCAAGACAAGATAGCAAACGTTATGCGGGCTTGTTTAATTTTACATAATATGATTATCGAGGATGAGGGCAAAGCGATTTATCAATTCAACGAGGCGGAATTGGATGCGACATACCCAGAAATTAACGAGGAGAAAAAACGGGCTAATCGTCAGGAAATACGAGATCAAAACATCCATAACCAACTTAAAGCGGATTTGATCGAAGATATCTACGAGCGTTCTCAATGATTTTAGTTGGAATTGTTTATGTTTTATTTTTTATTAATTAACAATGTTTAAGTATTATTTAAATTAAAAAAAAAGTAAAAAAAAATATTAAAATATTCTTTTAACACCACACCATCACACCATGTATACCACACATGGTGTTGAAAGATGATGTTATCCAGTCATCGCCTACGTGGCATGATAACACTAACTTTCAACACCATGTATACCACATGCCCTAAGCAATGAAACTGATATGTTTCGTCTCTGTCCTTTTTTTGTATTTTTTATCCCAAAGGGCAATAACTTTAGCACATAAGTTAGTCGTGTGATGGGCATAGTTGCATGTGTAACATAACTTTTAGGTAGTAGGCTAAATACTTTAGCATTTCTCTTCTAATTTTTACATCGTTACTCAGTTTTTTTATTTATTTATTTTTTTTTGTATTTCTGTTGTCTTTACGTAGCGTTATATATGTATATATATATATATATATATATATATATATATATATATATATAGGGGGGCGGTTCCGGTGCGGACAGGCAAGTTGCCTACGAACAGTGCGAACATGCCTAAAAATATGTTTTTTTGGTCCTACGATGTAGTTTTAGTGCTAGTATATTATTAGAATTGGTGTTAGGTAGATGTATACATCTACCAGTGCAGTTTCTTGATCCATTCCTTGATGTTTTTTGAATTTATACATATACCAGCACAAAAAATTATACCAGCACAGTTTATAATTATACCAGCACAAAAAAATTTGTGCATGAGCCATCACCACTTTTGATCATACACCAACACCATTTCTGATCGTATATATGTACCACCACACATTCCTGATCATATACCAACATTAAACTAAATCGTATGACCGAGGAAATATATTTTTAGGCGTGTTCGCACTGATCTTAGGAAAAACACATGTTTGTATTTGAACCTCCATCTATATATATATATATATATCTATATATATATATATATATATATAGGGAGAGGATCATTTGAGAACCAATTTAATTTGAGAACTAAAAAGAACTAATTTGAGCCACATGTTTATTACATGTATCCCCCCTCCCATGAATTGTAGTGGTCCCTCCCTGAAATTTGTGGTTGAGATTTAGTTCTCAAAAGTTCTCAAAATAAAATGTTCTCATTTGAACCTAACCCTATATATATATATATATATATATATATATATATATATATATATATATAGCGACCATTTTGTGTACCCGTGTTATCCTCGCGGTAATGTGTGAACAATAAAATCTAGTTTTCAATACATTTACTTCCTTATGGCGTAGTAGAGAGCTAGATATAAGCTAGCTGATTTTCTTTAGTTAAGGGTTTTATATTTTTTTTTTGAACGATCAACAAATACTCCGGAAAATCCGGGGACTATTTACACCAGTTGAGCTCATTCCAGGGAAAAACCATCTCAAATAGAGAACAGGGATCCAACTTGTGACATTTCAGCCTCAAGTCTCTCCTCATCGCCAATGCCCCTTCCAAAGTGTTGCCCGCAAGAATCGAACATGTGTGTCTCACATAGAGAACATAAGCTTCCTACCACTACACTATATATTGCATATTATTGCTAATGAAAATAGACTTTATATTTATCTTCTATTTGAATGACGACTTTTCATATAATTTATTTCAAAATAGGTTATTCGGGTTGATGTTTGCATATGATCAAAGTCTAACTTAAACATGCTAATTTTTTCAAAGGAAAGAATTTAGATCACCTGAGGAATATAAATAAGAAAGGAATGATATTTGTACGTGTTTGACCATGTTTCATGATATATTAAAAGGGATGCATGGACTCATTCTTTATAGGGTTTTCATACTTGAGTTTTTACAATATAATATGGGTAGAGGGTTGGTTATTCTACAAAGTGATTTTTACGTGTAAAACGTAAGAAGTATTGATCATATTGTGACACGTGTATATTATGATAACAGTATACATATCGGTTAAAAAAGATGAAGTGGTAAACTTGGACTCACTACTGCAATTGGTTTTAACCACTATTGTGACTATATGATTATATGATTGTTTCTTAGGAAAAAATTTATCGGGAACCCAATTCCATATATAGAAATATTATACACAAATTAAACTTAAAGAAAATAAAATTCTTTATTTTATGTACAACTAAAAAATAAAATGTATATAATAGTTGGATCCTTTGACAATAATATTTGATCTTCTCATGTAAACATAAAAATCCAATGTTGACAAATGGATAAGGAGGGAATATAATAATTAGTTCCTTCAATTATAAGTTATGATTATATTAGGGTAATGATACCGCACGCTAAATGAAAATGAGGTGTATGATTTGGTCGTGATTAGAATCTTAATATCGTTACTTTAGTTTATAAAATTAAATTTGTAAAAGCATGATGCATAAACGTTGGAATCTAAACTCTTTTATTTAAACACATGCCATAAATATGGTCTTTTTTTACATCAAAATGTGTAGACACGTCAAGTTTTTTTTTAACAAAAAAAGTAAGAAAAAGTTGTTTGTCACTTTTCTTTTTCTTTAAAAAAAATAAGTTAAGAAAAATATCTATAAACAAAAATAGTCTAAAAAAACAATGTTCTGGATGATACCTTGGGTTATGAGTTATATACATTTCCTCTTCTACGTTTTGTTTTGTTATGGTATTAAAATACTAGAAATAAATGAAAGATGAAGGATCAAGGATGTATGACACATGTTAGATTGTTAGAAGACAAATGTAGGAAAAAAATGATAATGAGATTAAGATGGCATGAAAAAGAAATGAAAAATATACAAATATATAATAGTCTTGTTTTAAAAATAAGCATAATATACGAATCCTTAAATCCTTAATTAAACTAACGAACAACCTTGAATACATCAAAATGCATGCGACCACATTCTTCACGAGAACAGTCTTTTACAAGGAAATTGAATGATTGACTTTGTGTTTAGTATGTGAACGAAGTGGGCTTCAGACTTTTATATAAAGAAAATTTAGTAAACTATTATTATTTTATTGTATAATTTATTAATTTATTTTAGATTTTTGAAAATAAAGTAACTTGTTAGAACTTTACAAATGTGTTACTGTTTATTATTAGTTAAAATTTTATGGACATAGCCTAAGTGGTTAGGATAAGGTATTTAAAGACATTAAAAATTGAAGGTTTTGAATTCAAGACTCACGTCCGTCAGTGATCCAATTTTTTTTTTTTTAAGTTCAAAATTTATGATTCAGGGGTTTCATCATGTCCTTAGAAGTTGATAATGGGATCCTTTAAAGGTGGAGAGAGTGGGGCTAGACATGTACAAACCGGTTAACCGATTCTTAAAAAACCGACGGTTTTTTATCAACGAAAAAAATGGTTATTGATCAAAATCTGTTTTAGAAACCTAAAAACCCTAACCTACCAAACCGGATAGTTTCTTAACTAAACCGGTTAACAGAAAAACCTGTCTAAAATCGTTAACCGGAAATTAAAAAGGTCTACATGGCCTTCCATAAACTCAATTCATATTCGACAACAGATTCTGAAACAACTTGCTCATTGTAGTTAGGATCTTCTAACAAGTTCATTTGTCTTATGTAGACTATGTGAAACCTTACAAGAACCGGTTCTAATCTCGTCCATTTATTTTTAGCATATCTAATGCACGTCATGTTGCGACATCCTCAAAAGTTTCTTTTAGATGATTGTAATAATCATCACCATCGAGTCCATCGGAATAAGTAACCCTCATCTCCTTAACTTTTAACATACAATAAGCCAAGTCCTCTTGCTCCTCTTAGCTCCACAATGATGACTTCCCCTGCTGAAGGTGTAACAAACAATCAGCTATAATAGTTAAACAACACAAAATATTTTTTTTTATTTAATAACAATAAAAAAACATAAAATACCCTTTTTAACTAATAAGAAACATGTCAACACCACTTCACCCCCCCCCCCCCCCGCTCATTGCCTTGGAAGTTCGACATGCAACTATAACGATGCAAAGTGGTCATGGAATGGGACATCTACACAATCGTAACTATACCAAACCCCGTGTGTCCTACTTGTGGGTATGACTCTCACAACCTACATTGGTTGGTTCACCACAACGTTGTTATTGTTGTCAGCCATCGTGATTTTTTTCACGTTTTTTTAAGTGTCTAGAGTTTGAGATGATAGAGAAGTGGTGTGATAAAAAATTGAACACATCCACCACCTATTTATACTTTATTGGGGGGTAAAAATGGTGAAAAACTAGATTCCAACGGCCACAAAGGGCTATATAGCTGTTATAAAACGGTCAAAATTTTGTAAAACGTTAATAATCGGTTATTAATCCGCTCAAAAAAATGGTTTCGATTAACCGGTTTCAAACCAAGATTTTTTTTAAATGCTAAAACCGGTTGCTATAGGTTACAAACCGGTTTCTCCAGTACCGCTTAATTAAAACCGATTCGGTTAACCAATTTTGTTTTGCACGTCTAAGTGGGACTGTGATAAGATGAGAGAGATCAAGGAGCTGAAATAACTCAATGCTACAAATGTAGAGGACCGCAATAAATAATGGAGGTACATTCCAAGTGATTAATGACGACATGTTTTGAGCTCACTGCTTTAAAGGGAATTAGGAGGAAATATAAACACCCTCTCTGTTTTCTAAAAATATTTTTCTGAAATGTTTTTCAAAAATATTTTCCATGAATATTTTTTAAGAAAACATATAAAACAGAAAAACGTGATCAAATTATAATTTTCCAGAAAAGTTTTCTAAGAAAATGGAAAACATTGTTTTCTACATTTTTAAATGAAATTAGAAAACTACATTTTATTGTTTTTCAAAATTTCAATTTCCAGTTTTCCATTATATATATATATATATATATATATATATATATATATATATATATATATATATATATATATTACTTTTTAAACATTGTTTTGTGGTTGAGTAAGTGTCATGTAGATTACTTTGACCCGTCGGAATCGATTGACTTATTATTTTAAAGGGAAAAAGACCAAAATGAAATTTTTGACCAACTTTTCCCCAAAATAGCCCATTGGCTCCCCCCCCCCCCCCCCCTTAAATTAACCACTCAACTACGGTCATGACAGTTACGGTCTTGATGACCGTAGTCACTGTTTTGACGACCGTAGGTCCACCGAGCCAATTACAGTTTGCCACGCCATCACAGACGACCGTGTATACAGTCTTGACGACCATAGCTACGGTCGTCAAGACCATATACACGGTCGTCTGTGATGTCGTGGCAAACTGTAATTGGCTCTGTGGACCTACGGTCGTCAAGAGGAACTACGGTCGTCATGACCGTAGTTGAGTGGTTATTTTGAGGGAGGGGGGGAGTCAATGGGCTGTTTTGGGAAAAAGTTTGTCAAAAAAGTCCATTTTGGTTTTTTTTCCTATTTTAAATCTTTTTTTTATGTATTGTTTTTAATTTATTGTTGTCTGGATAGAGATGATTTAGGATTATCCTTGAATGTAGTTTAAATGGTTTTATGAATTTGCTATAAAATGTTTATAAAAATATGATTTTAATAAGAGAATTTGCTATATTATAATACTATATATTGTTTAAGTCAACTAAAATAATACTATATATCGCTAGTCTTTTCACATATCGACTCTATTTATGAACTGAGTATTCATATCCTCTTTTTTTTTTAAGTTTTGTGGTGCAACATGTGGTATTATACAAAATTCTATTCTCTATATAATTCAATCTATTATGCGATTTCATGTTAAACTATGTGTGGATTCTCTTGTGTGAAACTTGATTGGATTCTATGTTGGATATTCGCTAATCGCATGTGTACCATTAACCATCCAACTATGGCAACAATGATAGATCTATAGGCTGACAACCCACCAGGCGTGTCTGGTAGTTGGCGTCGGGTGATTGCTCCCTTACTATCTAGGTTTGGTGAACATCACTTTGATGACCTGTTAAACATGATTAGATAAAACACTAGTCTCATGAATCGCTTATCTTTAAACTATGCAAATATTCACAAACTTATGCTTGCTCGCCAACTCTTGTAGTTCAATCGTATGTTATACATGTTGCAGGTGCTTCTGTTTGATCGTCTTGATTATCATCATAGGAATGCATGGGCCTTAGTTGACCTAATTAAATAAATTGAGACTTATTATGTTGATCTTTATGGATGTTTTGTTGGAATGTAACCGGGAATTATGTTTGTATACATGTGTATGCGAGATGATTTTTGCTCACGCAAGTTTGATATTTGGTGGAGATATCATGTTTGTTTGTGCATATGGTTAGCACATACTCTTCTCTCCATATATTTTGCTCCGTTGTTGATTAGGGTTTGTGCATTTACCTTGTCGTCGTTATGCTTTCTTTTTGGAGGTGGTAAACGATGTTACTGGTGGCAACCAATGTTACCAGTGAAGGCGTTGTGTTTATTATGGGGCGGAGTTCCTAAATTTGGTGTGTCGCCACCCTTAAAGGGTTTTTTGGTGGTTGTCATGTGTATATTCATTATGGCTTTGATGGCCAGCATTGTCTTTGTGTCTTCATTCTGATTGTTGTGGGTTTGTGGGTTGGTGGCCGCCTCCGTTGTTGCCATAATGTTCTACAGTGGCCGGATATGTGACGCTAACCTTAAGCAGCTCTCATGTACCAAATTTGGTTGGCTTTTTTCTGGTAGCCGTTGTAATTTTCAATTTTTTGGGTTAAAGAGACTATGATGTTTGGGGTTGTGATGATTTTTCTGATCTGAGCCTAGAATACAATGGTTTTCCCGATCTGAGCCTAGAATACAATATGGATTGACAATTTTAGACTCCTACTTTCTTATGATCTGAGCAACTTTAAGATCTGAGCCTTCATAGTAGTCACAATCTAGGGGTTACATGTTCATTTCATGATTTAATTTTGTTTCTTCGAGGTTGTAATGATATTTCCAATTTAGAATTAAACTGATTAGTTGTGTTCATGGTTGTTGTTGTTTGCTTTTAAAAGTTTTATCGAGTTTGGTTAATACTCTATAAGCAGATTTTAAACGTTACTTTCAGCTAAACAAAATGCTACTTTACATGTGATGATTTTTGACTGAACATACCTACCTAGTACCTACTCGGGAAAACAGATCCTATCATACCCAAAGTGATACAAACATTACTTTCAGCTAAACAAAACGTGGATTCTTCTTGGACACTCCAAGATTCCAATTCAACACCCCAAACCGCCCCCGATTGGCCAAACCGGCCCGGTTCAAATGAGGACAAAAAGTAAACCGGCCCGGTTTGTTGGAACCGACCCGGTTTGAATTTATTTTCCCACCGTTTCAAATGAGGACAAAAAGTAAACCGGCCCGGTTTGTTGGAACCGACCCGGTTTGAATTTATTTTCCCACCGTTTAATATATAAATATACAACCCAAAACTATAAAATACACAAATCTTATATTTTTTATAAAAACCAAATTTAATATATAAAAATCGAATGCCCGAATTTTACATTTATATCTTTTTTGTATATTACCGGCCCGGTTTGAATTTATTTTCCCACCTTTTAATATATAAATATACAACCTAAAACTATAAAATACACAAATCTTATATTTTTTATAAAAACCCCAAATTTAATATATAAACATCGAATGCCCCAAATTTTACATTTATATATTTTTTGTATATTTTTTATAAAAAACATAAATATACAACCTAAACCTAAATATGTAAGATATGTTAGAATTATTATAATTAAAAAAGAAAAAAAAAACCACCTAAACCGCCCCGGTTCACTCAAACCATCCCGGTTTAAACCAGTCAAACCTCGTATTCCGGACTCTGATATGAAAAGACAGTTTTGTTTTTTCGAACCGGGCCGGTTCGTCCAATCCGTCCCGGTTTAAGATGTGAATTTCAAAGATAAGGTGTCTGTATAGCAGGTCCCAAACAAAATGCTACTTTACACATGATGAGTGTCATTACTCATTAGAGCTTTAGACAATAACAGCTGCAATAAAATTCACTATTTTCTTAAACTCCTCTCTTTGCAAAACATTATGTATATCCAACAGCCCGCAAGGGTAATACAAACCTAGTTACATTACAAATGTAATTTTACAAAACAAAATGTTTAGCTACAAAATATTAGTGTAAAATATAAAATCTATAGAAACAAATGATACTTAAAAATAAGATCGTTGCATCAAGAAACTTGCGAAGCATGATCTGTCCATGTAACAACAATCTTACCATCTTACCGATTACTTAAAACACACTGTACATCAATGTAAAACCACGATAATCATGACTTCCCAGTCCGTCTCAAACAATATCATGAAATAACACTACATACATTCTTCATTTGTGTACTGTTATCAACCTATGCTATGCTATCAACTAACAACTCGCTATATTGGCCAAAAGGCCAAGATCGGTTTTTGGATCAGAACAAAAAAAAAACGCGTACTCTCATTGTGAACAATGATGGATTTGTGTGACCCCGA
This sequence comes from Deinandra increscens subsp. villosa, assembly GCA_039602395.1. Lineage (NCBI taxonomy): Eukaryota > Viridiplantae > Streptophyta > Magnoliopsida > Asterales > Asteraceae > Deinandra > Deinandra increscens. The sequence goes on from JBCNJP010000016.1 coordinate 7,392,218, forward strand.
CTCAAGAATTCGCTGCAAAATGACTGAAAATGGTCTCAAGTGTTGATTGGCTGATGCTATACTCTGCTATTCCTAGTTGGTTTCTGCTTCAAAAGAAGACTTACTTAGAAGAATGAGATAACATAAAACAAAGATATAAATTTGTATTTGTATTATATATACCTGTTTCGCTCAATGAGTCCAAAAACATCGGCGAGTGAGAAGTCCTCGCCCCGTGGCAACTGGAAAATGTGGAGTGAGTGACTAGAGTAAGTAAAGAGATTGAACAAAGAAGATAATGTAAAAATTGATGAACAGCTAGCAGGTACCTGATATTTAACACTCAATCCATTGGAACCTTGAGATGTTGCCCCATGAAATGAAGTTAGAACAAATGAATCTATCTTTGCGAATTTCTCTTTTGCTAACCACCACTCTGAGAAAATTGGAAGCGGAAGACCACCTGGCATGTCAAACACCAATTAGTCTCGCAATAAATCCACAAACTGAATTGTATATATATATATACATACAAGGAAAGGTTCAATGCAGAACCACAAAAATACAACTGCGAGAACCAATGTAAACCACCCATTTATTATTAAAATCTAGATGAAATAGGTATACCCTTAAAAGATTAAATAGATTACGTCTCTGATTAATAAATCCCCTACTTTCTCTCCTCTCTTTTCCTCGTAACAAGTCCCATAAAGATGTATAGAATAGAGAATTATAATGAATCTACATTCTACACGTGTGTAGATGTTTATAATGTAAGAATACATATTAATCTATCTGCACATATGCATATATCAATTCAAGTATATTAAGATAATGATGACTGTATGTTTAAAGTCAAGTTAGAATCTTAGATAAAAACACAAATAAATGAATGTTCCATTTTGGTTGTCACAGTTCTCGAGTTATATAATTTTCTGTATTAGATCCTGTACACAAAGATGCATATATATATACACACACACACACCCACACTGTGAAGGAAAAAGAAAGTACCATCACGAGCCAATTGTTCAGGTAATTGCTCATTAAACACACCACTAGAGCCAACATTATCTGTAAGAGTTCGTATTCTTTCTTCATTCCCAAGCCAGCGTCCAATCAAGATTATCATCTCTTTTGACAAACTAATCTCAGTGGCTGAAGCATCTTCAGATGTTATGGAGTCATTCCCTCTGATACAAACTTCCAGGTCACCAAAGATGGTTCTCGGATGAGAAGGTATGTCAAATAGCCTTTCTTGAATCATTTGACAAAGATTTTCCAAATCTGCTGAGCTTACTTCAGTAGGTTTGACCTAATGATATAAAAGGGTTACTTTCAAAACAAAGAAAATAATCAAGAATTGCTTACCTCCAGTAGGTTACCTAATGATACAGAATACTAAGGGGTTACATCAAAAAACAAACAAGAAAATAATCAAGAATTGCTTACCTCCAGTTCGAGATGATTTCCAAATCTTGTTTTTAGATGTTGTGGACTGCCGATACACCTTAGCTTTCCTCCAACCTTAATTTAGATCGACCCAATTAGAGCTTCGGCACGCGCATCTAACAAACATAGAAATAAAGTTAAATAATAGATCACTACCATAATCCCAATTCTTGTGCAAAGTGCTTGAGCTTCGTTCATGCTATGAGTCGTTAGAATGACAGCTGTCTTTCCGCTTCTGGTTGATAGACGTGATATAACTTCCCACATAAACCGTTTCGCAATAGGATCCATTCCTAGAAACCATCATACACGCAACTTGTTAACAGCAAATCTTATGTACTAAGAAAAACAATAAATTCAGACGTCATATGTATTTATCATGTAAGATGTAGAAATAGGATAATATAAGATTATTTACTACCTGTGGATGGCTCATCCAAGAAAACAATAGGAGGATCTCCAATCATTGCAATTGCAACAGATAACTTGCGCTTGTTCCCACCACTTAGGGTGAATGATTGTTTAGAAGCATGCTTTAACAAGTCAAACTCTAACATCTTATCCATTACAACCTGTCAAGTTTGTACCAAAATTATCTTCCATTGCAAATAAACAATAAATTAAATCAGATATTGCGACACATACGCATGCATTTTTTTCTCATGAAATCAAGCACAAAAGATAGAAAGCAGTGATGTAAAACATACATTGTCTAGCATGTATTCTGGGACACCTTTTATCCTTGCATAGAGTTCAAGATGTTCTTGAACAGTCAGAAATTCAAGAAGAGCATCAAACTGTGGACAATACCCAATCTGAAACATAACCCATTAAGATATGTATGTATATTAACTGTATATGTGCAACCTGATAAATATAGAAGACTAAAATGACTAAGAGAATGAAAATAACGTACAAGCTGGCGAGCAGCTTTGGGGTTTGATCGGATATCTTGACCAAATATGAATGCAGTTCCATCACTTGGATATACTTCTCCTACAAATGATTTTTACAACTTTGAGAGAATGAAGCATTTCAATGAAATAGGTTGAATATTAGTCAAATATATAAATCTATCTCTCCACACAGATAAAATTCAGTAAAAGTGTTGACCAAAATCAATCCCATTATTGTTGGCCCACAACAGTGTATCACACACAAAAAACACACCCATATATTGTGAGAACTCCCACACTCTTTTCAATATTATTAAGAATGAAAACCACACAATAAACCTCAACTACAAAGCCCCTATTTATACTAAAAATAACTTGCAAACCAAATAACCAATACTCCTAAAAGACTTATATTAGGAAACCAAATCAAATTTATTCGACTCAAACTCTTATCATAACAAACACATAATTATCTGGACTCAAAATAAACCAAGTACTAATAATTATCTATGGCAAACTTTTAACCTTAACCATCCCAATTCACATGTGAATGCAAACTTAGGATTAACTCCAACAATTGTTGTCTTGTACCTGATAGCATACACAAAGTAGTGAAGCTTTTCAATGAAATGGGTTGATTATTAGTATAATATATAATATATAAATTTATCTCTCCACAGACACAAAAGGTGGTAAACTTGTTCACCAAAATCGATGCCATTGTCTTGTACCTGATAGCATAGACAAAGTAGTGGTCTTCCCAGCTCCATTTGTTCCCAGAAAACCAAAACATTCTCCTTCTTGAACTGAGAAAGTCAATGAATGGACAGCAACTTTCTTACCATGTTTTCTCCCTCCATGGAATACCTAATATAAAGCACAAATAAAAAAAATAATTGGCCAGCATTGTTGTTATCATTTCAGGTATACAAAATTATCTCATTTTGTAGATAAAAGATCAATTAAAATGTAAAATTACCTTGCGGAGATTACGAAGGTAGATGATGGCTTTATCAATGGAACCTGAAAGAACCCTATTTCTTTCGGTTTGGACATCTATATCCTCTTCAAGATCAATAGCAGCACTTTCTGTCAGAAGGGGTTCAGAATATGAATCAGAAACCGTTGGACCCGTTCTTCTGAGCCCTTCCAGAAAGTCCCTTGTGCCAAATGAATTCAATTTGTGGAGAGGGAAAACCTCAAGCCCAAGTGTTAAAAGAAAATAAATGATGCCCTGTCACACACAAAAAAGAAAACAATTTAAGTCATTTTGCAATTTATGCTAAATGATTATCATAGTTTTATTGATAAAGATAATCAGAAACACACCTCAGCTGCAAGATAACATATAGATGCACCAGAGACATTCCACCCAAAATATCCTTCACTTGATCCATTTTTCATTCCTTGACGTAACAAAGCTAGTGAAGCTAGCCCATCAGCAAAGCAAAATCCTGGAGATAGTCGGAAGAAATTCTGGTCCAAAAATAGTAAATAATGCAAATTCGTAAGTTAGATAATCTATTCTGACAAATTATAAGGTATCATAAATGATCTATTATGACAAATTACTATGAAGTCCAACCTTGAGAAGAGAATTCAGGTCTTGAGTTGCAGGTATAAATCCCATAATGAATGATATTACCATGAGAATGATCCCCGTGAAAAAGTGGACCAAGAGTACTACATTCTGAAAACGTAATTAAACAATCAGCATAACAAAAATTGTGTAACATTTTGGTTTCACAATGTCATGCTAAATTTGAAATACCTGTGCCATGCTGTGTTCCGAAAAGAAAAAGGTTAGGCAATATGTTGAAGATGCAACTGCAAAACCATATTCCAACAGAATGAGGACTGTAGGTAACAGAGCACCACCTCCAATAAACTGTTCCAGACCTACAAATATATGAAGAATGTCAAGATATCAAAGATACTTATGATATAACTTAAAATGTTTATCAAATGGGAGTTGTATACATACCAAATATGTAAAAGAGAAGCAGTGCAAAAGTGGAAGGGACTAAGGAGCTTAAGAAGTCCCATATATATGTTGATACCCAATATGACAATATAGATACCTGAGTTTTAGCGATGGTAATCCAATTAATATATATGTTTCCGATACAAGTTATGTGTAACAAAAGAACAGAGTTATGAAAACAGACATACCCCACTAATTAATTGTTGATGCTTGGCTTTTACTTCACGCTCCTACATATGACATGTATCATGTTATAACCCAAGAACAAAATCCCATGATTTTTTTGTTTTCATGTAACCCTAACTGTGTTACCAAAAAATTGCCATAAGTCATAATACATACCTTTACAATAGCAACAGCAAATGAAGCAGGAATGAAGGAAAACGCGATACTCACAACAATAGCTGCAGAGAATGCATCGATGTCCTACAAGGGTCATAAAATTCAGTATGTAAATACATGTCAGAAAAGAATGTTTTATTATAAATCAAGATTCATACTTGACGTTGCAGACGTTGACTTTTTGACATTGGTAATGGATGATTACGTGTTTGTATAGTCATATTCTCATTAAGTGTGGCAAGTCTAAGAATTGCAGCATTCATTAAATTTATAAATGTTGGTGCAGCATGCTGACAGGTGCTGTTGTGTAGAAGTGTGTACCCTATACTACCATCATCATTCTGTGGGTCCATTACAATGGCCCCATATCTGCATCAAGATGAGCATAACAGTGATAAGTGTTAGATTTTTAGTAATAATAGGCTTCCAAATGCCAGGATCTTAAGTAGCATAACACACCTTGACTCGTAAGACTCGTTGAAGCTAGACATCAGGTATTCACTCATGGAAAGCAGAAGTGGCCCCAAAGTGGGGCCTGCTGCCTCAATAGCATCTTCTAATGCCTTACTAGGATCAGGAAACCTGTATGTGCTCTCGTTATACTTTTGAATCCAACCCCCTTCTATATAATGTGAAACCTGTTTACCACCAATAGCACGCGATATAAAAATCAAAATGTAAAACAACAAAATTGGAACAAGAAAGAGGAAGAAAAACATGTCACACCTCTCGTGCGATAGGTAATGATAGATCAAAAGGAATGGGACCACCACCACCTTCACCACTAAGTAATGGATTAAAGTTGGAAGTTGTAAAGATTATGGACGGTTGATCAGGATGTGGCTTCAATTCAAGCATGAGAAGACCAATAAACAAAAAGATAGCTGGAATTAATAACTGAAAAACAATCGTCTTCCTGTCTCTTCGAGCAGATATCCATCTCTTTATGAACAATGCTTTTGAATGTTTCCAGAATGTTGATCGTGTAATGAAAGAAGGGCAACAGCTGTGCACACATACAAAATTTAGAATACCTAAGGCTGCTGTAAGAAAAAGAGTACAGACTCTGCCAACTGCCGAAAGCATTATCCCAAAGACAGTTATATAATTTCCAAAAAATTTGAAACGTGAAGTTTTATCCTCAACATAATCATCACAGGTTTGAGATGGAGTAGAATCAGGTAGAATTATATTATTTTTTCCTTCCATGCAATCCTCTTCAATAATGTCAGATCCTGCAACTCTTAAGAAAACCTCCTCTAGGGTTGTCACCGATATGCCATAACTCTCTATACCAAAATCTGTGTGACCCTCATGCTCCAAGCTTGTTAAACTAGAATCTGACTTTGATATGCAGCTTTCGATTTCCCTAAACATGTACTCAAAGGAAGCAGAGGATACTAGAGGAAGCTTAAAAGAAATTTCAGTGCCAACCTGTAGGACCAGATCGTAGTAAGATAACTCAATCCATATCAGCATAAAATTGACCAATCGCAAGTACTATCTAAACATTTTCTAAGTAACCATAAAAAACATCATACTGTAATATTTAATCAAGTAAAATTTGAGAAATACTTCGCTCACGCATGTTGCTGATGGAACATGTCTGTAGACGATATCAGCAGCAGCAGAGGCCCCAGGTGAAGTCTGAAAATAAGAGAAACAAAGTTGATGGAAATAAGTGTGAGAATTATATAGTAGAAATATTCAAGAATTAGGAAAGACAAAGCAAGTTGAGAAGCAAAGAAAGCACACCTTCACCAAAGTAAGAGTATAGCCAACCCCATATTGGTGCTTCAAGTAGAGAGAACTGCTCAAAAAGTAAAAGAGAAAGAAAAAAGCTTCCAATTATAATCAGGATGTAAATAAATTTACTCTGAAATGAGCAATAAAGAGATTTTATGTTCTCCTACGTACTAATATCTATCTTCTTTTTGGCAAATCTTCTTTTGTTTAAGTTATGAAAAAGGAATTCATCAATATAAATTACGTAAGACAAAACTAAAAGAACATGTAGATGTAACAGAAACCTTCCACAGCATTTCAAAGAACCATTAGCCATAATTGCTATCCGGTCTCCAAGGACATCTGCTTCATCCATTGAATGTGTTGTTAATAATATTATTCTGCCTTTTTTTATTCTTTTGATGAGCTGCCATGTCAACCTCATTGAATATGGATCCATTCCACTAGTGGGTTCATCGAGAATAACAACCTAATAAAAGAAACAATATATAACCAGCTGACCAAAAAAAAATACACTTCACCTTGATTTGGCATCTTACCTTACTGTCTCCAATCAGTGCTATGCCAAGGGACAGCTTCCTTTTCATGCCTCCAGAAAGAGCACTAACAACAGTATTAAGTTTATCCGCCAATCCCACCTAATAACCAAACAAGATTTTCAGAATAATAAAAAATGAATAAGAAAAGTTGTAATGCAGCAGATGATGAGATTATGATTTTTTGAATTAAGTGTACAAAAATAATAGCAAGTCATGGCAAAGAATACACCACAGACTTTAAGGGAAAAAACTATCTTAGTATAGTTCAGGTACTAACTTCATCGACCATTTCAGTTACACTGCTGTCCAAAGATTCCTCGTCCACTCCCTTTATATTAGCAAAAATTTCCAAATGTTCCTTCACCTGAAAATTAATAGTTCAAAGATAAGTCATCATCCATAAGAATATCGATGGACTTAGCGTCGTGAATAATATTTAAAAAAAATTAAAAAATTTATCATCCACAAGATTATTACGAAAAAAAAAATACAACTTTAGCAATCACAAATAACTGGAAGGATTTAAAATAGGAAATACAATCATACGAATGATACAATAATATTATGTAATAATGAGATGAAAACTTAAACTTACATACAGATAATGCATGATACTAGCAAATGTCAATCAAATAACAATCGCAACCAAAAGAAATTCTCAATAACCAGAAAAAGGTACTTAGTTACCGTCAACTCTGGGAAAAGGATGTCATATTGGGGACAAACGCCTAAATTCTTCCTTATGTCATCCTGCAGAAACAGAAAACAGAAAATAAATGACACTATAGCTTCAATTTTAAGAAATCTTCAACAAAACCAACTTGTTTGAAAATTAAAGTTATTTACCATGTCTGTTAGAATGCTTTTTCCAAAAACCAAGGCATCTCCAGAAGTAGGAGCAAGAAGGCCAACTAGCATAGAAATTGTTGTGCTCTTGCCAGCACCATTGTGTCCTAAAAAATCAACTTCTTAAATAAACCATACATAAAAAGGACAAAGTTGACAAGCAAAGCCAAAAAAACTCTTAAACATAACAGATTGAGTAAATCTACACATAGACATCTTATGGGTATATCTCAACAGTCTCATTGGGGTGAATTATAGTACCATAACTGTCATAATCATGAAAGATGAGCTGTACATGTAAAAAGGATGCTATTACCTAGAAGTGCAAGTATTTGGTTTTCATATAACGTAAGCTGTAACGAATCAACTGCACAACAATTCCCCTTGCTACTACTATATACCTTGTGCAGATTTTTAATTTGGATGCATCTGCAACAAAAAACATGGGTTTACTCCTAGAAAGAACATACATATAAGATAATTATGTATGTATATATGCAACATGAGTAAATGAAAACTAGCATTTAAAATATCTACCTGCCATCCAACTCTTGTTGCTTCATGTCTAAGCTTATAGCTTCGATTGTTGACTGAGAAGATGTGTTTTTCACATTGGAATGATTATCAAGGTTGACTTCTGAACTTGATTTAAACTGTCTAAATATGTTTCTCTTACTCCAAAAGCCTTTTGGAAAGATGTAGTTCCATGGGTACACCACCCCGCTCTCCTTGTGCAGAAACTGAGGAAGTAATTGCTAAAAATTAGCCCTTAATAAGATATAGCATGTTTAAGATGAAATTAAGTTCTTCAATGAACTCATAGATCGTATCATGTTGCATCTTTTAAAGTTTAAGACACGCTAACTAAAAAAATCTTGAGACCTGTAAAACCAATCTTCAGCAATAAAGGTTCAACCATTTAGAACCCATAAGATGGTGACATAACAGAAAATCACCTTATCTAGATACAGGCCAATTGCAAAGTATAATAAAGAGTCCAGCACCATCATAACTAGACATATTAAAAAGCACACTCCAGAAGATGCCTGCAGTATACAAAGGTATAAAATTAAAATGAGTTTAAAGAATATAAAACCAGATGTAAAATGAATGGATTTACCCGCCAAATGTTGCTCCAACGGAGCCCAACATGTGCACGCTCATAATCAGCAAAATTGACTGATCCTAAAGCAAATGCTGTGGGCGAAAGCAAAGAAGCTAATATCTTTAAAACCCTACAAGTAAAAAATGTCCATTTTAATCATCAGCAAATCAAAAAGAAGCATTGCTATCATATATTGATTAATACATAACTTGTTCTGATTATATATCATTAACTTACATAGATACAGCTTCATCGTTGACAGTATAATAGGGAAAAAAGGCTCCAAGAAAAGCAAGAGTTCCAACTGCCACAGCTGATTTTGCTCGTGTGAAGAATGTAGAAATCAGGAAGGCTAGCATAATGGCACTGAGTCCGAACAGAAAGAAATACATGAATACCAATGATTTATCACTGTACTTAAACAGTGTGCCAATTGTGCAAACAGTGATGATTGCTGATGTAATAGCAAACTGCAGAAAACATTAATCATTAGAAGCAAATGGTAATCTCCTAAAATTACCAAAGAAAAAAAAAAGCAGAACAGTAATTCTTCTTGAAAACTAATCACCTGGATAGCATATGTAATAAACCAGGAAAGATGGAATATCTCATCCTTCAGTCCCATCATGTAGAGGCCTTCTTTTATTTTCTGCTCCTGAAACGTTTTAAAACAAGTAGCTAAAGATACATGTATTATAAAGTTGAATTAAGGTGGCATATATAATTAACATAGAAGTGTATCAAAGCATTTCAAAAAAAGTAAATAAAAATAAGTGTATCAAACCTTCTCAAAAACCGAATAGCTGATTAGGCGAGAGATAGGAAAAAGAAACCCTAACAAGTACCTGGCATTACCAACTAGGTTAAATAGTAAAATATAATTCTAGTAAAACAAGAAGCTCACAATCACCAACATAAGATGTTAGGTACATACAGGACTCCCATTACATCCTTGATGATGGACTGAAACTCATCATCCGTATATTCACGAGTTGGAAATGGGGCTAGCTTTATGGTTGACGGTGTGAAACGACTCCATGGAATCTTAAGTGAGTTAGGCACCTTTTGTTGTGCATTAAATATTATAAATGAATCCATGACTTGTTGGAGCTGCAAAAGGAAAAACAATGATGAATTTCATGAAGCAACACCCAAAACTGAACAGAAGGGACTCTTTCTATCCTATACAAAGCACGTATATTATAAAATATAAATCAAGGTAAAGACTAAATAACCAGAATCAAAAAAATGAAACATACTGTTAAAAAACCACTGTAGCCGTACTGCAGAATTGGTATCTCATTGAGGCCTAATTCCAAGTCATTGACATAAGGACCATTTACATCCATGATGCTTTTAACATCGGGAAATCCGGAAAAAGCCCATGTGTGATTGAGCCGAATGCTGTAGTCAAATATATAAGGACCTTGACCATGAAATACTATTGCTCCTTTGATCTTTGGATTGGAACAGTTCCTATATTAAGAGGAAACAAGACTCTTCAGTTATTATGAAACCACAAACAAACAGGTTGAATAAGCCCTATTATTCAAATCAAAAGCAATTTCACATGGAGATGAAGAAAATTACAAAGGCAATCATATACAAGAAATAAATGAAGCACGTCATTTCAGTAATGCTTTATATGATAGGTATATGCCGTCGGCCATACGTGTTTTCTTATCAGTGTCACTATCTTGAGTCAATGAAAAGAGAGAAAGGTTAAAATAGCAAACAGTAGTCAACAAAGGTAAGAAATAATAGCAGGATTCAGCTTCCAATATTACTGGGCACAAATGCAAAATTAATGCAAAGCTAATAACATTAGTTAGAAATTCTCTTCCCTTCTCTTATAGGTCCATTTTCCATCTCTCCCTTTCTCATTGGTTACTTTTTCTTTTTTTCCTTTTTTAAAAAATAAATTGATTTGTATTATACGATGATTACACCACTTTTACACATAGAGCTCCTTGCTGACTCAGCTGCCACATGGCAGATAACCACCAAGGGAGGGGGGTTACCACTACACATAGGCTAAAAAGTAACATAACTGAAAAACATGTTTATAACTTCTAAATAAGCTAGCAGATGGATATACGACAGAATAAAGCTTGTTTATTCCCTATATACAGCTCATTCTTTTCTTTCTCTTTGTCTCATCAATTACTTATTACTCTGATTCTCTCAACTGTCATCGAAGTTATGAATCTTTAATTCTTTATACAAGTTGCTTTAACTCCTCCGTTTCTGTAAACCGTGTTATGTGATATTAAAAGGAATATTCATGTAATGTTTTATTTAGTATAATAAATTAAATTTATAATTATTTAGCAAATTTATTATATATAACAAGTTGGTGACCTGCCCTTGCTTCGCGGCGGGCCACCCATTTACCAGTAAGTTTAAATCAAAAATGTTATAGGTGGTCAAAGTATAAAACTATAAAGAAGTCGCGACTAAAATCGAAAACTCTAAAAGTATAATAATAAAAGAAAGTAGAAAAGTTAAGAAGTATAAAACGTAAAAGTCTAAAAGTTTCATGGTGAAAGTATAAAACTATAAAAGTATACTAAAAACCAAAAGTAGAAAAGTTAAGGGGTATAAACGTAAAAGTATAATAAGTCGAAAACCCTAACTTAAAACAAAAATAAAAATAAAAAATAAAAAAGCGGAAAACTTAAGGGTATAAAACGTAACCAAAGTAGAAACTATAAAAAAAAAGTCGTGTTAAAAGTTAAGGGAAATAAAACGTAAAAGTCTAAAAGTTTCGTGCTCAAGTATAAAACTATAAAAAGGTCGTGGCCAAAGTCGAAAATTCTAAAAGTATACTAAAAACGAAAGTGCAAAAGTTAAGGGGTTTAAATCGAGTCTAAAAGTTTCGTGGTCAAAGTATAAAACTATAAAAAGTATATTAAAAATGAAAGTATAAAAGTTAAGGGGTATAAAACGTAAAATTTTAAAAGTCACATAGTCAAAGTATTAAATTAAAAAGTAATACTGGCCAAAGTATAAAAAAACAAAAAATAAAAGAAGTGGACCAAAAGTGTACAAATCAGAAAATCTTTGTGGTCAAAATAAAGAAACTAAAACTCTTGAAGGGCTTAAGTGAATAAAAGTAAAAAATTTGTAGGCTAAACAAAAAAAAACTAAAAAATATGTGGCCTAAACAAAAGAAACTAAAAAGTCATTATTCATCTACCAAATTCTATTGTATTATATATAAATATCATATTAACTTGATTCATAAAAATGTATTCCTGACTTCCTGTAATACATGTTTATATAAAGTCATGACATAAGAGTATAAGACACAATGACTGAATGATAAGAGAGGTGGTGTAAGAATGGAGGACTGTACGGGATGCTGACATGGCAGTGAGTTTGCACTGCAGCACAATGTTCTTTCTTCCTAGAGTTTAAGAGTAGAATGTTGTGTTTTAAGAAATTGCTATGTTCTCTCAAAAACTCCTTGTAAAATATAGCCATTAGTGGCCACCTAAAGTTATGAGACATGCAAGTACAGTTGTATCTCTCACAACATGATTTTACAAATTTAGGCATTCTTTCAGCTATTTTTTTCCCGTTCATAATGACCTTGAACTAAGGTGTCTAAAACTGAGAGTCATTCATTTCCCATAGCATTAAAACTGTTTTTTCCTGATTTCATATTTAGCGTAAAGAGAGAAGAAAAAGGATATTACTCACTTTACTTCATCACAAGCAGCATAGACATCTGATTTTAAATAGGTTTCAAGCTCTAATTCATCTTTATATACTTTTGTCACCAGCTGCCAATACCAACAGAAAAAAACTAAGTTTAAGAACCAGCACATCATCTCCTTCATGAACTTTTATTTGATTTTTTTCCCATGGACAGTACAAATATAATCAATCATTTAAAAAATATATATGTGTGTGAAAACAGCTAAATGGTATAAAATCATGAAGAGGTAAAACAAAGATAAATACCAAAATATGAAAACACAACTATCAGTTCACAACTTCAGATTACCTTTAGTAAGGGAAATTTATAAGACAAGACGTCAATCATCATCCTTGTATCGCTTGTGTTAGGTGCAAAAGCCAAATACTCATTATTTGCAAACAATGATTCCAAGACTTGATTAAAAGCCGGGGATGTATTGCTGTTCCCCACTTCCACAAATGTATCTTTTTGAATGTACCTATAACAATATGAAAAATAACGTCACATTAAAAAGAATCTATCTAACAGCATCATATTAAACATGATAATATTACTTCACTTGGTTTTTTCTCATCATCTTTATCAACTATCCCAAAAAGTTGGATGTTTAAAGAATATGAAGGAAGATGAGAATATATACATGTGCTTAATAGCACATCAGCTATGTGTCTGATTAATATAATAAGTATTTAATTGGTACTCACTTTATTCTAGCAAACAGAAGTGCTACATACCATCACACATAAAAAAGTTTCAGTGCAAGCTACCTCTACACATGATATGTGACATAAAATTCTGGATGGAACTGTAATGTGACAGTCTGATAACTGATAATCAGAAACGCCAAACGTTCTGGGGGGGGAATGAAAAACCATCTATTCAACTAGTAGCGACAACTAACAGAACTAACAATTACAGAATTTGTGCCTTGTGGTTCTTTGGTGATCATTCGTAAAGAAGCACCATTTTAATCATGCTTAGAAGTGTATAAAATTCTGTTTATGTTCTAAACTGGAGGATAAACAGAATAATAAACTATGAAAATGAAGAACAAAATCGATTAATACATACGATTGAGCTGAGTGGATCGTTGTATCAACTTGTGTTCTTATGGCTATTAGCATCAGCATCACCACCAAGGGAAGCAGAATCTGGCCACAAAAAAGATTAAAGGAAAAAGAAAAACATCACTTTTCAGTTCAAAGTTCTGCCTATCATATAGATGTATTCTCACCAGGACTGCACCTGTGAATAAAAAGCACTATAATCATACATTCAGTTCTCAGCTTCTTACTTTTAACACCAAGAGTAAAATTGTCATGACTTGCCCTAATAATCTCTCAAAAAGTTCAGTACTCATTTAGATGCTCATGAACACTTCTATGGTTCCCACACATCTGAGAATTTATATGTACTACCATTTTGATGTAATGTGATTTTTTATAATGATGAATTTACAACCACAAATATATATAAGTATCTTAATTGCATGCATATCTACCTACACTTACCAAAGAGAATCAGGCTGTCTATCTGCCAGTGGTAGGTAAATACATAAAACCACCAATCTTACAACCAAATTCATCGTTTCCCCCAATTTTTGAAGAGAAGCAACATGATTATGAGGATAATACTGTAATAACTAACATATTGTTTCTGTATATAGGAACTGTATCGTTTTGTATGCTCATAAAATAGATATGCTACAATGAATTTCACCATATGGAATCAAATTTTACAAAATAATGTAGGTTTAGCACAAAAACGATCCGGAAACCCCTACCAGAGATTCAACCAACAGAATTAAACGTATAGCATGACGATCGTGTTAAAAACGCTCAAATTAAACAGTCAATTTGAAGCAGCAGAGCAATTGAGTTTGCAGAAAACGCAAATTGAATCGATAGATGATTGAAGGAACAACCTCGGCAAGAGTGATATACGGATGGCGAATTTTGAGAAGCCAATTCTTCCGAAGCATGACCTTGAGTTGTCTCCCTGAACTGCTGCTACACATCTTCTTTCCCTTTGTTCGCTCCTCCATTAGAAGTACCCAAAACCCTAGCTCTTACAACGGATTAGAATTAGGAGTACGGATCATTTCGACGAGTGTGTGTTTTGGGTGAAAGTGTGTGAGAGAGAGAGAGAGAATAAACGACTGTGGGTCGTGGAGGAAGAAGAAGAAGTTAGAATTATGATCTTTGGAAGTTGTGTCTCCGTCCATACTCCACACCCTCCGTCGTAACGGGGTTCCGTTAAAAGGGTTTGGACTTAACGGCCGTTTTCTTTTCCTTCCTTTTTTTCAACGTTTTTTTACATATGACTAATTTTATATTTTTTATTAAGAGTTAAATCACCGATTTATCGTCTTTTATAGGATTTGAACCTATAATTATTATTAGTATTATTTTTTTAACGGTTAAATTTAGATCGAGATCCTATTTAGAGGTGGCCTCGTATCATCGTGTATTTCTGCTTATCAGCACATCAATATCATTAGAGAAAACTCAAGCAATTAAATTAAACATCTCCAGTGATATATAATTATTTGATTAGAAAGTTATCACTTTACTATCAAATCATATCAATAAGACGAATAACTAGTTTTATTATAGCTTAGTTGATCGTTCTAATTTCTAACTTTTATGATAGATAATGGTGTAGATTTAAACGAAGATCCGATTAGTTTGTTTGTTCTTTTTAGAAAATGACTGGTTTTTAGTTTTTAGTTTTCGTCTTTTTCTAACAAAAGTTATATTTGTAAGTAAAAATTAGTTTGTTTGTTGTTACTTCTTCATATTGAGTGTTTCATTTGCTGACTAGATAATCACTTAATAGAATTGATGTGGATTTTATTTTGTGCTTACTTTGTAATAAATTGTTGTGGATTATACAAGCACTTATCCTCTCATATACATAAGATACCTATTCATAGTGTTATGTAGAAGCTAAAATTTATTTTCTTTTTTATTTAAATAAATATTCTGAAAAACAAATAAGTATAAAAAAATTTGTTTAGCCTAGTTAATATTCAAAAAACAGAAGTTTACATCCACTGGCGAAGTATAATAGGGACTGGGAGGGACGACGCCCCCCCCCCCCCTCTCGGGTTTTTTTGTCGTACTGCTAATTTTTGTGACTTTTTCTTATAAAAAAAATTATATATTGAGAACCTCTCCCCGGATTAGGATTCATGACTTTTCGCCCCCCCGCGACTTTTTCCGTCAAGCTTCGCTAATGTTTACATCACATAGTTTACATATACACATGTTTACGTAATTACACTATCTAACATTTTACAACTTATGTTAGCCGTTACAAGTGATCTATGTATGTGGGGTACAACATTATCAGCAGAGCTTACAAGTCTACTCTCTTTTTAAGGCTATCCGTAGTGGGGCTCCATGGAGGCGCCATGGAGCCCATAACGCCCCTATAACGCCCCTCTCCCACCCCCCGGGGCGCCATGTTAGGAGAAATGGGGCTTGGGCGTTACCAGCATCACGCCTCCCCCTCTCTCACTTTCCAGCGCCATGGGCGCTATCCCCACTACGGTGGGGCGCTATAGGGGGCGCCATAGCGCCATCACCACCTCCCACTACGAAAAGCCTAATACAAACATATAGTGGTTAATATACACTTTTTTTTCTTCAAAAAATAGTGGTTTTCATTTAATCTTCACTATATACACATATTTATTTTCTTCAAAAAGTAGTGGTTTCATTTAATCCTCACCTTATACATATGGCCAGTTACCCTACAAAGTGGAACTCATATGAAAAATCATAGAAAGCAACATACACGGTGGTTTGCAAAGTTGCATGTTTTCTTTTTCTTTTCTTTTTTTCCACTAATCGCAATATTACAAATTTATCTTCTCCTTTTAGATAAAATCTTACATCTTCTATCAATCGTAATATTACACATTTATCTTATTTTTTTAAATAAAAAACTTACATTCACACAACAATCATTAAACACATTTATTACTGATACTGAATTGTCTGCGTGACATAATTTTTCACATATATTTTTATCACATTTATTATTTTTATTTTTTTTTCCTAGTGGTCAAGGGGAAGGTGGTAAGGCTTTGTCTACATGGAGGTCTTGGGTTCAAACCCAGACATTGATAGTTATTTGATGAGTTATGGGCTTAGATTAGGTGTTTGTAATAGTTTAGCCGTTAAAAAAAAAATAAGATACTTTTTAAGTGGTAGAAGGCGAGTAGCAAGTTGGAGGGCGGTGATGATGATGACCGTTGGTGGGTCATCTTGGACACATGAAAATTATTCTCAGGGCCATTATTCTCATATCTTATTCTTGAACACATGAAAATTATTCTCATATCTAAACAAATGAAAAAAACTACAAAAATAACAAATTGACAAATTACCAAAATTCAAAATAAGACATCCTTTTCCAACCCCACCAAACTAAACTCTAGCTTCAATAATGGGCAAAATAGATATCCTTTTCTTCTACCAAAATAAATATTATATTGTGAAAATGACTATAATATTTAACCTTTTGATTAATTAAAGGAAAATTGGATTTAAATAATCCCATCTTTTTTCCATTTGTATCCATTAATCCCACATTTCCCTTTGGCATCCATTAATCCCACATTTGCACTTGTCTATTTTTGTTGGGTCATCCGTTAAAAATTTTAACACCACTAACGGAAATCTGACCTGGCATCTGACGTGAAAATGTTTTTTAGTTTTTCTTTTCTTTTTAATCCTAATAGATGATGTGGCATATGACCGTTACCCCTTACCCTTTTTCTCTTTAAAACTCTAAATCCCCAATTTTGAAGCCCTAAATCAAATTCATCCCAACCTTTATCGATATGAGGTTGTCTCCAACAAAATTGAAAGCTAGGAACGATCGACAATGAGCACATCTTCAGTTACACGTAGGCGGCCAAGGTTAATTAAGGTTGGATTGGATGGTAATGTGTACTGCGGTCATGACATACCCACCGTTTTGCGCACAGCAGGTTCTGGGACAACTAGGTCGGGTCATCAATTCTATGCGTGCTCACAGTACGGGGTTAGTAATGATCTTATTTGCTTCCAATTACAAGAATTTATTTTTGGAACTTTTGAATTTCATAAAAATTGTGGATGCAAGGTCTCAAACTCATACAAAATGTATAAATTGAAACTGTTTTCAGATGGGTTCTGGTTGTGGATACTTTATATGGAGAGAAGATGTTGAGTCAATTCTTGTACAAGCACAGAATGTTGCTAGGGATGAGCTTGATATGAAGATTACTACACTTGAAGCTGGAAGGGATTATTTATTGCAAGAGGTTAAAATTTTTCAAAAAGAAAAAGACATTTTGGATGTGTATTAAGCTGATTATGATCATCTTGTTTGTCATTGCAGTTGGTTTAATATCAATTTAGATGTTTGTGTTAGGTGTTGTATCTGGTTTTGTGTAATGTATTTGGTTTTGGCAGAATTTGTATCCCAATTTTAGCAATCCAGTTATATGATATTGGTGTGGTTTCATAGTTTGCAAGTTTCAAAGTTTGGCACAATTTTAGCAATCCAGTTATATGATATTGGTGTGGTTTAATATCAATCTTGCTTTAATTCTTCAACCTCCTCAACATCTTCAACCTCTTCACCATCTTCCACATCTTCATCCACAACTGTTCTCACAAGCTGCTCACTTAAGTCATGTATAGTTTTAGTAGATAGGTTATCACATTCTTGGGCTTCAACACTGGATTGGGCCTCCACACTGGGTTGGGCTTCATCAGCATTGGGCTGGGCCTCAGCAGAAGTAGATTGGGCTTCGTGTCCAGTGGTGTGGGCAATTAAATTATCACCTACTTTGGAACATAAACATTGTGGCAAAGATTTGTCTGTAAAACATGCATAAATATCCAAGATTCCATTAAACTCACCAAGAATATATAACATATCATGAACATCTTTATCATCCCTTATTTGGAACATATAATCTTCCATTTTTACATCAGGGGGCCGGCAATAAAGCCTAACATCGTCTCTTGAAGTATATGTGTATGGTCTTTCTTCCTGACCACTTCAACCAGCTCCTTAAGTGACATTGTGGCGATTTCAATTTCCAGTAGCATCGAAGTACCTCATTCATACCTTGTTGTGGGTTCGAGGAAGAATTTCCCTCCATAGGTCAGATTGACGAACATAAACGTGCCCATGTAATCGTTTGATTGTGTTTAGACCGATGGAATCGTCTGATTGTGTTTGAGTGCAACGTGGAAAAGCAATTTGAGGATTTAGGGTTTTGATAACGGGAATTGATGAGGACTCAAATTAGATTAGGAAAAGGAAAACAAAAAAAGAATCCATGTCATCAAATGAATCTTTAAAAAAGATGCCAGGTCAGATGTAAAAAAGAAAAGAAAAACTAAAAAAAAATTCCATGTCAGATGCCAGGTCAGATTTCCGTTAGTGGTGTTAAAAATTTTAACGGATGGCCCAACAGAAATAAAGAAGTGCAAATGTGGGATTAATGGATGCCAAAGGGAAAGATGGGATTAATGGATGCAAATGGGAAAAAAAGTGGGATTATTTGAATCCAATTTTCCTTAATTAAATCACAATATGTTTTTTCTAGAATTTAAATTTGTAACTTTTTAATTTGGAGTTATCATTTTACCACCGGAAACATCTATTATGGAAATTAAGATCACTATTTCCAATTCGAACGGTTTTCTTCTTGTTTTTTTCAATTACTTTTTATTTTTAGTATTTTATTAATAAAAAAAATATGAATTCAAAATATTAGTCCTATAAAGGAAAAGAGCCTAGTAAGACTAACTATATTTTACCACTCGTGCGTAGTCATAGAGATAACATTAGTATATATAACAACGACATTGTTAAAATGCAATGTAAAAAAACAAAAAGACAAAAATACTACGCAACGATATTACAATAAGAGACCCAACAAAATTAAAAAAAAAAAATAGTTACCTAAAGAAAAGAGTATAAATCTAATACTAATGAAACACTTTAAACTTAAACACGACGTAAACTAAACAAAAATCATAAAAAAGAACAAAAATGCTTTAAAAAATAAATAAAAAGAATTACTAATGCTAAGTGGCGCTGCCATGTGCTCAACCTAACTAACTACCACATGGTTACTTGGATGTTTATATAGTAATCATAAAGTTGTTGTTATATGAACCATAAAATATACGAAGTCATATGCACAAAGTTATGATTTCTTTATCATATTACAATTAAAGTTAAATGAGATATTATTAAATAGCGTTATACTAATACAAAAAGTCTCGTGCTTTATTCAAGTATCAATAATTAAAATTAAATAATTCAAGTTATTGGGTATTCGCGGATAATAATTCGAGTTTCAATATTGGCCTATAATAATTTCAATTATTTGGGTCTTGAATTCATTGGGCCGCCATTAATTTTTCACTAACTCCGCTAGTACTTGCTGACGTGGCAGGTGATGTAGCATCATTTTTGCTGACATGGCAGGTGATGTGGCATCATACTTGCTGACGTGACATGTGTCACGTCAGCACACAACTAACGGAGTTAGTGAAAAATTAATGGCGGCCCAATGAATTCCAAGACCCAAATAATTGGGATTATTGTAGGCCAATATTAAAACTCGGATTATTATCCGCCAATACCCAATAACTTGGATTTTTTAATTCCAATTTTCCATAAAAATAAATGAAAAAATGGATTTTAATAATACAAGTTTTACCTAATTGGCCAATAATAATACGAGTTTTAAAATTTCCTCACAATAATACCAGTTTTATATGTATTGAATTATAACGATACACCGTTAATTTTCAACTAACGGTGTTAGTCAGTTTACAGGGAATTCATAAATGCTTGTATTATTAAAATTCAATACGGAGAAGTCAAGAAGTGGGAATTAGAGGAATATGTTAGGCGAGAGGTTCAACTTGTAATAGGTTCTATATTAATCTATATTAACATAAAAGGGAATTCATAAATGCTTGTCTTTTTTTTTTTTAACGGCTAATTTTTATTTTTCTCCATATTTTCACCATGCCAAGGTTTGAACCTTGGTCTTTCCCCAAAGGAGCTTTGCCCCTTACCACTAAGCTACAACCTAAGTGGCTAAATGCTTGTCTTACCCGGACCACAAGTTCTATTAATAGTAGTCCGGTTCAGTTTGATTTTTTATTCTAATCGAACCGAAATTAAATAGTTCAGTTCCTAAAAAAAGAAAAACCAATTAGTTTTGGTTTTTTTCGATTTAGGTTCAGATTTAGTTTTTTTTTTAAATGTAGTTAATATAATTTTAAACTTTAAATGTATAATCTTATAAGATAAATAGATGATAATCAGAAGGAAATACTATTATAACACCTAAATTCAAAAAACTAAAGTAGAATGTGACACGTGTAATCATACAAAATAAATAGTGGTTTTAAATATTAAAGTTTTTAACACTAAAGATTTTGACCTAAATCTTCATGTCTCCGATGGTAACCTGATAAGTGTGAACTAGGGTTAAGGAATAAAATATAAATTAAGCCAGTGTTTAAAGTTTATAATGATCCTCCTAAATACTAATTTACGCGTAGGCCCTCGGTTCGGTTCGGGTTGGGTTTTTAACCAATTCGGTTCTTAATCTACATGAAACCGAAATCGAATCATTACTTTCAATTCGGTTTCTCGGGCTTTTTTTGGTTTGGCTTTTTTTCGATTTTTTGCACACCCTTAGTTTACATTAAGGAGATCCACCATCTCCTTTCCTCTTTATTTTAGCTATGGAAGGTCTAAATGTTATGTTTGAGACTACGGTTCTTTCAGGGATCATAAAACTGGTTATAGTTGGTGGTCAAGAGGTGGTTTTGTCTCATCTCTTTTATGTTGACGATGTTATTATTATTGGGAGTGGTCTAAAGTGGATTTATCCAACATTCTTCGTTTTGTTTAATTGGTTTTATCTAATTTCTAGTCTTCAATTAATCATGCAAAATCTAATTTGTTTGGAGCCTTACTCAGAAGTTTGTCAGGATGCGTCGAATAAGGGATGTAGCTCGAGAAACTTTTATTTTGCTACTTGGGTATCCCAGTTGATGATAAAATGTCCTTTGTTAATGCTTGGAACCCGGATATTATGAAAATTAAAAAGCTGTTGGCATCATGGAAAGCAAGTTTACTATCGATCGGAGGGCGGGCTACAATGATTTCATCGGTTCTTGGTTCTGTTGCTACATATTATCTATCTTTGATTTCGTTGCAAAAGAAGGTAAAGGATATTATTGAAGGCTTACAATCTATATTTTTCTTGGGTAGTGACGATGGTTCAAAAAAAATCACCTATATAGGATTTTGTTTTAGCAGATAAATCTAAAGGATGCCTGGGAATTGGTAGTTTGACGGTCTTAATCAATCTCTTCTACTCATACGGAGATGGCGTTACTACTCTTGCAAAAACTCGATTTGGGTTAGTATAATTGATTTCATCGATGGGTTTAATTTTAATGTTTTTGATAAACAAATGGTGGGGAAAGGTACCGGGATTTGGAATAGAATTGTCAAGGTTATTCATAGTCTTAATGTGACAATAATATAATTCCGTTGAACTCAATGAAAATGGCGGTTGGTATGGGTGACTCTACAAAGTTTTGGCTGGATACGTGGTTGGTGAGGAGCCTTTCGCAAAGTTGTTCCCTCCTCTTTTTTCTCTTGAAAATAACCAATTTTGTTTCATTAAAGATAGGAAAAATGAAGCTAATTGGGTTTTGGACTCGCGTAGGAATATTAGAGGGGGTATTGAAAATAACTAATTTAATAATCTGTTGTTGTTCATCAACCAATGGAACTTGACTTTGAAATCGGATTTGTGGATATGGGATTTGGAAGGTCAAAATGACTATGTGGTAAAACATGTTAGAAAGGTTATAGAAAATAAATATTTTCCTAAGGTTGATTAATGTACTAAATGGAAAAAGGAGTCTCGAAAAAGGTAAATATTTTTGTGTGGAGATTGTTTCTCAATTGACTTCCCACTCGTGGTAACCTTTGTAAAAAAGGTCTTGAACTCTTGATATACATTTTATTCTATGTCCGTTTTGTGATAGAGAAGTGGAATCTATAAATCACCTATTTGATAGATGCGGATTAAATAAGAAATTATAAAAGTCAGTTTTAAAGTGGCTTGGCTTCCAAGACCCAGAGTTTTGTCATCCAAAAGATGTTTATGGTTGGATGGATAGGTGGGGTGTGGTGAAGAATAAGAAACGGTTGGTTGAAGGCATCTTGTTTGTTATGTGGTGACTTCTTTGGAAAACAAGGAATGAAGCCATTTTCAGTCTTGATGATGTGAAGTCTGACTCTCTTTTTGATTCGTTAGTGTATGTTTCGTTTCATTGGATTGTAGCGAGAAAGAAGAAACCTAAGATTTCTTGGACTGAGTGGTTGTAAAACCCTCTTATTTTCATGTAATTTTTTGTTTTTGTTGTTGCTTAGCTTTTTCTAACCTCTATTGTTATTTGTTTCTCTCTTTTGCCGTTCAAAAAAAAAACATAAAAGGGAATTCTTGATCTCCAAACGCTTTTTCACTAGTTACCCGAATTTCATATTGTTTTTAGGTTCATTTGTGGTAAAATATGGGTTCTCAACTAAAAGATTATAGATTCAAATCTTACGTGTAAGTGGATGATTTAGCCATTAAAAAAATAGATTCAATATTTATTGACCTTCGAGCATGAATATGGTTAGGATGTTTACTATAGATGGTTGTTAAAATGTTGGATTAAAATTAAAGTGTACATATCAACATATGTAGACAAGACGTGTTTAGTCGCTTATGGGCTATCCGAACCCGACTCACTAAAAATTTGAATAAAGCGTATTTTAAAAGGCTTGACTAAGTTTTCAAGTTTATATATAATTTAAAATGGTGGTATATTAAATAAATATTGTTATGTATATTGTAACATTAAAAAGTTAAAAGAAATATAAAAATTAAGAAATATAGAGATAAGTTTAAGTATGTACAAAGGTGATAATTGAATGGTTAATAAATAATATATGAGTTAGGTTCGAGCCCAAGCCGGAGCTTGAAAAACAAATCACAAATCGAACTTAAGCTTCATATATAAAGTTTGAAAGAAAACTTTGTAATGAATTACACAAATGTATCTTGGGTTTACATTTTATAATGAAGCATTTTCTTTATAAAATAGTTTACTCTATGAAAGATAAATTAAAATATTATAATGTAAAACATATAGATCATATTAGAACCGAATGATTAAATTCTAATAAAGTGACATAAAAGAAATATAGTTAAATGATATATTCAATTATGATATCAGAATTTCTTTTTATGACTTTACTAGTTTTTAATTCTCGTATGTTACACGGGTGAGATTTAAAAAAAAAGTTATAAATACAATCATAATCTACTATGATAAATTTTTAAAAATTATATGATAATTATGTATTTTCATAATTATATAAAAATATGTTAGTAAACTGTAATTATAGGAATAATTATTTTATATTGTATATATATATGTACTATTCAAAATAATATATTTAATTACATGTACTTTAATATTTTTAATATAATGCTTATAGTATTTTATTTGAAATAATATTTTAATATTATATATACAATACAAAATATATTAGATTACAATTACAGTAAAAAAGTTATAAAATTAAATAAAATAAAATATTTTATATTGTATATACAATATTAAAATATTATTTTAAATAAAAAATTATAAGTATAAAATTAAAACATTAAATTATATGCAATAAAATATATATTATCTTGAATAAATATATTATTTTAAATTTATAGACGTGTTAAAAGAAATGATTAAAATTAATACTAAAAATATATTTTATATATTTTTTTTAAATTTCGGGCCAAAAGAGCCATGACTTTAGTCAAAAGTAACAAACAAACTTTTTGTTTATTATATAGTATAAATATTTTTAAGAAACAAAGTATCTAATTTTTTTTTTTTAAAAATCAACACTTCAACCGATATTTACAAGTTGTTGGAATTTATTGTTCAACACTTTAATCCTTATGAACACAATTCTTGACTTGTGATCCCATTAGTGATCAACTTGCAAGATGTAAGGATTCACCTTTCAATTCTTACTAACCACACTTTTAAGTTTTAACATAGTAATTCTAGATTAGCTGTATGAGTTTTACCTTCTTTGTTCAACTTTAACCATTTAGGCCAATATTAACACTAATTTAATTAGCATATTAAGTTAATTATGTGACTTTTAAAAGGCATTTTCATCACCATTTAAGCCATTAAGCTCCATGTTTTGATTTATAAGTTTTTTAACATTTGTTTCCCAGTCTTTGATTAAAACCCTTAAATTACATTAAATTAGGTCAATTATCATAATTGTGATTTCAAATATATCTTAGAGCAAATTACATTTTAAGGAATTTAGCAAATTTTATTTTTCGTCCTTAAAAATAACGAAAAACGTTCTTTATATATATAATTTTTTTTGTAACACATCACGCCATTTCCTCTAACGACTATTAAGTTTTCTATTAAACCAAGTCATGTCTCTTGCATATGAAGGAAATTTAGTAATTTAGCATTTTGGGATATTTTTTGAAATTTAAACTACCTTAATAACTATTCTTTACATTTTAATAGAATTATTATGCTAACGTCTTATTAAAGGATTATCTCTTACTGTGTATTTTGTCCTCTCTCTACAAACAAAAGAACCATCGTAGACATCAACTCCCAAACCGACGACCACCGTGACACCGTCCACCCATCCCTACCTCCTTTCTCTCCCTCTCCCCCACCATCTTTCAAACCCTAGAAATTAAATATCTCGACCACAATCATTGCAGCCATCGTAGCTAGGGCTATAAACGAACCGAATGTTCAGCGAACTGTTCGTGAACCGTTCGGGCTGGAGTTCGTTAATGTTTCTTCGTTTACTGAATGAACAAACACGAACACAAAATTCCGTTTGTTTAGCTTAACAAACGAACACGAACAAAGCCCTCGTTCGTTCATATGTGTTTGTGAATGTTCGATAAGAACATTTGTGAACGTTCGTTCGTTTACATTTGTTTGTGCTTGTTTGTTTCGTGCATTTATGTTTGTACATCCGTTCGTTAATTAATATTAACATTAATACTTTTAGTTTTTATTATTATTTTGTTTTAGAAATTAGAACTAGGGCTTCAACACACGCATCGCATTCGCATACAATTTAGTTGCTTCAACCTGAACATTACTGCAGCCATAATCCATCACTCTTCCAGTCCAGCTTCCACTTATCTTTGCCGCCTCGCCGGGCTGCCAACCTCCACCTGCCTTCTCCACCTCGCCTGACCGCCATACTTCAACTCGCTCTTTCCTTTGTAGGTTGTTTTTTATTTTTAAATTTTTAATATGGGTTATTTTGTGCTTGTTAATGTTTGTTTGTTTATTTGGCTTAATTATGTTCGTTTGGGTTCGTTTGAGTTCGTTTGGGTCAGTGTTCGGTTCCTTTATTCGTTTGTCAGGAAAACTAAAAATTTACCAAACGGACACAAACAAACACGAACAAAGTAATTTTGTTAACAAACAAACACGAACATAAAATCTTGTTTGGCTATGTGTTAGTATTCAATTCGATTGTTCGTTAAAAGGTTAAAAAAAGAAATTGCTGCACAAGAAGCAAACCAAAGTGGTCAAAGAGTAAAATATAAAAAAAAATTGCTGCACAAGAAGCAAACCAACATGTATTAAAAACATACAAGTACTCAAGCTTACTGATGATCATATTTTGCTGTGTTATTTAAATCCGGATTCGAATCAGGTTCAGGTTATCAAACAAAATAAACATGTTTTTTTAGTTTTGCACTTGCTTTGCCAAATATACTTCTTCTAGTGGATGTTTTTAACTTATTCAACATCCCTCTATGCACACACTTACAACATCTTTAAAACACCTTCCAAAATCTTTCAGCAATTTTCTTATGCCTCATATAATATTGTACCCTTTATAAATACAACTTCTATGATATGATGAAAACATAATCTACTCATACATATATACACACTCACACACTCACACTTATATATATGTATATATTTCTTGCAACTTTTTCTATATAAGGTAACACATACCAAGCGGATCTGGCAACTTTTCCTTGTTCTATGCAGATTGAGATAGTCGTTATCGATTCTCTGTAGCATTGCACATGCATTCACGAGAATATGCAGGAAAATTTGGGAAAATGAAGACACCCTTTTACTTGGATCATGAAGGTAGCAAGTCCTCCTGTTGGAAGAAAGTATAATCTGAACTTGTCTCTGTCTTTGTAGCCTGCTGTTAAAAATTCAGTATATCATGAATCAGATTGGCCATAATAGGTAATAGTAATGGAAATAAACACAATAGTAAAAATCAGTCATGTGTTAGACAATTTAATGTTTCAATGGGATTTTTAATTTTTATCTTTTTAAGTTTTTATAGATAATCTTATGACCATAGATTCAAGGTTAACTGGTAATATCTAACATGATAACATGAGTTTTTTGGGTTAAACCAATCAGAACCATTTCAATACACACCAAAGAATTAAGCATTTTGACCCGTTTAACCACCTCAAGTGATAACTAAGGGTATAAACGAGCCGAGCCACTAATGAGTTACTCGGGCTTGCCTCACTTAAAGCTCGAATCGAGCTGAGATTAAATGAGCTCGAGCTATATTGACCCGTTTAATAATGAGCTCAAGCCCGAGCTTTACATATCAAGCGTGACTAAGCTCGCGAGCCTACATGAGCTTATTACTTTTATAATATTTTTAATATATTAAATATGTATTTACATAATAACTATCATTATAGCAAGATTATGATTAAACCATATATATTATGTTATATATTTATATAAACAATTAGTTAATTAATCAATAATAACCAAGTTGAGCTTGATCTTGAAAAACTACTCGCGAGCGAGCAAGAGTTTGAGCTTTGGAAATAGAGCTCTAAATGAGCCGAGCTTGAGCACACATCGTTCCAAAGTTAAACAAGTTACGCTCGGGCTCGAATTGGCTCATTTACACCCCTACCGATAACAGGTCTTGACTGACCTCTACAGGCTGAGAAGATCTGGTGCGGAGAGAAGGAACAAGGGATGACCAAAGAATAGGGTCGGTCAACGGGTCAATAGTATTATAGTTGGTCAAAAGCGGTGCAGACAAGAAAGGAGTCAATGGGTATGTGTTTCTCTCAAGCTCCATCCCTAATCCAACTCCAAACCCTTCACTCGCACCTTCATCAGTTGATTTCTCAACCGCCTTACCATAATCCATCTTGTTGATATTATTTTTGTTCTCATTCTCGTCATTTTCAACCTCCTTTGCAGCTTCCTTTTTCAAAGCTTTTTCTTGTAAGCTTTTGTAAGCTGCAGATCTTGACAGTATACTCATGGCAGATACTGATGACCTTTTATGTTGTTTTCCTTCATGAGGCACACCCAAACGAGGCAGCTGATAAGGTTCACTGGATTGAGTTATCCATTCTGGTGTTTTATGTTCACTTCCTATGTCTTCGGAACTACCAAGATTTGTTTCATCTGATGATTTTCCTTGAGATTCAGCGTGGCTGGATCTGTTAGGTCCCCACCATTTAATGTATGGTGTAAGATCGATTTTCCTATCCATGCAAAATCCACCAACATATTCGCTCTCTGTTGTTGCATCATCACCTGCAGTGTAATAAATAGGGACAAACAAATGCTCGAGCAATCAGAAATGGTTTATGCATGAAGCCGAAAAGTTAATAGATGTAGAAGATATCTCTAATATGTGAGCATTGTAATCAAAAGATGGGCAGGTTGGGTAACGGGTCAAAACGAGTTCAGGTCGAAACCGATAACTTTTTGTATGGGTCAAAAGGGCTGTGTCAGACTGGGTTCAGATGACTTTTTTTTATATCCTATTTTTATAACTTATTTAACGATATTAAATGATTACAAAAACAATAATATTAAATAGATAATCTAGATATATTTTATATTTGCCTCAAAACTCTTGCTTACCATGATGAACGCGGTTGTGGTAATCAGCTCCAGCAATTCGGCCCAAGGGTGAGTCCCATCTGGTACTTTTTATAGCACAAACATAAAGCCAAAGAACGTTATAAAATGATACAAAACATTTAGTATGAGCTGGTAGCATTTGAGGTACCCAGCAGGACTAATAGTGCTCAAGGAAGATGGCTTCCACTCATAGCGTGTGGGACCTACAAGGCGATTGCATCTGGGAAGCAGGAAGCCTCTTTCTTAAGCGCTATTTCTTGTGTGGGGCATCTCCAGTTATACTTTCTTTACACATACATATAAACATGGTGGACTATTTTTAAATTGATGACACACAATTAAAAGAAAAAGATCCATCCTGGATCGAATTCAATTGTGGTAGGGGCAGAAACAGAAGAATGAAACCATCAGGACATTTGATTTGTTGAGATCAAAAGAATCTTAACAACTTATGATTCAAATACGTCTTTAGAGTGGGAATTAATCAAGTTTCTGACCTCTTTGATAGTTTGTCCACATGACTTCTAATCAGATTTAGAATGTGCCACGTGGTTGAATGAGATTTATTTATTTGCATCTATGATATGATATGTATTTAGCTGGAAAAGAGCCACTTAAGTTGTAGCTTATTGAAAAGGGGCAAAGCCTCTTTGGTGGAGACCAAGCTTTAAACCTTGGCAATGGTAATATTTGGTGAAATATAAAAATTTGCTGTTCAAAAAAATTTTAGCTAGAAAAGCAGGAATTAACTAACAATAGTTTGTTGAAGTATATAGCTCCATTTTGAACCAAATGATTAATTACATACCTGGAAACTCCATGACATTTAGAGGTTCCCCTTGAGAAACCACTACCTTTTCTGCAAAGATTTCATATAAAAAAAATTAAAAAAAATTAAACAGGCAGAAATAATTATGCACATGCATATGCATGCATTAATAGCATTTTATACCTTCTGAGTGATGCAAGGTAATCTTCTCTTGATAGGTTTTGCATCTCTTCAAGGTCTCTTGTATAATCCGTGACCTGGCACCAACAACAATATGTATATTTAGTGCAGGATATGGTGAAAAACAAAAGCAAATATGACATCACGGTTCTCATAACGAAAACGATGGTAGGAGATGAAGTGTGATGTTCAAAGAAAATGATTTGCTTGCGATAAAGCATGGAGCTTAATTTTGAGACTCTTATGATTTCTCACCGGAAAATTAATGAGTGTCCCGGGGCCCCAATACTTCAAGGCAGCCAGATCGTATGCTCTGGCAGCAGCTTCCTCATCATCATATGCACCTAAAGACATGTTTAGTATAAGCCAACAAAAAATGAACGTAGACATTATTCTATTAGTAGTAATAGATTTCCATAAAAACTCAACAAGATACTTACCTAAGTAAACTGTTGAAATAGATGCGAAAAACCATGCCCATAACACATACAAAAGAAAAACAGAAATCAATTTAGAATCATTGCAAAAAAAAACAATTTCCAGGTTTCTTGTGACATATACATATATACAAATATCAACAATTACAAACAAACAAATACAGAATTTAACCTTGCTTGCCCTTTTTATTCTGATTCTGATTCCACGTATTTTTATCCCATAGATGCGCTTCATAACGACCAGTCCATCTATGCCTATTAACATTATAGTATTTTAACAAAAAAACTTGAGAACTCTGAAAGAGGGCAAAATATATAATCTATACAGGAAAAAAGACAAATGAGTATGGCTGATGTAGAAAAAAAGTGGTTTTGGACAACTGGTGCATCCAGCAGCACTAACACCATGAAGTATGTAATATGTGCGAAGCAATACCCGAGGTTCTTATATGTTACAAACAAACCTAGAATAATCTCACTCATAAGTCACAACAGAGCTATTTGTAGGGTCTCGGAAGGGTGTGATGGGGGGCAAACCTTACTCTATCCCAGGAGCATGAATGATTACCCCTCATGACACCCGGCTTCAAAGATATAGCTAAAATATATATAATATAGCAAAGAAAATCAGAGTAAACGACTATACAAGAGTACTAATAATGAGAGTTGTAAACTACCGTTACCATACCGTGATGAGTAAATTACTAGAAAAAGAGCAAACCATACTTGATGTCATGCCCGTTTACCAAAATCTATCCATCCTCTCCACTTATAATCTTCACGAAACTTGGATCCTGCTTCATATGCTCCCTAGCTTTTCCTTTTCTTAGATTCCAGTTGTTTATACATCTTCTCATATCCTATGTTCTTTACCTCATACACTACCTTCTTGGCCTCTCGCTTGGCTTCTTTATATCTCTCCCTTGCTCCTACTTACCTGTGCACCTTAATAACTTCCTAAAAATTTGTTGTTTGTCCCTATCCTCATTTCACCACCAAGACTCCTTATAACTGTTAGTCTTTCCCGTTGTGACCCCTAAAATCTCCTTCATTGCCTGTGTAATGGTGGTCGCCATAGCATCCCACATCTGGTTTGCGTCCCTATCCCGTTAAGCTCGTGGAGATGACCTTATCTCTAAACATTGTGATCAATATGTCCTAATTTCCTCATCGAATCTTAGGCCTATTTTCCTTCTTCATCTCAACCAACAATCTTCTCACAGTTATATCCCCCACTAACAATCGATGTTGAGCTAGTACCTTGAATTCTTTCCAACCACTACGATCTCCTCGCCTCATCAAAAAATAGGTTCTTATATATTCAAATGGTGCTAAATACCATATTTGTTTCATCATAATTAAAGTCAACTTCCAAATCCTTCTATATATTGAACTCAATCAGCAAATTAAGATAACAAGTTACATTATACTCGGCGCCTATCTTCACCGGGGCAAGTTGTATGTCAGTATGATGAAAAACTATGCAGATACTTCTAACCTAGCTAAGTTGGCAAAGCACACGGCTTGAACCATGCGGTTAAGGGTTCAAGTCTAACAATCGTGCTTTCTAAACATTGGGCATCTAAGACTAGACTAAGGTCCATCTCGTGTTTATATATTCTAAAGCTTCCTAGAAACACGCATGTTTGAATGACCCGTCTACAACCATTAGTAGTATTTCTATGCATAGATTAAATATTATGTACAAGCAAATTAAATATATACTAAATATACTGGAAGATCCTAGCATGTGCTCAATGTGTATAGCAAGGAAAGAGTTCGCCTTCAATAAGAAATTTACATGGTAATTCATAATTTTTTCAAGAATAAAGCTCAAAGCATTTGAGTAGGCTGTAGTAGCAAAACTGTGAGCCTCACATCAATATCGCATAACAACCATGGATGCTAGCAACCGTGTGAATCCAATTAGACTTATGCCTCTTGTTTAATGCGTCCTGTATAGTATCATCCAATGTTTTATTGTGGATTTATATCAATTGAGGCACAAATGAATTGATGCGTGATTCTTATTCAAGTTTCCTGCACTCTCGCAGGCCTCGTTTTCAACAATGTCAAAGAATCTGGATTATAAAATCCTTTTTCATTTCCCAAAAAAAATAAAAAAATAAAATCTCCTATTCTAGTGGCAATAATGCCTATAATCATCCCAAAATTGACTGCGTTCACAGAATTAAACTCAAGATATAATCGCATAAATCGAGAAGCACGAGCATTGCACAGATACGAAAAGCAAAATTGTCGATCAATTTTGGTATACCTAGTGACGCCACGGTAGATAGAGCTGCGTTTTCCGGCGGCACATGGCGGCATTTTACTGATGCGTTCCTTAGCCGTACATCCTCTCTCCTTCCTCGACTTCTTCAATCCTCTATACTTCACCATCAACTGCTGATGATAGCTGTTCCCCTTCCCTACCACCGCCGCCGCTTCGGAAGTCTCACCGCCACTGCCACTGCCGCCGCTGCCTTCCGATTTCATCACCGGATCAGAAGATGATGCGGTAGCCATTAGCTAGTTAAGGTTCAAAACCCTAACCCTAACCCTAAGAGAGAGAAATTGAGCAAAGAGGATGAGATAACTGTGTGTCAATTGAATGAATTCATTCGTCATCAGGGAAGAAAACAACAGTGGAGGAGAGGGAGAAGTGTGTGTGAAAAGACGGAAGTGTCCTCTAGAGATGCTGCATAACGGCTAGAGAGGGTAGGGAGGTAATTTGGGGTGTTTAAAACTGTTGAGGAGTCAGGTGGTGATGGGCCCTCTGCATGACACGTGGCTCCTGACACCCAAAGTTTCACCGGGAATCTGATGCCAGTTTGACCGGACTTTTAGTGGTGGTACACACGTAAATATTATGAATCAAAATCAAAATTTTCCACAATTATTATGAATCGGAGATAAAATTTGAATCCCAAAATAGAAAAAAGAATAGTAAATGATTCATTATGTTTCACTTTAATGTCAGTTGTGATATTTTCATAGTGATTTATGGACCTTTCCGGTAGTTAGCTCGAGATGTTTTTGCACTCAACAGGGGACAGTTTTTCGTTTTTCATGTCTTCATACTTCTATTATACTTTTATTATAGACATCGCTCACAAAGTTGTTGTCCTGGCTCAGTCGCTCACAAACAAGTCAGCGTTCATTAAAACCAGCATTTATCACCATTGGCGATCAAAATGAACCTAGATCTAACATCATCACAACTCGAAAGTCCTTTTTTTTTTCTTGAACTTTTGATGCAATTCGCTTCACTTTGGCTCATTTTTTGGTTGAGCCGTGATTTCCGGCCATCGAGTTCAATTATCGTCCATAAAAACCGGTAGGTTTTTTGAAGAATGATTCTAGCATGCATAACCAGACCGCTATCGACCCAGGGTCCTGGTCCCGATCCGGTCGTGAAAACGTTGCTCAATGCTGACTCGACAAGTTGTCCCGACACACACCTTTCAACCTCTGGTTTTTGTATTCCTTCGCAACAATTTACTCTCATAGTCTTCAAAAAGACAAATAGAGAGGAGTGTCAATGCCACTACGGAGATTTGTTGGATACACAATCTTCTTCTCAAAGTGGGCGGTCCTCCAACACACACTCCTCTAGTATATTGTGATAATGTTAGTGCTATCTACACGTCGGGCAATCCAAAACAACACCAACACACTAAACACATTGAAATTGACACTCACTTCGTCAGGAGAAGGTTCAAAGAGGTCAAATACAAGTTTGATGTCCCATCACGCTACCAGCTTGCCGATATATTCACCAAGGGTCCATCAGAAATACTCTTTCATGTCAAAAATCCAATCTAAGCATCCAGTGCCCTACCCCCTTAGACTAAAGGGGTATATTATACTAGAACTATTATTGTGACGTTTATATTATATGTATGGTAACTAAAGGGATCATGTGCTACTCTATATATACATGATTATGTGAATTTTTGTGCCTCGTATTTCAATAATATGGATTAGTAACTGCAACTGTATTGCATGACTATCACATAATTTACAACATTCCATGGCAGTGACGGCAACAAAAGGCGGTATCGAACAGTCAGACCCTCGTCCTCGGTGCATCCAACATCCTAGACAGCATTTTAACCAGGTTCAAGTGGTGCACCCTAGTGCCACCAGTCCCACCTCCACGTTTCAGAAGGTCAGTGTTCACATAACCGAGAAATGTTCAAGACTTGCACCTTCTATCTTTCCAAATGATCAAGGTTCCGGTTAGAAAACCGGCACTCTACTGACTATACACTTCAGAAGCAGCATCATTTTACCTAATCAGTTGTGAGCTTCATGTTCTTTCTTC
The DNA here is from genome assembly GCA_039602395.1 of Deinandra increscens subsp. villosa. NCBI lineage: Eukaryota > Viridiplantae > Streptophyta > Magnoliopsida > Asterales > Asteraceae > Deinandra > Deinandra increscens. The sequence goes on from JBCNJP010000016.1 coordinate 7,426,596, forward strand.
TCAGGCATTCTACATAAATCAAAAGAAAGATGAAACATAAGCTTAATGCAAGTTGGGCAAAAGTGTTTTAGTCAACCCAACAGACTCGGCTCATCTTGACTTTTGGCTCATCTTGACTTTTGACTCGGACAAAATACAAATTACCAGTTATCCAACCCAACTGACCCGGTTCTTTTCGAGACCTCTAAATTTAATACACAAAAGCAAAAAGCATACCAACTCGATCGTGTATTGCAACAGAACATTCACGCCCGCTACTTTGTGCAAAGGCCAGTATGCTTTGATACATATCAACCGAAGGCTCGACTCCAGAATCTTCCATCCACTCCATTACCTGTGATGAATTAATCTTTTAAATTACAGGTGGCATTTTCAACCAATATACTTGGAATGGGGTCCATTCGGATCACATTTCCATGTTTTGGACAATAAGTGTTTCGGGTCAACCCAAATCAGTTTGATTCAACCAATACAAAATATTTACCTTTTTGACCAGTTTATTTATAACTAATTTTGCATGTGTAGTTTAAGAAAATGCTGAATGGAGTTTGAAGAGGTTACCTCTAGGTACTTTCTCCAATTTTGAGCAGCCAAAAGATTCTTGAGCAACACCGAATAAGTAGAGTTGTTAATTTCCATACCCGTTGCCACTATTTTATAGAAAATCTGCATAATGCATTGTCGGGATAGGAAGTAAATCAGTAAATGACAGAAATGACATCTAGTGGTCAAGATGATAGTCAACAGTTGGTTTTATGTATCAAAGTTAACTACCTTCATCATGGTTTCGGTCTTTCCCAGTTTTCCAATTGAATGCAGAAGCTGATTCAGAAGGCCGATAGACATTGTGTTGAATGATGGCTCCATTAATCCAACTAGTTCAACTGTCTTTCTCCAGTCTTGTAGACTAACATCATATATTTTTATTCATAAATTACTAATGTAATCAAATTGTTTTTGTGATCATTCCCGACAGATTATTTTTTCATAAAAGAGAAATTTTAAAAAACAGATAAATACATGCAGGGTGAGGTTATTGTGAGAAGTTTAGTTTGGATAAGAAAGATAAGAAGGAATCATAGCCATTTGATCTTCAATTAAATGAAGATCTATGACTTAAAATTTCCCTAGGTAAATTAGAGAGAAAAACTAAAGAAAATAAAAGATGGAAGGGTATTTTTGACTTTTTATTAAATTCCCCCCATTTTTTAAACTTTCATAACTTTTAGATACAACATTATTTTTAAAAAAAAATTACACCATAAAAACGAGCGTTTTTTATCTTTAAAACACGTATAGTGTTGCTATATAAAAAATTACTTTTTTTTTACTCTTTTGATTGTATCAAAATGTTCAGATCATTGTGTCATTGTGTCAAAATGTTCAGATCATTGTGTCATATTGTGTCAAAATGTTCAGATCATTGTGTCATATGGTGTTAAAAACCGAAAGAGTATTTTTTTTTTTAATTTTATGTATAGCAGCACAATATATATACTTTTGACACGACGACACAATGACACAATGATCTGAACATTTTGACACAATGACACAATGATGTGTCAAAATGTTCAGATCATTGTTTCATGATGCAAAAAACCGAAAGAGTAATTAATTTTATATATAGCAACACTATATATACTTTTGACACGACGACACAATGACACAATGATCTGAACATTTTGACACAATGACACAATTATGTGTCAAAATATTAAGATCATTTTTTCATATTGTGCCAAAAACCGAAAGAGTATTTAATTTTATATATAGCAACACTATATATACTTTTGACACGACGACACAATGACACAATGATCTGAACATTTTGACACAATGACACAATGACATGTGTCAAAAATCGAAAGAGTATTTTTTTTTCTTCATTTTTTATATAGCAACACTATATGCGTTTTAAAGATAAAAAAATGCTTGTTTTTATGGTGTAATTTTTTTAAAAAAATTAATGTCGTATGTGAAAGTTATGAATGTTTAAAGAAAATGAGGGAAGTAGATAAAAAGTCAACAAAAGTGGCTAAGACTAAAATACCCTCATTCTTTTTTTTATTAGATCAAGATCCAATGGCTGAAATTACTTCTTATCCTTCTTACCCAAAACAAACTTCTCATTTGAACTTCTCCCAATACATGCATGCCATTCAACCCAATCCAACTCGCGCCCTTTCAGCCAGCAATAAAAATGACATGTTTAAATCCGACCCTGTTTTGACAATTGACCCATTACCCAACCCAACTCGCACATCCAGCCACCTTTAGCTTTAGGTATAAAATCATGAATTAAAGAATTTTAGCAATCCACAATAAACATATTATAAATTAGAAAGAACTTACATGCTACATGCAGACAACATTTCAAAGTAAATGGTGTCATTCATTGGTATCTTCCTGTCCTGCATATATTCAGCTATGACAAGAACTTTAGCAGGTTCATTTCCTCTATTAAAAGCCCTCATCAATGCAGAACAAGCTATAAGATCTGGTTGGACACCCTGCATTTCCATTTCTTGGAACAATGCAAATGCATTTTCCCACTTTTCTGCAATATAATAACAATTATTTTAATATTTTTTCCTGAATATATACACAGGCGTTTGGATTTGCATTCTGAAAGTGACTTTTTTATTATCACGATCGATTTAGTGCTTATAATTATTTGAGTATCTAAGGGTCAAATAAACAACTTTGAATTATAAGTTTCATACTAATAGCAATTAAACTAGCTACCAGAGGGAAGAGTAAAACTGCTTATATATCCTTACCTTATATATATTATTTTCTTATGATAATCATAATTTTTCAAGCACTCTACACGTGATTAGTCCAACATGAAGCAGCACAAGTACATCCAAATTGACCTTTTTTAATCAAATTTGACATAATTTCCTCCCATCTCATAAAAGGCACCTCCTTTTTCATAGGAATGTACTTTTTGACCATTTTATATATTTTGTTTTTAAAAACAGCAGATTATTTGATGCTACAACTTCAAACAGCAAAAGCACATCCAAATACAGCTGATTATATTATTCTGAGAATTCAAAATCACATAACCACTTCCAAAACGCACACCTAAACAACCCCCCCCCCCCCCCCCCCCTAAATATCACACACCACTTTCAAAATACACACCTAGACACCCCTTAATATGGTTGCATCTTTGAATGTAAGAACATTACCTGCAGTACTATATGCATGTAGCATTGCTGTATATGCAACAACATCAGGACCACCATGTGTCATCTTCATTTTTGAAAACAAGGATTCTGCTTCCAAAAGTTGGCCCTAAATGAAAGAAGGAAAAAAAAAACTTATAGATGGAACGCCAATTTTCTTGATATGAAAGTTTGAAATAAAGGCTTAATTTTTTAAGGACTTGCCTGTTTACTGTAAACCGAAATCATAGAAGAATAAACCTCATTGGATACGGTTATATTCAAGTCCACCATTTCATCAAAAAATTCAAGAGCTTCAGTGTATTTTGACATCCTAGAACAACCACTAATTAACACATTAAATGTAACCGAATCAGGTTTAACATTCTTTTCCCTCATGGACTTATATAAAGCTAATGCCTTATCACATTCCCCTATGTTCATATAACTTCCTATTCCAGAATTATAAGCAACAGTATTCAAACTAATTCCCCGCGAATCAGCAGCAGCAAGAATCGAGTCAATCTTGACATTTTGACCATAACGACCACAACACGCCAACAAAGTACCAACTGTAACAACATTTGGTTGCACCCCATTTGTTTCCATCTCATGCAGCATATTTACAGCTTCTGGTAGAAAACCATTTGATCCAAATGCGTCAATCAGTGCGTTATATGTGACTAAATTTGGCCTCAAATTATTCCTTCTCATTTTATTAAATACCTCCATGGCCTTCTCGGGTTGCTGTGATTTTCCATAAGCATTGATTAATGATGTATAAGATACAACATCAGGCCTAAACCTGTTTTTCTTTATATCATTAAAAACCGAGAATGCTTCTTTATCCATCCCACGAGAAGCATATGCACCTAAAAGTGCATTATAAGATATAATGTTAGGTCTAAAACCTTCAGCAATCATTATGTCGAAAACAGCCTTGCAGTTTTCAATTTGACCCGAAACCGAATACAAATGAATCATGCTAGTGAATGTCACAATATCTGGATCACATAGTGCTCCTTTTTTCCTCATTGAATGAAATATATCAATTGCCTTTTCAAACTGTCTCAGTTTTACCAGACAATGGATCATAATGTTTAAAGTGGTTGTATCCGGGCGAATGTTTGTTCCTTTCATTAATTCGAAATAAGATAATGCTTTTGAATATTGAAAGCCTGTTTTAAAGGCGGATAAAACTATGTTGTGGGTCACAAGATCAGGCCCAACTCCATTTTCTGTCATTTTCTTGGAAACTCTCAGAGCTTCTTTCCAGTTTCCACTTGATCCACAGGCATGGATTAAATTGTTATATGTTGAGCGAGTTGGAGGAACCTGAAAAAAAATTCCGCATAAATAATAAAAAAATGACAATGAAATGCTATTCAACTAACAACAAAGAGCATTGTAAAAATCCTTCATTGACAATAAGAAATTGACAATGAAATTCGCATTAATAATAAAATCATTCATGCTTAAAGAGCATTGTAAAATGTGCATTAAAAACTTGTATTTTGGGGATACATGCAATTTTTCTCCAAACTAGGGGGGAATATGCAATTCCCCCTTTATATAAATAAACGAGGGTTTAATCATGATTACAAGAACAATATTATTACAATAATAATCTAAATATTTAACTAAAGCAATATAGGAGGTTGTATGGATTAAAAATACAAGTGGGCAACTTTCAACCCGTATGACCCATTCCTCTTTCACCGGTTTGAGATAAAACATATTACAAATCGACCAGTTCATAAGTAAATGGATTTATTTGTCACCTTTATTTAAAAAAATTGACTTAAAGGGAAAAAAAATCCTGATAGATTTTGTTAGTAATAGAAGTTATAAAACATTTTCCAGTAAAAAAAAATCTGTGATTCAAAATATTCATGAAATCTCAAACCGAAAATAAAGATTGCTAATAAGTGAAGAACACAGATACGCACAGCTGCACGAAGCATGTCTTCCATGATATTTGTGGCCCAACGCCACTGACCAGCTCGGCCGTGTGCGCTTATGAGAGCATTATAAGTTTCAGCATCTGGCTTGCACCTAAAATAAGAAGTTAGAACTCAAAAATGATGTTATTAACATCAAGCGAAAATGATATAATATGACAACAAAATCATACCGCCATTTTTGCATCTCGAAAAACAAGCCGCGTGCCTGGTCTGTTTGATTATGCCTTGCATATAACCTGATCATCATATTGTATATATCATTGTTTGCACAATAATTCTTCTGGTTTTTCATCCACTTGAAAACTTGGTTAGTATGCTCAATGGAACCTGTTTGGCTAATTTCCTACACTAGCAAATGAACAAAACAAGTATGAAATTGAGCTTTACACATGACCAATTCCACTCAAAATATCATTCACACTCAGCAAATCACTCAATCACCAGAAATTGTTGAAAAATGACACCATTAGGGGTGGCAATTCCCGACACGAAAAAGTACAGGTCTTGGGTTAGCATATCTAAGAGCATTCATAATAGCTTCTTTATATTCCACCACATCCTTAAATTTTAAAGAAAATATGAAAAATGTTTATCTTTTCTCCTATATTAGCATCTTATATTTAAACCTTATCCTTAAATTTTAATGGATAAAGAAAGAATCGCTAAATATACCAATCCATGTGTTTTTAATGATAAGAAATGGGATGTGGAGTGTTTTTCAAAAATCTTTAAATTTTATGGATAAATGTGTTTTTTTTGTAAACTATAAAGATAAAAGAGACTATTGTGAATGCTCTAACCAGTTTAAAAACTAGGTGGTCGGCCCATTTAGTTAAATGAGCCATGTTCAGTTTTTTAACCCATTGAGTTAAACATGTTCATGCTGACCCATTCACACGCAATTAGGGGTGGCAATTTCCAACACGGCCCGACAAATAATCAAGTTTTGGGTTAGCATATCTAATCATTTTTAAAACAAGTTCGTGTCGGCCTATTTAGTTAAACAAGTCATGTTCCAGTCGACCTGTTAACCCGTTTAGTTAAACATGTTGCCCCGCTAACCCATACTTTTCAACCTGGATTAAATATTTGCAACTTAATTATAATTATTACATGTCAACCCGTTTAGATAAACGGGTTAAACAAGTGACATTCATGTTACACGATTTTAAATGTGTGCGGGTTAGGGTTAAAGTTTTTGAAACTTAACACAACACTAGTGTAATTGACCAAATCAATAACCACAATTTTCAACAATTTTCAACAATTTTCAGAATTTATACCAATTCTGAACTTAAAATTGAAATTCAGCTCGCTAACCCTAGAAATAAAATTTGAAAACATTTACTCAAAATTAGATTAGGTTACCTTTATGAGAATGGGGTAGTTTTTGCGTGCAAATCTACCCGCCCATCGATTGAGCAAACCGTGAACATCTTCATGTTGATTGAGCTTTAAAATCATTGAAACCAGTTCTGAAACGGCCCAATCTTTCTGAAACCGGTCGCTCTGGACGCGCGTCCGGATGTGTTTGGGCAAATCGGAGGTTTTGAAACCGGGAACGTGCACGGAGACTTGTCGTTCTCCTTTGTTGTAATCTACGAAGCCGGCTAGCTTCTGGGCGTTGGCGTCGCCGGAGATACATCGGAGTAAGGGCGGAAAGGGTTTGGTTTTGGGTTTGGGTGGAGAGAGAGGGGTGGGTGTGAGGAGGTGAGAGTGTAAGTGGGAGGAAAACTCCATGGCTATGGAGCAGGAGGGAGATGATGGGAGATATTTACACTAATTTAAATAACTTTTTATTTATTTACAATTTACAATAATAACAAAAAAAAATCATTTTTAAGTGGATTTTAGACATCTATCTTATTCTTTTTTTTTAACGATAAATTTGGATCATTGACGTAAACATTACCCACCCATCCGATCATCTCCAATCCCAATCAGAAGGACACTCATCATATCATAGGTAAGAAAATCCCTTGGCCTAGCTTGTAACCCCTATTTATTTATTTTTTGTTATAAGTGGGACTTGAACCCAAAACCTCCCTTTATAATGTCTTGAATACCTCCCCTAGTCAATTAGGCTAGGGATCATTGGTATTATTAATTTTCTAAACATTACTGGTAATATGTGGGGTGATAGTGATGAGAAAATTGATATGACATACATGATATATATACACAATATATAGGTAAGCGATTATTTTAAATATGTGTAATGGTGTTTGTGTGAATATAATGAGTAATATTATAGTTGAAAAAAAGAATTAAAAATTATTTTCTTGTCTTCACGCATGTTATGGCTATCACAAAATGAACCATCGCGTCTTCCATCAAACCCAAAAGACGGGTGTTTAAGTGAGATTTTGTTAAGTGTTTTTTTTTATAATGTTTCGACTAAATGTATAAAACATGACAGTGATTAATAATACAGATACTGATAATCATGTCTACTCTTGAAATTTTGATGTTCTATAATGCAACTAGTAAAAATAATCCTTGAAATAAAAATTTGCACTAATAAAAAGGATTCAAAACAAATTTTTTATGATTTTAAACCAAATCTAGTCAATCTTGTCCTCGAGAGGTGCAAGTCTAGCAAATCAACTCTAATACGCCCATTTAACATCAGTTTAGGTCTACCTCTCCATCTCCTCCCCTCAACCGTGATGCTATTAACTGAATAAACTGACACTGTCAACTGCCTCCTTTTCACGTGGTCAAACCATCTCAATCTTCCTTACGGTACTTCTTTAATATACTCACAACTGCAAATCTTTTTCAGAAAACCCCGTTTCTAATACAGTCCAACTTACTGTAGTAATGAAATTGTAAACACATTAAAATTTTCATTTTATACTAACTAAACCTACTAAATCTTCATCAGTATCTATTATACTAAAAATATTTTAACCACCAAAAAAAACATCTATGTAAACTCTTTGATATCTCTAGGGGCCAAGACTACAAGCCCTGTAGTGTAAAAAAATAGAAACTAAGTTCCATTAAGGTGTGTTTCTTCTTGGTCATATTTCCAATCAAAAAAGCCTTAATTCAGAGATGCTACATAGTAACGAGTTAATGACCAAACGTAATTAAAATAATTAATGCTACGGCACCTACATAAACGAATTCTGTATTCTTTCCAAAACTATGCTACATACACCAACCGTATATAAAATTACACAAAATCGATTTCCCTGCTGATACACATGGCCAAATACGAGTTAGGAGCAACTGATGCCATCAGTGTCTTTCATCTCAGCTCCAAATGGCGCCGAATTTAACTTGCAGATTGAAAAATCAGGTTGCATAATTAACCAGATGCATTTTTCTTACTTCCTTTGGTCCACTGTTTCGGTCTCTTCCCACCTGGACTTTCATTTTTAAAACCTGGGTTTTTTCTTTTAAAACCGCCTTGTGATGGGCGGTCGGTTGATCTAGCAAAACCAGGACGTTTAACGTCTTTCATCCTATTGTTTCCTCGAGGTGTAAATTTACTAGGCTTATAAGAGCTGTTTTTATCATCCCTCGTTCTCTTTTGTGATTCTGTTGAATATTCTCTCTTGGTGAAACTACCCGGAGCCTTGGATTTAAACTTTGACATACTGAAAAGGACAATAAAGTAACTTGTATTAGCACCATGGCAGAATAATCTAGCATAGAAAAAGTGTAGTTTATGAAGTTAGACCCGTCAGGAGTTGTCTCGGAAATTCCTGCTTCCGTTCCAGCTGTGTTAGTTTCCTGAGGATTTGTTTTGCCTTGACGGTTCTGTAGATTAAACAACATTGATGAGATTATAATATGGGTTAACATTAAACAGGGATACTTCTCATGATAAGTGAATCCGAGCACTGACCCATATGTTGCTTCATGTCAAAGACATCAACTAGTGTAACCCGTCAAAGGAGCTGATGGGTTATAATTTATAAATGGGTTGAAATCAAGTTGCAAACATGTTAATGGGTTGACGTGGCGCAATAGAAGGGTAAAATTGGTCGTAAATGGGTTGTCAGGTTGACCTTAAAGACATTCTTTTTTTTTTCTTATCCTAACTTTAAACAGGTTAATGGGTTGAGCTGCTCAGTTTAAATGGGTAAAACAGGTCACGGCCCATGAACTTAAATAGGTCAACCAAACTACATGTTTATTGAGTGGCTTAGACACGACATCCCAAAACCTTATTTTCTTTTAGGTATTTAAGCTAACATAACCAAAATCCATTAAATGGGGGGAAGGGGTACCTCCAAGACATTCTTAACGAAATCCAAGTATTTAGGAGGGACTAGAGATTTCACTGATGCCGAACCACATTTCCGCATCATAATCTCCAGGATGACCGTTACCTGTAATTGCAAAAACAATAATAAGAATAGGAGTTCCATGCAAATATACATGTCTTTCAAGTGTCCAATCTCATATTCTATAAACCAATGATAGACAAATGAAAGTTATTAATACTACTTGGCGTGTATTACTTGTCGTGAAATCAAAATCACCCTAACATACTTTTGCTTTAAAATGATGCCGCGAAACAGACGACCAGGGCAGAAGTCCACTGAGAATATCGGAGAGGAAGTTCTGCAAGTCACCCACTTGAAGACTCAAAACTAACACCTTCAGAAAGCCTAGAACAGCCTGGACAGAACAAACAAATAAAGTTAAATTGATCAACAGTAGAAACTAAAGCTGGCAGAAGGAGAGGACAGGTTTGGTTCATTTGGGTAAATTTTTCACTTGTCGAAAGGGTACTTGGTAAGGTTGGGTTTGCAGAAACACTTTTTGTCCAATACTTTTATACAAAACTACTGTCAAATATGACTTAATAATTATCTGGATTTATGCATAAGATTAAGTCATGAAGTTTTATGCATTAAAGATGCACTGGAAGACATTTGTCCCAGTTGACATGGTTCTTTATAAACTATTTTATTTAAAACTTCCTACCTGGTCTGCTAAACATAAACCGGATCGACCCATTCATATGTAGATTGTCACAATTCCCACCCTTAATTAAAAACACAGCTAAGGTATATATAACATGAAGAAAGGGAGAAAAGCTCACTTTTATAACTTCAATGGCTTTACTATGCAGCAACTCAAGGATTGATGGCACAAGATCAGGCATCAAAGTGCAAATCTTTGAGTCATTATAGATCACTAAAGATAACGCAGAGACTGCACCACTCTTTATGTGAGGAGAAGATCCAGAGAGGTAGCCCATTATCTAAGTAAATACATATCACCAACGTAAAAAATCAGCAGTAACAGAGATGTGACAAAATAAGTCAAAGTATATATTTTAAATAAATATCACACTACATAGAAGAGAATAATATAAATTTGGCTACTTTTACTAAAGTTAGTGATTACCATGCTGACAAATTCAAAATAAGGCCCTTTCTCTAGCGTAGATGATGTTTTTTGCAAACTAGAGCTTATCCCCAGAAGTATATCATATGCTACTTTTCTAGTTTCTTCCTTACCCTGGAGGTCAAAATTGAATAAGCATCATAAAAATGACAGGCAGACAAAATAAATCAAAAAAGATTGAGGGAAGATTAGAGATATATATGTGACATGATTTACGACAAAATACGTTAGAAATCCATAAATAGAGGATATAATTTATATGTTTCATCTAATTCAGAATAACAAAAATGGATATTGATGGCAGTATTTCCCAAAAGCGAAACTCAATCCATGAGCCAGATTGTTAACTACCAATTACATGTATAGCTTCAATCACATCCACATAAATCTTTATATCCTTATACATACCAAATCAAAACAATCATGACATCAACTGTGGCAAAATAAAAATTGGGTTAACTGAGCTCCAATTTTAGTCAATTTTAATTGATGATTATGACTATTGATTTCAACTACACTGTTAACTTTGACCACTCATAAATTTCATCACACACACTTAGATATGTGTAACAAAAAATAAAAATTAAAAACTCTTGGATAATTTGTCATTTATTACATTCCTCATTCAATATTTTATATTTATGCAACATTTAGAAATAGACCACTGTAATGTGTTATATCAAATTAAATATTTCTTAATTTAGAATTATTATTACTTAATAATTGTCAAAACTTGTTCCATGATCAATTTGAACTTTTTGCTTAGTTTCTCCATGTAACACATAGGTAAAAAAGTTAGTATAGATAATATACTAGGTGAAATAATTCGGGTGCAATTATTTTCCGATCAAAAGGGATAAAACTTAAGAGGACAACCCCCACAAAGATATGCAAACACTAAATGAAGGAGTTAGTTGAAGGAAAATCTTACATCTTTTAATGTCACTATAACTTCATTTAGCATACGAAAACCAAATGTGTTCTCTCCATCCAGTGTTCTCTACAGAATATCATTTGTAAAGCAAACTATTAGAGAGAATTTCACATGGTAAAGAATAATTAAACAGATAATAATATAACGACAGCAACAACAAAAGATTCCCAAATTGAACATGTGCCTGTATAAACTTAGACACTCAGCCACATCAGTGTTTATTACCACATACCCGATCATACCCTAAATGACTTAGTAATATAAAAACAAAGGTCCCCATACTGTGGTGTACTACTGTACTATCAAGTATCAAGATAGATGAACTAATATTCCCCCCATTCTCATTAGTTTCATACTAACGTTTAATGTCAGATAGACAGCTTTTATTTTAGAATGGGCATCAGTAATATATACTTGGGAAAAAAACATAAATAACTGCATCAGATGATATACGGAAAGAATTGGTAAAATTATAGAAGGTTAAATTTATTTTAGCTACAACAATAAGTTAACAAATTACAAGGACAAAGTAAGAAAACTTATAGAGAACAAAGGAACCATGTAATTTATGTGATAAAGCCAGGAACAACCATCATCATCAGCCGCTTCAGGGAATCCAAGGATAAAGTCATAAAACTATACCATTTTATTAAGATGAAAATGCAGACAAACAAGATGTTTAAATCAGGCCAATTCAAAACTAATCGTAAGTGGGTGTTGCCCAGAACCTTATGTACCATTTAGGTCATATATCCACAATCTAATATAGCTGAGAACTGAGAGTGCTACGTGTCTTTTTTCGGGTTATTTAGGTTTTCTTACTTTGCATTGGGTAGAGGGTAATATGGATTGTTTCCTATTTGTTGGGTCACTTTTGTAAGTCTGTGGTCTATATGTTTGAATGAAACTAACAAATCGGAGGATATCCAAAATTTGAACAAATCTTCTCCTGTCTTTTAGCTTCGTTATCTCTCAACGGTTTTAACCCTATCAAAGAGCAGTTTAAAAAATAATATCAGAAGGGAGGAGAAAATAACCTCCACTGAGTGAATTATCAAGTTCTTGAAGCACGAAAACCGCCATCTAACTGAAGTAACATTATCAGGAGACTTCGAACCAAGTATTAACTCTACAAGTTCCTCAAATTTTGTAGAGCGGAACTCAGAATATTCCTGAACAATTAAAACAAACATAAGACGGATCTCCTTAACACTACCAAAAAAATAAAAATAAAGCTAATTGCTTGCTTACCTCCAAAATTTTGTAAAGAGCTGCATATGCTTCTCTCTGGATGTTTTCATCCTCTTCCTACACCAAAACAGAAATATAGAATACGCATGGTGAACTATAATGTTGATTATAAATGACAGAACATAAAAAACAGATAAAAAGTTGCAAAGCATTGGGTCATTTGCACACCTTCAAGCTCTGCTTGATAAAGTTGTATATAAGATCAATTAAATCCAAGCTAGCTGCTCCAACAACACATGATGCTAGCTCAAGGATCAGACACCTGCACAAACACAGAATGGACTAATAAATCATTGTACAATACCTGTCACCACTCTTATTTTGGAACAAATGTGCTTTTGCAAGCAATACCCGTAGTGGTGCAAAAACTTTTTAACACTTCCCTCTATACTAGAGATAGAGTAGAGAGGTTGCAACCGCTCAGACCCCCCAGATCCATAAAGCATTTTTAACATGTACAGTATACAATACACAATATATTGATCCAGAATTCCAGATAACATAAATTTTCAGAGCAAAAACTATACAAGTGTACTGATAATGATAGTAATAAACTACAGCTATTTTTCACAAGGTTCCATGCCATCAATAACACATGATGATGGAAAGAACTTACATACACTTAATATCACAGCTCCCATAAAAAAGAAAAGATCTTCAAAAATCAAAACACTCTATACCTCATTAAATAAAATAATTAGAACTGCTTAAACCCTAATAGACTGCTAGGCAGCTATACAAAATTTCTAGACAATTAGATCCAAGCAATGCTGAAAGAGGAGCAAAAAGTAAAGCAAAATAAATATATACCTTTTTGCATTTACTTTATCTACAGAAAGATTCAGCTCCAATCTTTTAAGTGATGAAATGAAAATCTTTTTTATTGTCGCAGAATCAGTGATTAATGTCAAGCATCCAATGGTATCCTGGAAATTGAAATGCAAAAATGAAGTGAGCAAACAATGAATAAAAAACAGTTAGGAACATTTGGCTATATTACTTAGCCACAAATAGTTGATGATTTCTGAATTAGAATCATTGAATGAGGTAAACAAAAAGACTCTAAACACAGGAGATGCCGGCAATCACTAGCATATATATTAGGAAAATTTATCCTAAATTTGCATTGTTAGGTGTAAGATAATCACCTCAAGTTATACACAAAATGAAAGAAAATAAATACAGCTACAATGGAAACTAAATTAAATCAAATGATCCTAATGACGAATCAACAACTTATCTCTATGCTACAAGATACACGCAATATGTCAAACATAACACAAACTTGTGTTTGTGTCTGTACAGAGACATACATACACATGTCTATAGATGAATTTATGCATGTATGTTTGTGTACATAAATACACAAATCTAAAACCAATGCACCAGACCAATAGAACAGTGAGGTTAATTAATATATCATATAATAAATAATAACAACTAAGTCTTGGCATGTGCTTAATGTTACTTAAAAGTATCCATGTTGGTCCAAAAAATCACACAACTACATACAGATTACTTCCTCTTGCATGTTCCCATTCTTGTATCACTTAAAATAGTAGTCAATTATTCTGGAAATACAGTCGAGGTTGCATGGGTGTGCAACCCAAGAGAACTATACCCCCTAAATCACCACAAGGATAAAAGGGCATTGATGCTTTCTATGCATATAAATGCCAATGGCACAAGAAAAAAAGAAGATAAACATACGCAACAATGGCATAGCGGTTTATAACAAAAATCAAGTACACTCATAGACACTCCTTAATTAACCAAAGTAAAAGAAAATTAGAACGCAAATTTACAAAAAGTTAGTAAAGTGACAAAAATCACAAAATTAAAAAAGGAGAAAACAATCATAACCTTTACAAAAACACGTTTCTTCATCGACACTTTGAAGAAAACTTTAGTAAAAGCCTTGAGCAATTCCTCTGAACATGATGCCAAGACCTTGATGTTTTTGGAAGCGGCTTTTTTTGAGTAACCCATTTTTGGAAAAATGGAAGCCTCATCATCACCCTGATCAGTACCAGGGGAATTCCTGTTTTGCTTCACAAGAAGCTATATACAAGGCAAGCATGCATATGAAGACAAAACTTGTCAGGATTTAAACCAAAAATACAACATAATCAATTTAAGGCATTACCTGCATGGCAATGGCAATATCCTCAAGCATAAAGGCATCCTTTCTGATGCATGGAATAAGAAGTTTCGCCAAAGATTGAAACTTCTTGTGTGTGTCATTTGGATAGCGACAAAAGGCCGGCAATAATCCCCAACATCCACTGGCATATGCCTGCAGTTCTTCTCCAAATACTGAATTTTTAACTGCAAAACAGAACAAATTTATTCCATAATGAAGTTATATTCCCTGCATTTATCCTTTTCATTGAGTTCATGAAGTCATACAGAGGATAAAGAAAATTACATTGGGAACATAATCTTTTATGGCTTATTGTTTAGCCGGATGGAGTTTTTTTCTTTTTAAAGCAATATCATAAACTCAGTGAAACAACAATCCAACGCTAGTCCACATTTGAGGAGGTACCTTTTTTGGATTCCTCTTCAAATAATACAGCTAGAGGCACTATATTCTCTATAAAGAATGCTAATGATGAACCAGCAACATACTCTTTCAAAATAGGTATCAACCAAATATTTGAGCAGGTTTGATCATTGGCATCAAGGGAGATAGGTAATATAGCAAGTAGCTTCTCTGGCCCCATAGCAATTACAGCAGACCCCATACATTCCTGAAGCTGTAAATTGTGATATCACATTCAGAACATAAGATAAAAATGGCATATATACCCATACCCCACATTGCTGATAATAAATAAAACCCTAGAAGCCTATAACATCACACACACAAAGAACTAATTTTCAATCTCAATCATTAAAGTTGGACAGAATGCAGAAAGGTTATAGACTTATAGTTGCTAAAAAATCCAGGTACTGAAAAAAAGAAACTTACATGCTTTACATCAGATGTATTTCCAGATGCAGCTTTCATAAAAGCGGCAAGCTTCAGAAGTATACTCCCCATGTAGGTAGGAGAACTCTTGCCTAAAAATCACAAAGATACCAGAGATATGTATCAAGTGCTTATAGAAACAACAGTACTACATACAAGTGATGCAATGATGAAGAAAATAAAACATTTTTCAGACTAAAAAATATACAATACAAAATGGTCAACATCACTATGTTTTTAACAGGTACCATCTGCAATGAGCATGAGCAGAATTTGCTTGAGCACAATGAGTAGCAAATTTGCAATTGGACATACCAAGTTTAAAAAATAAACCAGAGATGACAGCCAGAGTATGCTCATTTGGAATTCCTTTATTGGGACTGGCAACTTTAAGAAGTGCATCACATAAAGATTTCAATATTCTTGATGCCTTGGATTCAACATTACTCTCATCTGCAAGCATCTTCTCTGAACTCAATAGGACCTCTACATCAATATGATGGTTAATCATTTCTTTTAAATTAATTGAAGCCTTTGTAGCAGTTGACTCAGATGTCAGAAGACCTAAAAGGTACAGGCATAAAGTTAATAGGAGTACTGAAAATAAAAACTATTATATCCACAAACACATCTGATGCTTCCAAAAAAAATGTTTCTACAATATATAAATGATCACTTAACAACACTACAATTATTAAAGTCATGCAAACTTCTCAACAAGCAGATATTTAATAAAATTAAAAATAAAAAAAGAGAGAAAGAGAGAGCATATATCCGTAATCATACTGTTCCATGGTTATTCTTTACTTCTAAACTTTATTATTCTGCCGAAGATAATATCTTGTATCCAAATTTCATTTTGCATCTATACTAGTGCTTCTTGCATCTTAATTGATGAGCTATTGAGCTTTATGAGTTCATAGCAAATTGTTCTATACTATGCATTTCGAAAGCTGACATTTCATTGTTCCCATCATCACTTTGTTAATCATGAAATATTATCATATATATCAAGCAAGAACATATATCTACCTGCTATAGACCCAATGATTAATGAATAATGATCATTCCATTTGGTTGGATCTCCAACTTGAAATTTAGTAAGAAAAGTATCAAGTAGGGCTGCTGCAGAAAAAAGGGTGTCCACTGGGTTCTGTTTCTTAGATATATACGATGCAAGTGTTGCAACTATTTTTTCAGTATCCGAGATTGTAGATCCAGCGTCCAAGAATCTAAGTATCTCCTCCATAACATCAAAAACATGCCTCGTTAATGTAGAGAACCTGGCAGTTATAGCCTTTTGTAATTCTACAACAGCTTTTGATATGACTTCGCTTGGCAAACAAGGGACCAGAAACTTCAACAGGTTTAACATATGAAGAGCCTCCAAGTGTTCACCTTTCGCTAAACTGTCATCTTTACCCCCATCTATGGGTCCTGAGGCAGATGATTTAACTGCCATCAGCATATAAGTTTTAAATGAGGTTAACACCAACTTGCTTGCTCTTTTTGTGACGAGAGGTGATTCGAAAGACATGAAAAGCTTCACGACACAATCTTGAGCACATTTTCTGACCTGCAACATACAGGCAAATGCAGAGCATATCACAATGTCAGATTGTCATCTGCTAATCTGAAAAAACAACCCCCAACCTAATCCCCAATTTATGCGGTAAAGAGCATGAGTAATCACTAATCAAGACCTCAGGTCAGAAATACTTGTTGCTTTGACTATGCACTAAGCAGCATACATACATTCAATATTTGCAAACTATGCATGTCAATTAACATCATAGATTATGCTAAAATTACAAATAGACATCTAAAGTTCATTCACATTCATGCCTTCAATTCAGTTATGGAAAACTATAAACAATCTACTATTTGCACAGATTAAAAATGTAACAAAAATGTAACAAAAGCCAGGTAGAATAGCGACATTTGTACCTTTGGCCGCTTATCAATCGAATACTTCATAAGCATCTGAAACCCTAACTGAACCGATTCCCAATCATCCAAATCACAAAACTCCAGCAAAACCCCCAAACACTTCACCAAAGCCCTAACAGTTGCAACCGGCAAACCCTCGCACTGATTCTCCATCATCCGAACCACAATCTCGGCAGCCTCCGCCGCCTTAGACGTCGCTATCGACTTCTCGGGAACCAGAGGCAACACAATTGCCAAAAACGACGATAGCGCAGAGAGAGCATCAACGTCATTAGTTGTTGTTCTGGAGGTATCGGAGAGAGCGTCAATGGTGGCGGCGAAGTAGGAGAGGGGAGAGAGAGGTAGTGACTCCGATTGTATGATGGAGCGGGTGGCGGCAGCGGTGGCGCAGAGGTGGCGGTGTTGAGGCGCGGCGGACTTGCCGTAACGGTCGAGGAGTTGCTGGCATATATCGGATTCGCCGGAGAAGGATGTGGCGGTGGCGGCGGCGTCGGTGGATTCCTCCATGGATTCTCCGGCAGATTGTGGCCGTTGTTTTTTCATCGTCGGTATCAGGGGGTAATTTCACAGTGTAGGGTTTATAGAGGGTTCCTGTTTCAAATTTCAATACAATGGAGCTTTTCTGGACCGGGTTCATATCCGGACGGATACCCATTTGATTTGCACAGACCCGGTCCGGTCAATGTTTCGGTCAATGTAGCGTGTTTGTTTGGCTTAAAAAACAGCTGACTCGGTCCATTATGTTTGATCCATGCTTGAATTTTTGTGACCCGGTCTGACTTTGAAAACCTTCTCATTGAGTCAGGACGTGACTGAAACATCACATAGGCTACATTGGTCATGTTTAAACTGATGATTTTTAAGTCGAATCGTGAGCTAAACCGCTAATACGGGTTTTTGTTATCGGAAATCAAAACCATACTATTAAAATACAAAACCGTAGTGACTTAAACTATTACTAGTGGTTTAGCAGTTTGGTTCCGGTTTCATACCATAGTTTAAATCCTATCAAACCTTTATAGTTTATACGAGTTTCGCAAAACAAATAAAAAAAACATGGAAAAAAAAACGTTGAAAGTAAGTTATATAACTGATAAACAAAATTGAATAGTTTATAATCAAAACTAGTAAGAGTGACAAAAGAAAATGAAAATGATAAAGAGGTATTATATACAGATGGTGGAAACTAAGATTGAGTGAGGTGAGGTTAAAAACCTAAACACTATTCATAACTTTGGTACGAGTAGTTATGCTATTTGTCAACCTACTCGTTTTATTTTCTTATAATTTCATATCTTAAATAACTTTATCTTATTGTATATCACATCTATACATACATGTGGGAACATTTGTTGCAACAATGCATAAATTATAACGGTCTCATCCTTAAATGTTTGTCGCTTCATGTCTTTACGTGTTTTTTACGCTCCAACCTGTCTATTACCCCTAACCCCTACGCTTAGTGTTAAATAATCGAAGGTCGGGTGGTTAATGTCTGTTACCCCTACCCCTACGCTTAGTGTTAAATAATTGAAGGTCAGGTGATTAATATGAGAAAGAAACGCAATTCTATGTGACTACTCCAACTTCATACACTTTAAAACTAGATGAAACATTGCAATATAAATTAGGTGACAAACTTTTTCTTTTGAAGATCACCTATTATAGAGTCAAGAAAAAGTTATTTCTCATCTTAATACATGTACAACTTATGTATTATATAGTTAGAAAGTTAAACTTCTCATATGTATTTAAATAATAAGGCATAATCATCTTCAAGAGGTTGTGTAATTGTTGAAAGTTTTGTATGTACAATACATCTTATAGACTTGATCATTAACATCTAACTTGTTATCTCGACCCGGACTCGAATATACGCACCACAAAAACCATTAGAACATGCTAAGCGGGTGATTAGGACCCAATAAGACATGATCTAAAACACCAAATAAATTCAACCAAAACCGTCAAATATCACATCCCAGAGTATTATACTTTGATTGGCATGTCATACTCACTTTGAAAATTGCCATGGCGTATAATAATCCGGTTGACGTATTATACTCCACTCCTTCAAATTTGAGGTATTTGGTAGCATATGCAGTATGTTTTGGCTATAACATTCAGACACGACGTATAGTATACCCATGAGAGAATTATACGCCACTTACATGTATTTTTTTATAATCACCCTTCAATTATGTTTCCGACTTGCATATTCCAGGAGAACTCAAATACATAATATTGGCAACATAGTAATCACATCATAAAAAAGCTCAATCTAATTTACGAAAGCAATAGCCTCTCTTCAAACATGTTTATTGGATGGATCATCATCAACATTAAATTTATGAGTCATAATCCTCCCTTATAACTCCATATAATCTCATAAACTTATTGATTTCATTAATTCAATTTAATCACACTTGGTTAATTTAGTATCTTACCATCAACCTAACATATTACGCACCTTGTTGTGAACCAATAGTCCCCACATGAGACTTAAATAAACACATCCATGGACCATGATGGATTTTTATTCATTTACATTTAACAGTTTGATTAAATTAAACATAATTCACACGTATATATAGTTAATAGTTTCCCACTTGTGGACATGCAAACTCACATGATTTATAAAAGAAAAACTTACCACTACAACAAGTTAAATCATAAACAGCATCCTGTTCCCTTGGTTCATATAACAACCTATAAACATGTCCATTTAGAACTTTATGTTTCAATGCACATAATTTTTTTTGTTTAGGACTCCCAACTTATATAAACTATGAAATTTATACAAAACAGTTTAAATTTGTAAGGGATACTACTTAATAACCAATTTACTTGTTTATAGTTCAAGCTCTACAAATAGCTTGCAAACTATGGATATGAATATAGGATTAATCATACTTGTGTTTCTACAACTCGTTGACTTTCTGAAGTCAAACTCACATCATATCAATTATTAAGCTCTTGACATAAGTTCTCACTTCGGATTTTTTCTTGTCATATTTATTACCATCATACAACCTAATTATCATTGGTCTTCTGGTTTAGTGGTATCCGGTGGCTTCTCCTATGAGGGTTGTCGGTTCGAGCCTCGGTGCTTGCGTTGAGTGAATGGTTTTACCTAGTTGTTGGGGGTTTCCGTCTATGGGGGATTTCGAGTTAACCTTGAATCAAATAACTAGGGATGGTTGAAATCCTATCACAGAGAAGTCTCGAATAAACGTCTTTCTTAAAAATATGACGTATTTGGATTCACTTACTATCAATATAATCATCTATAATATGATTTAAACTCATATTTACCTTATTCACCCAAATGAACATCTTTGGTGCTTAATTATTAAAAGACGCCCAATTCAAATTATTAGCACTTAGGGTTGGTGCACGTAATGGGAGTACCGTGAAACGCCATGACGGTGACTTGGCCGTGTGGCCTTGTGAGGCTACATCACGACGGGTGTAATTTGGTCGCAGTTTGAGCGACTGCGTGATGAAGCCTCTCTACAAAACAAAAACATTCTCTCTTTCTTGTCTCCCTTCTCTTACTTGTATAATTTTTTATTATTAAAAAAAGTAAAGAAAAGTGTGGTGTGAGTACTACGAGACAAAATGTAAAAGTGAAAGATAATGATGTGACGTTAAGCTAAGAGAAAGTATAACGAATGACTCTATTTCATTGTAAAACTTGATTGATTTCAAGAATGGCGTGACTTTCCACAAGACTCTTTTTTAATAGAGTAACGTGATCGGCTGATCGGGAGTACGAGATCATTCAAAAAATTTATAAAAAATATTTTAAAGATTTATTATACCAAACACCCGGCCATTGTGCAATAATCTTTAAAAAAACATAAAATTCACCTTGTTGTCGTACCCACACATTTTAATCATTTATGATGCAGGCCAGGGCCCGACTAGCCCAACATGTCTACTTAGATAGGCCCAAAACGATCCATCAAAGTATCCACTAAATTGTTAAATAATTCAATTTTTGAAGCTGAAATTAAAACCCACGTGGGATGTCTGCATGCGAATAGGAGCTCCATGAACTTCATGATCTCCCATATTTATATGTTTCCTGTTTATTTTCGTATTGCACGTTGGTTTGTTTTCTTAGTATAAGTTGAACTTTGATTAATAAAAGGAGTAGAGAAGAAAAATTGCAGATAACATTTCAATATTTTATGTACATTTGTAGTTTTTAATCTCAGTTTATTTAAGACTTTATCGTAAATCTATTAATTTATCGTAATTAATTCAATTCAACTAAATTTATAAGTTAAAACAAGTGTAAATGTAAGAAAATTATGCTACTGGACTGTTTTAGACCACGAAAATGAAAATGGGATCGTCAATGGTCAAACTGATAGTTTGAATTATTATCGGCTAATAGGTCATAGTCTGGATTATTAAAATCCAATTTGCCTTTTTTTATTAGTTTTTTTTTTTGTTTGGTTTTTTTCTTCTAAACCTGAGCGTAAGCCACTTAGGATGTAGCCTAGTGGTAAGGGGCAAAGCTCCTTTGGGGAAAGTCCAAGGTTTAAACCTTGGCATGGTGAAAATGTGGGGAAAAAAATTACCTGTTCAAAAAAAAAAAAAAAAAAAACCTGAGCGTAACGTGTTTACCAAAGGAGTTGGTGGTGTATTAGCTACAGTCGTGTAACATATATTTTTATTTATCTTCAATCTCAACGAATTTAGCACATGAGTTGGTGGTGTAATAGGTAAGACGTGTAACATAACTTTTAGGTCGTCGAGTCAATAGTTTAAGCATTTTGGGTTTTGTGTAATTTTTTCATATCCATCTCTATGAAGCATTATATATAACAATTTAACTATTTTCTGTGGGCGTATTATTCTCGCGGCAACACCTTTATTAGTATTTTTTTCATTCTTTTTCAATCATTTTCAAGCGTCTCTTTGGTTTTAATTTTAGTTACTCACTGTCGCCTTTAGGTATTTAATTTTTTATACTGTTATATTTAACTGAACTTCTAAATGTAGCGTTGTTGCAATTTTTTTTTGCAATACGCTTTAGCAATATAACTACCTTTATGCCTATTTTATATTTTTATATCTATAATAACACACAGGTAATAAAATCTAGTTAATAGTGTATTAGAAAAATATGCACTAAAAGTTATTAGAATAATAAAATATAAAAGCAAGAAAGTAAAAGAAAGAGAAGAGAAAGAAAAGAAAAGAAAATAAAAGAAAAAGTAATTATAAAAGCTATTCATTTTGTTTTAAATAAAAAAAAGATCAAAATATCCATTTTGTAAATTTAATAAAAACTTTAAAACCACCAACAAAGTAGTCGAATCACAAAAATGTAGATGATGATAAATATAACTAATAGATATTAGAAAGAAAACTTCTAATTTTTAATAAAAACTTTAAAATCACCAACAAAGTACTTAAATCACGAAAATGTAGATGATGATAAGTATAAGATATTAAAAAGAAAACTTCCACTTTTTGTAAAGATTGAATATTACACTTTAAGTGACACTACAACTCAAGAACTCAACATGAGATACATCTAAATCTTAATACTCAATATTAGATTAGCTCACTTGATAGAGATTATTGTGTCTTAGTTAAAAATTCAAGGTTTAAACATTAACAATAAGAGTTTAATGTAATATATTTGGGATACTTTAAAAGCAATATAAATTACCATTAGAAAAAGGATACATATTTATTACTATACTAAGCTAGTGATTACAGGAAAATTTAAAGTTACTATATTACCCAAGGATGAAAACTGAAAAGAATAATTTCCTTTTTTTTAATATTAAATATAGAATTTATATTTATATAATTATTATTCTGGACCTTTTAGGAAAAGTCGAAAAACGTTAATTTTCCAAAGAGAACTGAAACTAGTCCTACCGAATAATTTAATATTCGCTTTTCAAAAAAAATAAAATAACAATTTAACCATTTAATATACATTTTCCCACGGCTGTATTTGTCTCCCCTCACTCACATTCATTCATAGGCTCCACATTTACTCTGATCCCCACAACTCACAGACCTCTCAGTTCTCACAAACGACGATCATTTCTAACCGTAATGGGATCTCCGGCCAAGCTCAGCAAGCGAACCGCCGTTAACCGCAGCCTCAGCGGCGGCGGCGGCGGCGGAGAAGGCTGGGGAATGGACTTCCTACTAGTCTTCTTTCCACAGGACCAGTCTCCCACCCTTATCAGACGCTCGAATTCATCCGGCATCCTCGCTAAAGCTCAATCCACCATCTCCGTTTGTGCTCTCGTGATTTTCATCACTCTCCTCCTCTTCACTCTCTCCACTTTCGAACCGAATAACGGTTACAACACGTCGTCGCATCGATATCGCCGGCATCTCTCCCAATCGATGAAATTGAAAACCCTAGCGAATGCGAATTCGAATAATTATCCGAATTCGCCGGCGCTGCAGCGGTTGGGGACTCTGTATCTCCGCGGCACGAAGCACATGAACGACGTCGTACTCGCTCACGTCCCGGAGTCCGCGTCGTTGACGGAGCTCAAATCGTTCTTACGAGCGTTTCACCGCTCCGGTCTGCTCTCCAAATCCGATCTGGTTTTCATCTTCCCTTCCGTTACCACTCCGGAATCCTCCGATGACGTAATTCGCCGAGAGAATCAGCTTTTTCTCACGCTAATTCGCCGCTACAAGTCACAATTAAGTAACGGTGATAACGGCGGCAACGTTACGGTTACCGATTTTCCGGCGAGTTTCGACGTGAGCCAGTTTGTGAAACCGAAGGAATCGAACCGCGGGGAGGCGATTTGGGGACGGAAAGTGAAAAACGGTTCGGATTCGTCGAATTCGAGTAATGACGGTGGGGGTGAGTTGACTCGGTTGAGTTACGGATCGGTAGTAGGGTTCGGTGTCGGTGAGCTCGACCCGGAAAACGCGTTATCCGGGTTCCTGGATCACGTCCCCATAAGTCTACGAAGATGGGCGTCGTACCCCATGCTTTTAGGGCGGCTTCGTCGGAGTTTCAAGCACGTGATGTTAGTTGACGCCAAGGAGGTTTTACAACTTTTACCGTTGGGTGACCCGCTGACCCGGGTCCGAACCTCTAACCCGGAGTCGGTTACGTTATTCCTGACAAAATTAAACGGCCGTAAAAATAAAACCACCGACAAAAGACCGCCGGGTTCGGTCAACCCGGTGGTCATTGTCGGTGGTCTCCGCGGCATGCGGCGGTTATCCGCCGCAATGCTGACGGAGATCGTGCGAGCCACGACTCATAAACGGAAGACGAAGACGAAGACTCCGGCCACCGAGTCGGCGCTTTTGAGTCGACTCGCGGGAAGTGAGTCCGTACAGAAGAATATGAATATGATTATTGAAATCCACCTGGTTGGCTCGGCCGAGTCGGTACCGGAAGCGAGTTCACTCGGCGGAGTGGCGATAGCAAAAAACAGAGTGGTGCGGCGTGGAAATAGCAATATAGATACTGAACTAACGAAGCGTATTTGCTCGTTTGCAATAGAGGCTTCGATTTACACGGAGTGTAGAAGGTACAACCGTTCTAGCGTATAGTACTTACTAGGATTTAATTTAGATTTTATTTTATAAAGTTCCACCTCGGATCATACTATTTTTGTAATTAATTGTTTTTCATATATAATAAAAATTCGTATAATTCCTTCCTGGGCTTCGCCAGCTAACGATGTCGTTTTCGTCGCATTGTCTTTAATTGGTGTCAGTCCAGTGAAATCTCTGTACCCCTGGTTGTTTATTTTCTCAACATATTGACTCTCTTTAAAATCTAACTAATTTCAATGGTATTTTTGCTTTTTTTTTATAAATATTATAGTTTTTTAGAACTACAGAATGTTATAACAAAATAAACAGAAATAAGAAATACTGCCGTTCAAATAAAAAATAAGAAATAAGAAATACCGTTTTTAAACCAGTAAGGGGAGGCGGTATGAGGAGCAGCTCCAAGCCCGGCTCCTCATAAACCGCGCGGTTCTTTTTGGGCAACCATACCGCCTTAGGCGGTTCCCCTCCCTCGGCTCCAATTTGCGGTTTTTGACGGGTTCTCCGAACCGCCGAGAACCGCCCAAATTTGCCCGTTAATTTTTGACCGTTGGGGTTCAACGGCTATTTTTTTTTCTTTTCTTTTTTACCAATTACCACTATAATTACTACCTTATTTTATAACATTTTTACACACATCTTCTTCACATATCTTCTATCTCTTTCACATATTTTCTAATCCTTTATTCCTGATGGATCGATTAAAGAAAAAATCACCCGCTCTCACCAATAATGTTGATCCTCAATTCTTTCCACTTGTTCTTGAACAAAAAAGAGAAATCGCGGAGGAATACGGATGAGATTGCAACTTTTAAGTTGGTTTTTTTTTTTAAATTGTAGACGTCTTTTATTTTTTAATTTCAAGTATTGTATCGTTTAATTTCCTAATATTAGTGGTTTGTTTTTTTTATAAAAGTTGTTTATTAAAAGTTGTTCAAATTAAAAAAATAAATAAATCGGATACTATGTGGCTTCTCCAAGCCACACCACAACGATACCATGTGATGTGGCTTAACATGGCTTCAAAAACTTGCATTTTGAGTTGGCAATGATTGATTGGTTAGTGAGCATGGCTTCACCAAGCCATGCCACAACCATACCCCTCCCCTAAGGGTAAGTGTAATGCCTCTCCCGAGGGGGGGGTCTCCCGAGCTCGGGACCCTCGGGAGGCTCGGGAACACCACGCCGGTGGTCTCGGGAGCGATGCTCGGGAACGTTGCTCGGGAGTGGGGCACCGAGCAGGAGTGCTTGGGAGAGGGTTTGGGAAAGGGTGGTGATGGTGGGTCCCACCTAGTTTTTAAAGGTTTGGGGTCTTGGGAAGCTTGGGGTGGGTATTACTTGAAAAAAGCTTGGGGTCATGGGAAACTTGGGAGAGCTTGGGGTCGCGGGGTCACGGGGTGGGTATTACCATTACCCTAAGGGTGGAAGGTATGGTCGTTAAGATAGTTTAATGTCACGCCTCATTTAAATTCAAGTCTCAAGCCTCGGGATTCCGGAATATTCTACTCATATCCACATCCTTTGTGTTAAGGGAAAATCTAGATAAATCCATGAAAATGTTATGGATATTAAGGATAAAGAATCTAAATTATACTTATGTAAATATCTAGATAATTTGTTTAGAATTCTCTAGATTAGAATTCTCTAGATTAGGGAATAATCTAGAATAACCAAGATTATTCTTAGGACTAGTATAAATAGGTGGGAGGTAGTCATTTGCACCTCACCTCACAAACTTGTATCCAAAGCTTTCACTTGTAAAGCACTCTCTTGTGTAATAAAAGTGTTCCTTTATGTAAAACAATCTTGTGTTTCCTTTCCTAGTCGTTTGAATCACTACTCAAGTTGGTTTAAGGCTGATCTTAGAAGGTGTCTAAGAGCCGCACGTGAGTTAAAAGAATTACTCCGTGACAATTGGTATCAGAGCAACGTCGATTCATTGGGATGGAGACTGATTCGGACAAGGTTGTACACACAAACATTGGTGGAGGAGATGATACTCGTGGTCGGGATACCACTACTCCTCATGGAAGCAAAAAAGGTCGAGGCTTATCCAAGGATAGGACCTTGGAAAAACGTGTCACTGATATTGAAACCGCAATGGTCGAAATCAGGACTCAAGTCGACATGTGTTTCCAACATTTGGATACGTTGGAAGCTGATTTTGTCGAACTACGAGATGGGTTAAAAGCTGCCGTTGAGCTGCTACGTGGTGAGGTCAAAATTATGATCGGTAATGCAATTAAGGATGCCATTAGAGAGGTAAGTGTAAAACTATACAAAGACATCGATGACATGTCCGCTGACATGCATCAAAGTCTTCTTGGCTTGGAAGCCAAAATCAACGACCATTGTAAATCAATGGTCACCACTGGTGCAAGCATCGTAAACATTGCACCAAGGATCGACATCCCAAAGCCTACTCCATTCGAAGGTAAACGAGAAGCCAGGGTTGTCGATAACTTCTTATGGGAGATGGGACGCTACTTCAATGGCGTAGACATTAAGGATGATACCACAAAGATCAACACGGCCACACAATACTTGAAGGATACCGCGGCGCTATGGTGGCGTCGTAAGGAAGTAGATATTGAACGAGGTACGTGCATCGTTCAAACTTGGGCTGATTTTGTCAAGGAAATAAAGAAACAATTTTATCCGGTCAATGCTGAACATGAAGCTAGAAGTCGTTTACGAAAGCTCAAGCAAACCGGAACCATAAAAGATTATGTGAAGGAATTCACAATGCTTGTCCTAGAGATCCCAGATCTTACGGACAAGGACTCTCTCTTCTATTTCCTTGACGGCCTACAATCATGGGCTAAAATTGAATTGGAGCGACGAAACGTTCAAGATCTTGCTTCGGCCATTGCCGTGGCCGAAAGCTTGATTGATCTTAAAGAGAAACGACCATACAAGCTCATGAATGACGAAAGTGATGACGAAAAAGGTGGGGGAGGAAAACCCATCAAGAATAATCAATTCCGGAAAGATGATACCCGGAAATCAACAAGCTATCACGGCAAAGAGAAAGCCGTAAATAAAGGATGTTTCCTTTGTGATGGGCCACACAATGTTCGAGATTGCCCAAAGAAATCAAGGTTAACAGCCTTGATAAGACCGATGAAGAATCCCATAAAACCGATGAGGTTCGCTTGGGAGCAATGCAACTTCAAGTCCTTAATGCCTTAAATGTATGTGAAAGAAAGCCCTTAAAGATGGTCGAGGGCAAGGCAAATATGGGCAACAATACGAACACGAAGATGAGTGGACTTCGGTTCGTAAACATTGAGGTAAATGGTCAACTTGCAAGGGCATTAGTTGACACCGGAGCAAGTCATAACTTCATCACTAAAGATGAAGCTAAACGACTCGGCTTAAGGATCACCACAACAGACGGACTACTAAAAGCCGCCAACGGAAATACTAAGCCAATCGAAGGGATGTCATGGAGCAATAAGACCAAGATTGGAACATGGCAAGGCAAGTTAGATTTCTCAGTCGTACCTTTAGACGACTACAAGATCGTGCTCGGGATGGAATTTTTCAGAAAAGCCAAATCCGTTCCAGCAACATTTCTAAACACTTTATACATTATCAAAGGTGATCAAATATATACCACACCTATGGAGGTGGATATAAGGCGACGGGAAAAGACTGTATCCGCAATACAACTTTTAAGACCAGGACGAGGAGTCACACAAGAGACACGACGAGGACGTCGTGGATTTAGGTGGGGGAGAATGTCACGCCTCATTTAAATTCAAGTCTCAAGCCTCGGGATTCCGGAATATTCTACTCATATCCACATCCTTTGTGTTAAGGGAAAATCTAGATAAATCCATGAAAATGTTATGGATATTAAGGATAAAGAATCTAAATTATACTTATGTAAATATCTAGATAATTTGTTTAGAATTCTCTAGATTAGAATTCTCTAGATTAGGGAATAATCTAGAATAACCAAGATTATTCTTAGGACTAGTATAAATAGGTGGGAGGTAGTCATTTGCACCTCACCTCACAAACTTGTATCCAAAGCTTTCACTTGTAAAGCACTCTCTTGTGTAATAAAAGTGTTCCTTTATGTAAAACAATCTTGTGTTTCCTTTCCTAGTCGTTTGAATCACTACTCAAGTTGGTTTAAGGCTGATCTTAGAAGGTGTCTAAGAGCCGCACGTGAGTTAAAAGAATTACTCCGTGACATTAAGATAGTTTTTTTATCCAATGGGAGAATGACACACGAGAGAGAAATTTTTTTAACTTTTCTGGTAATTTTAAGAGTGTATGATCAATAGGATAGTTGAAAATCAAATATATTTAAATTGTTTTTTATTATTCAGTTTTTATAAATAAAATGTTTTATCAAATATAAATTCAATATTTTAAAAACTTTCAACAAACATAAAAGTAGAAGATTTATTAAAGTTCATAAAAAACATTACAAATTCATGAAATAATACCACCATACAAATAAGAGATTGTAGAAAATATGGTATAAATTAGGTAAATGGGAGGCTTTTTATAGTGTAAAATATATATTAAACAAAAGGAAAATAGTTAGTAGCTGTTGGCACAAAACGGTAAAAAAACGGTTTATTTTTCATCAGGTTCCTTCGGTTAGAAGTTGCCGAAATTAAATGCCACACTACCCGAAACCAACTACCTGATGGAGAGGGTATAATACCCGATTAGTAGCCAAAAAACCCCACTACCCGTATACCACTACCCCGAGTGGTATATCGTGTACCCTAAGGCAACAACCTCTTGGTTGTGTGACAACAAGATTAGTTGGAGCGCATGTTGTCGCACATTTTTGTTTGTTTGATGTCGTGAGTTATACCACAATATATATGGATTTCATAGATGAAATGCACTAAAATGTTGTTTGAAGATTACACATGATTCCATACATGAAATATACACAAAAAAAGGCTAAAAAAAGTTACTCTAACACCGTAACAAAAATAAGAACAAAATGCTAAATTCACTATAGCAGCTAAAGTAAAAAAAGAAAAAAAAACACAAAATGGTCATTTAACTTACCAAAGTTGTCAAATGTATATAGAGAGTAGTGTTAGACTAAAGACGTATTAGCAAAAACAAATCTATGTTAGTATTTGGATGGCTCGTATATGTTCATATTCTGCTAGGCAAAAGTCCATCTCAATTTCGCCCACAAATAGTTTTTTTTTATATTTTGGATAAAAACATGTGTTAAATACCTAAATATTAATACATTTATGTTCATAAAGTCATAAAAAAAATATGTTACATAACACGCCGAATTATGCACAATCACTAAAAAGTAAAATTTCACTTAACAATATTAGTGGCCATTTAACAATGATCTTATAGATTACAATACCCTTAAAATCTAGTTTATTGTAGAAAATAAATAAAACACGATTAATAACGATATATACACGATAACTAAAACTATTACAATACCCTTAAAATCTAGTTTATTGTAGAAAATAAATAAAACATGATTAATAACGATATATACACGATAACTAAAACTATTAAAATCTAATATTCCATATATTCCATATATACACAAGGTTTACACATTTGAAACCATAATTTTCAAATTCAAACTTATTAATAAAAACAAATAATATTCAAAGTTCAAACGTGTTACTTCCGTCAAATCAATGGGAGTTAGGGACTATAGTGTAATTAACTACGAGCCAGCTAATTGTACAGGCGGAAAAGACAAAACACTTTTTACATCTCAAAACGCAGAGTTTTGGCCAAAACGCTGCGTTTTGAGATGAATACCGACAAATGTACAGCCCTAATTACTGACTGATCAATGATTATGTCGTGAAATGTACAGCCAAAACGCTGCGTTTTGGCCAAAACGCTGCGTTTTGATGTCTCGTTTTTGATAAAACGCAGCGTTAGAATGTCTGATAGCATTAATTAAGGTCAAAACGCTGTGTTTTGGCCAAAACGCAGCGTCCTGGGATGTATTAATAGCAGGACCCATTAACTATTACAAATATATAAAATTTTGTTTTACGGGTATAAATTGGCCGTGGGAAATCCCAAGTAAAAGTTTGAACAATAATTTATGAATATTTCAAATTTTTGAATAAATATAAATAATTAGGCATGAAAAGTTTGGATGGAATAAATTTTTGTTTAGTATTTAATGCGTGGTACGATAAAGTTCATTAAGTCAATGGAACTTTAATACTGATTATTAATTAGTAGAACTATCAATGCGTAAATCAAGTTTAGATTTGGATTTGGATTTGGATTTGGACTAATTTTTTTTTTTAATTATATTTTGAACGGCAGATTTGTTCCGTCTGATTAGCTAATCAGCAATCATCTCGGAAAATCTAGGGGAATAAATAAAAAATAAAAACACGTCAACATTATAGAATATTTTGGTTCCATATAAATAATAATATATTTTGGAATTATTTTATTTGCCAAATGAGTAATATCACGTAGTTTTGTTGTATCCATGACGGTAACATTTGATTTTATGCATACTTTGAGTTAAATGCATAGTTTTTGTTAAATATCTCATGCATCTTTGATTTCAGGAAAAAAAAGTTTTGTTTTAGGAGAAACTAAATGCATATTTTTAAAACGGGATCGGTTTGTGAAGAGACTGTATTATCTATACACTAGTCATAAGGCTGATTGCAATACTCGTCTCACACAATGTAGCTATATATGCTGAGTTGGTTGCGGTCTTGTTGTGGGTACACCAGGATAGGGTTGCGCTTTTGGTCACCACCGTGATGGTGGAGGGCCACACATCAATCTTCTTCATTTGTGTCTATCTCTCTCTTCACTCTACTTTCTCTTTCTAACTTTTACAATTTAATATTATTAAAAAATGAATCCGGATGTGATGAAGATATTAGGCTATCCGTACTGGGATTTGAAACCCAATTTTAGCGCCCCTTTCACGCCCTTTGGCGCCCACCTCCCACTACGGTGGGGCGTGAAAATGCAAAATGGGCTTCCAGGCGTGATATTTTTCACGCTGCAAAGGGGAAGATTTAGGCTAAAAGGTAATGACGATGGGGCTTAAAAGAGGCTTAAAACCACTACACCATCTTTGTTTGGGGAAATTACATAGAAAGGTAACCAAGTTACCAAGTTTCAAAAGTGTTCCAATTAAGTCACTCATATCGTTTTTGTCCAAATTAGATAACATAATATTTAAATCGAGCCATGTCCTTTTTTCTATGTGTCAAGAAAAAAATGGAGCACAAGATGTTGGTGTCGGATTTTTTAAAATATGAAATTATATTTATTAAATTAAAAAACACTTTATTTACATTAAAAATTTTAAAAAATGTTAAAATCCATGTTATCACTCGACGTTAGCCTTAAATAAAAAGGAAAAAATAAAAAAAAAATACTATAACCACGGTTACCTATTGAATGGATGAAAAAACCCTTAATTTTGATGAAATATGAATGTCGAGTGACCTAATTAAAACAATGTTTTGAAACTTGAGTGCCTTAATTGGAACACTTTTGAAACTTGGTTAGTTTTCTACAAAGTCATCCATTTTTGTTTTCAAGTTCTTTGCCACATATGATGTCACATGTCAACAAATGCCCACATGAGTGGCTTAAAACTCATCACCCCATTACATATAGCCTTAGGCTATGTGTAGTCATAACCACCTCCCTTGGGGGTTATGCGCCACGTGGAATCCACCACATCAAGGGGGGGTTATAAGCAAAGTGGTGTAGTCATAACCCCCATAACCCCTCTCTAATTATTACCCACTCAATAAAATCTCTTCAATAAAAAAAAACCAATCACGGGGGGGGGGGGGGGGGGGCGTTATGTGGCTAACGCCGGTGAAGTCTTGAGCTAACATGGCGCCCTAGGGGGTGAGAAGGGGTTATAGGGGCGTTATAATAGTTTTTTTGGTTGGCATAACACCCACTACAGATAGCCTTATGGTGTAAAATATAAAAGTGAAAGGTAATAATGTGGCATGAAAAATATAGGATAGAAATAGTGATGAGAGACCATTATAAATAACCTAATGAAGTATGGATTGATTATTAAATCTTAAATATAAATTTCTTTTATCTATATCTCTAGATAATAGATAATCTATTATTAATAACTTATTTCACTATAAAATAATCTATTATTAGATACATAACTTGTCTTATACAAGAGAGTAAAATAAGGATTATCTTTTTTATAGATATACTCATGATATGCAATGTTTCATTAGTCTCCCACTCTAGAATTGGAGCCTCCCAACCACTTATCTCATGTCTTTCTATATTTTTGGTTTGATATTCTGGTGTCCTAAGCATGGAGCTGGGAAACTACAACAATACATCCCGAACTTGAAGATTATAGTATACGATAATGATAAAACTTCACACATCCCTTTCTAAACTTTAAATGCTATATTAATTAAAGGTCTTAACCATATAAATAGTTATTTAAATGGAAAATATATTTAATAGTAAATCTTCTCCATTCTTACCTTACCCCCTAAACTATTTCATAAACGATTTTACACAAGTAAACTAGTCAAAAATTAGTTTTATAAGTATGTTATATCGGTTAGATTTCATAATAAAAGGAAATCTAATTGTATTTTTTTTTTTAACGGCCAACTAAAGCCCCGGAAAACCAGAGAATATTTACACACCAGTTGAGCTCATTCCAGGAAAAATCCACCTCCGCGAGCGGCCGGGTGGTAAAACCTGGGAGCTCAGGGATCGAACTTATGACCTCTCAGTCTCAAATCTCCCCTCATCGCCAATAACCACTAGGACAAGTCCTTGTGGTTAAATCTAATTGTATTTAAAAGATAAAATAATGAATACACACAAACAATTTGACATAAAAAGAGCTAAAAGGCAGGGAAGATGCTTAACTTTTATACCTACAATTCTACAAACATAACACCTTAGAGCAATTGGTAAGCACGTTTTTATATATACACATAATGGTTTTGTAGTTTGTAAGGTCAGAGTAATTTTTTTATAAATAGTATAAATATCACTCTCGGATTAAAGTATTTTATATTTTTATGGTGCTTATAAAAAGTTTAATATAATTATTCATATAGAATGCAATAACAAGTTTGAGAATATGTTATGAAAAATGTACAAATAACATGAGAATAATTTGTCGATGAAATGTTATTAATACCCAAACGTGCTATTTCCGCCAAACATCTGGTTATAAAAGTTTCTCTCATACCTGACCTAAAACCCATTGGGTATCCAGCTAGCTAGTATTTACCTGTTGCATATTGGGTATACCGGTCAAGTGTCTATCGACTAACTATTAATTTAAAATTTATAATAATTACAATAAATATCTCAAATCAGTAAGAATATATAAATTTAATAGTATATAATCATTTTTTAATAACTTAATATTGTAGATAAAGAAAATAAATAAACAAAATCATACGATACATACTTAAAATAAATATTAAAAAAAAAAGATTGTGGGGTATATAATCGGGTAAACGGGTATATGTTAGCAGGTAATTGGGTTGGGTAAACAAGTATATGATCAAATCGCATACCGGTCCCCTACCTTGAAAAAGTTTAAAAGTAATCATATACCCGGTCTCTTACCCGACCCAATACCCATGCATCCCATGTGTGTCGGATTTCGGGTATTCTCATCAGGTTCGGCTTCCATTACCATCCTTAACAAAGACAAACCTATAATTCTTTTTCTTTTATATTATAATATACACGATCTAATTTTGATCGATACCCAAGAAAATTTGACATCGACTTCCTTTAATCTTTAACACAAGTCTCAACTAAAAAACAATAGAAAAATGAATTAAACTTTAACACAAATCTCAAACTAAAATTCAATAGAAAAATGAAGAAGATGGCTTGCCGATGTGATAAGTCTAGACAGGAGAATTAAGTTCTTGAGAGGAATTCAAGATTAAATAGTTAGAGAGACAAAGAGAACGTGTGGCTCGAAGAATTGCTAGGTTTGTCTCCAAAGATAAGTTTATATATATGGATTAAAAATAAATTTCAATTAAAAACCTCCATAAAATGTTCCTATACACTTTCATTTCCTCATATGCAAAATGGTTAACATAGCTCTTTTACACGTTTATCTTCTATTTCCATATAAAGTTTAAGTGCTTCCTAATAGTTGGTGAAATATTCTGTGTTTAATGATAATTACAAGGCCCTATAAATACACAATACAGTTACGTATAGCCCCCTATACAATTATAAAGAATACATATAAACACTATGTTCTAATACGCCCCCGCAGTCTGATCGTGGAGGGACGAAACCGTCAGACTGGACCGGAAGCACTGAAAAAGATGTCGAGGAAGGCCTTTGGTGAAGATGTCAGCATATTGATATTCAGAAGGTACATGCAAAACGCGAATGCGCCCCAAGCGAACCTGTTCCCGGACAAAATGAATGTCAAAATCAACGTGTTTAGTGCGTTGATGATGGACCGGGTTACCAGACAGATAGACAGCCGAAACATTATCGCAATAGACCACAGTGGCAGTACGAACGGAGACATGTAGTTCTGAAAGCAGACTACGCAACCAGCTAATCTCAGCCACGGCATTAGCTACACCCCGGTATTCGGCCTCAGCACTAGATCAGGAAACTGTGTTTTGGCGTCTAGACGACCAAGACAACAAGTTATCCCCCATAAACACACAGTATCCCGATGTCGACCGTTGAGAATCTGGACATCCGCCTCAGTCAGCATCAGAGTAGGCCGTAAGAGCAATAGACGACGTTGGGCGGATGCGTATACCGTGATCTAAGGTGCCCTGTATGTACCGAAGAATCCTCTTCATAAACTGAAAGTGCGATTCGCGAGGAGCATGCATGAACAAACATACCTGTTGGACCGCATAGGTAATGTCAGGCCGGGTGAACGTCAAGTACTGAAGCGCCCCGGCTAGGCTACGATACAAAGAACCATCAGGCAAAAGAGGGCCATCATTAGCACTCAACTTAGCATTAGTGTCAACCGGAGTAGCGCACGGTTTGCAATTAGCCATCGACGCCCTTTGAAGAATGTCACGCGCATACTGAGCTTGGCTCAGAAAGAGGCCGGACTTGTCCCGTTTCACTGCGATGCCCAAAAAATGATGTAACTCCCCCATATCGGTCATGGCAAATTCGCGAGACAAGGATTTCACAATTGTGTCTAGAAACTGTGTACTTGAGGCCGTTAAGATAATATCATCCACGTATAGAAGCAGGTACGCAGTATGAACCCCAGTATGGTAAACAAATAAAGAACTGTCGCACACACTGCTTCGAAACCCCTTGGAGAGCAGGAAGGTGGAAAATATCGTATACCACGCGCGTGGAGCCTGCTTTAGCCCATACAATGACCGATTCAACTTACACACAAAATCTGGATGAGCGGGATCCGTGAACCCCAGAGGTTGTGTCATATACACCGTTTCTTGCAGGTCGCCGTGAAGAAACACATTTTTAACGTCGAGTTGTCTGATGGACCAAGCTTTGGATACGGCAAGACTAAGAACAGTCCGGATTGTTGCTGGTTTAACAACCGGACTGAACGTTTCAGTACAATCAATACCGACAGTTTGCGACTTTCCATTTGCAACCAAACGAGCTTTATACCTCTCAAGAGACCCATCCGCCTTTAGCTTGTGTCTAAACAACCACATACAACGTATGACCGGGTGGTTGTAAGGCCTCGGGACCAATTCCCACGTGTTATTTTCCTGCAAAGCTTCATATTCATTAAGCATAGCCATTTTCCAGTTAGGATCCGATAATGCACGGGTATGGGAGGTGGGAATGGGCGAAACAGCCGGGGAATGGTGGACATGAAGGTTGAGGCGGTGGACAGGTTTGACAATGCCCGACTTAGCCCGTGTTTGCATCGAGTGAGCATTAGAGGGCGGGGGAGGGGGTGGGCTCGGAGAGGATATCGGCGATGTGGATTGAGGCTGAGAACACGGGCTGGACACGGAAGGCCCCGAGTGGGCCGGTGATGTGGGTGTATGGGCCGATGGGCCTTTTTCAGTAGAGTGGGCCGTAGTGGGTGGGGAGTGAGGTGTAGGTATGTGGGCCGGTGGGCTGTTGATAGGAGAGGCTTGGCCGGTGGATGGGTTTTGCTCGTAATTGGGAATAGGGGCTGTAGGGGTTGACTCGATAGGGTGATCAGGGGGAAGGACCTCGTTAACAGAGGTACGGGAGTCGGGTGTGGGTGTAGGATGTAGGAAGGGAAACTGTTGCTCATCAAAAATGACGTGACGTGATAAGTGAACACGCCCCGTAACCGGGTCATAACATCGATAGCCGCGAAAATTACTCGGGTACCCGAGAAAAATGCATTTGACCGATCGGGGGGAGAGTTTGTTAGGAGCAACGGCCGATAAGTTCGGATAACACGCACACCCGAATGTGCGCAAATGGGTATAAGTGGGGTGGCGGAGGTACAAAGCAAATGTCGGTGAGTTGTAGTTTAGTTTTGTCGTTGGAAGTATATTATGTAGATAGGCCGCGGTGTGAAGCGCCTCGACCCAAAACGGTGGTGGAAGGCCGGCTTGAGTTAGGAGGGCCCTAACAATATCATTTAGCCGGCGAATCATTCTTTCGGCTTTCCCATTTTGAGGAGACGTTTGTGGACAAGAATATCGGAAAGTAAGCCCATGATTGTCTGCAAATGTTTGAAATTCCCTATTGTTGAATTCCCCACCAAGGTCACATTGGAAAGCCTTGATGGATTTGTTAAATTGTGTATGAATTAGCTTATGGAATTTAACAAAGGTAGGAAACGTTTCCGATTTAAATTTCAAAGGGTACACCCAAACGAATTGAGTAAAATTGTCTATAAGCACCATATAGTA
Source organism: Deinandra increscens subsp. villosa (assembly GCA_039602395.1). NCBI lineage: Eukaryota > Viridiplantae > Streptophyta > Magnoliopsida > Asterales > Asteraceae > Deinandra > Deinandra increscens. The sequence goes on from JBCNJP010000016.1 coordinate 7,464,653, forward strand.
TTTATACCCTGTGTTACTAAGAATCGGAGATGTCCACAAGTCACAATGGATTATATCAAAAGCACCACATGTAAAAGATAAAGAGTCATCAAACGACAAACGTTTACTGTTGGATAGTTGGCAAGCATGACAAACCGACACATGCTTGCTTTTATTGCAAAAAATAAAACAACGCGAGGATAGAAAATCTAAGACTTGAGAACTCGGGTGCCCGAGTCTTGAATGCCATAGATTGGATGTTGATGAGACTTGAAAACATGCAGGAGAAACTGTAGTTGGTGCAGAAAAGGGGTAGAGCTCTCCCGTACTATTGTGGCGGGAAAGGAGCCGGCCACTATTGAGATCCTTCACAGAAAAACCATAAGGATCAAATGCAACGGTTACTTGATTATCACGGGAAAATTGACGAACAGATAATAAATTTTTAACAATTTGTGGGGCGACAAGAATATTTCGAAGTTGGTATGTTTTATGAGGTGTGGGATATGTGGCATTACCGGATCCTGTGATGGATAGTTTATGGCCATTACCAACGAAAATGTCGCTTATATTAGGTCGTAACACGGGAGAATTAATCATACCTGGATTACCGGCGATATGGTTGGTGGCTCCAGAATCCATGTACCATTGAGGAGCCGTGGGGGGCATCTGCGAAGCATGATAAGCAGCAGCAACGTCATTGGGGTTCAAACCATCATACGCCGGGTATTTCCCTTGAGCCGTGTTTGCCGACGGGTACGGCATGGGGGGCTGTGGCCGAGAGCTCCATGGGGTGGGGGGGGGGGGTGCCAGCTTGGCGGTTGAGTGGGATATGGGCATGGTGGGGTGTTCCACCAGCCCCATGGTGGTGGAGTGGACTGTTGGTGACTATTTCGACCCCTACCGCGACCGTAATTCCGACCGTTGCGGTTATTGAAACGACCGCGATTTCCTTGATTATTGCGTCCCCGGTTACTATTACGGTTATAGTTGGGGTAGGAGTTGGGGTTGTAGTTGTTGTCAGAATGGCGTGGGGGGTGATCAAGTGGGCGGTTTTCATTGGGTTGGGGAGGGGATGGTTGCGGATTGGTGGAGGTGGTGTTCAAGGCAGTGGGGTTGTGGTTTTGGCGGGCAGAGAGGCGATGGAGTTCAAGCTGGACCATGTTACGGGCCACATCACATTTAGGAGCACTTTGATTAATAAACGAAGCCACAGTGTCATATTCGGGCGGCAGTCCCCGAACAAACTGAAGTACCAGACGATTTTCATCGACCGGGCGGTCAACATCCGCCAATTGCTCCGCTAGATCCGTTAGCTTTTGACAATAATCGTCCATGGACGAACAAGAGCCAAGAGTGAGATTAGTAAATTCATGATCTAAGGCTGCCGCACGAGCACCTTTGTTGCTAAGAAAGTGCTCCTGCAGTTTGACCCAGACAGATCTAGCAGTGGTATCATTCACTAAAACACGAGCCAAGATTTCATCTGACAGCGTACCGTAAATCCATTGAAGGACCAACGCATCAATTTCCATCCAGAGTTTGTAGTCAGCGTGATCTTCGGCAGGGGGGGGTAGTCCCGTCTATGTGATCGGAGACCTTGTATGCATGCGCTTGGAGACGAAACAGTTTCACCCAGGACGAGTAAGTCACCTTAACACCATCGAGTGGTCGAACCTTAAGGTGGATGTTGTTAACCGCGTAGGCCTGTTTAAGAACTTCCGTCAATGGGTTAACAGCGGTGGTCTTGTCTTCGGCGTCAGCCATGGATGGCGAAGTGGGTGATGAAGTCGATGAAGGGGAGGAGATGGACGGGGAAGGCGGCGACTCAGGGACTGCCGTAGCAAAGGAGCCGGCGGTGGAGGGTTTGCGAAAATTTTTTGGAGGCTAGGGTTAGGCTCTGATTACCATAATAGTTGGTGAAATATTCCGTGTTTAATGATAATTACAAGGCCCTATAAATACACAATACAGTTACGTATAGCCCCCTATACAATTATAAAGAATACATATAAACACTATGTTCTAATACTTCCGCTTGTAATGGATATTTTTAGAAATAAAAAAAAACCATTATAAATCATTACAGCTTTGTACTTGAAATACAACATTTTAAGTAAGACGCTTAAGATGTAAAAGATGTAATGTTAACTAGCTTTTTTATATTTTAATTTTTAGATTATTTATTAAAAATCGTATGATTCTTAAATCTGATCCAACTGTTCTGATTGGTCTAACCAGTGAACAGATAAGACAATCGATTCGTTGTTAGGTAAAGTTTTTAAAACATTGGTTTCAAAAAGATAAAGAAGTTTTGTGTAAAGATCATTCAAAAGAGAACATACTATTGACTATTACAGCGATAAGGTGTTCGCTTTCTCAAAGCTAGAAATATGATTATAGTAAGTGTAACACAAATTGCAAGTACTTGTACACATGAATATGCATGATGGCTTTGTAATTTGTAGGGTTTCGAAATATATTTTTTTATGAATCATATAGAAATCATTGTGAGATTAAAGTATTATGTATTTTTATGATTTAATCAAATAATTCACATAGAATGCAATAAGTATGAGAATGTGATAAGAAAACGTGTACAAACATACACCAAAGATCGTAATCATGTAGTAGGGGAACTAACACAATGATTTGCTGAAATATTCTAACTTTTCTTGAACGAGTATGTTAGTTGGTTATAACCGCCGATAGTTGGAAAATTGTATATGTGGGAGAACTCTCATTAGAAACTCTGTCAATAGCAACTCAAGAGCTGGTTCTATTGACCAAGTGGCCACCTCTCATTCCTTACCACATCTGACTAAGTTGCGCCTGATTTTTAGGTTGCCGTGGTGATTAGTTGCGATCATCAATTGCCAAGCAAATTCTCACTGATCATGCAAATCAGAAGCAACCTCGAGTGTATAACATGTTAAAATAGAATGTATTCACGTTGACTATGTAGCTTGAACCTTACTAGGGGCGTTACCCTTTAGACCTTATCTCAAGGGTGGTTCACCCTTGGAACTCCCATGGTCTAGAGAGCTTTACCCTCTTGAATCGCCAGATTTGAGGTACTAGACATAAACACACTCTTATACAAGTGTCTACTCCACACTCCTAGCTTGTAACAATTTTTACACCCATTTGCCTATTATCTTAAGTAGATTTAACTAAGCTAAAATGACATGGATGATACTAAAATTAACAATTTTCCTCCTTCATTTTAATGTAATCCTTGATTTACTTAAACTTTTATAACAGAAACATAAACACTTATATGTGAATTAAAGTCTCTAGCTACTCGTTGGGTTTAATAAATTGTCGTTGTTCTAAAAATATAGATGTCAACCATAATCATATTATTTAGCTTTCCTAGCTCAATTTCCTCTACGAGATTTGAGTGTTATTACGAGTTTATCATTTTGCATGGTTTGTTGTTTGATTATGGTATCGTATGAGAACGTATACCCTCGTCAAATATTTCATCTCTAAACTCGATTAACTTGTTGATAGACACCAAGTCATTTGTTTGTGAAACATATAAAACCTATAATCCTTTTAATACTCGTGCGAAATAAAGTTGTTATCTTACAAGAATATGAATTTTTCCCTTTTGCATTATATCCGAAATAAAGGTGTTCCTTCCCTTCTTTTAAAGATTCTAGTCTAAATTATATCTTATCTTTCTCTAGTAATTATAACAAGACAAGTGATGAAGTTATTGTGAGCAATAAGTTTTTATTTATTTTTTCTTAAATTTACCTTAGTAAAGTAAGGAAGGATATATACACGAGGTCTGATCAAGTGTTCAAACACTTCCTAACACCATACATAGAGGAGGCTGGTACTCTTGATTCATTCTTTTTATCTTATTAATTAATTAGGATAGAACCCGTATGTTATACGGGTTGAATCATTAGAATATATATATATATATATATATATATAGGGTTAGGATCCTGCGAAAACACATCTTTTTGTGAGAACTGCGAAAACACATATTAAAACCCACGTAACTTTTTCATATGTTAACGATTTTTCATAAAATTTGCGCCAAAAGTCTTAGAATTACGTTATCTTTAATTCTGGAGCAAAATATTAAAAAAAACTTAACGTTTTTTTTTCGTGTGATGCACATGTGCATCAGATGCACATGTGCATCTGATGCACATGTGCATCATATAATTAAAAAATGTTATAAAATATTTTTTTTTTCTTTAGATCTAAAGATAACACAACTATAAGATTTATGGTGCAATTTCTTTTTAAACCTATTAATGTATATCACATGTATGAGGGTTTTTTTTTGATATGATGCACATGTGCATCATTCAATAAAAACGCAAAAAAATGATGAAAATATATGACATATGGTGCGACTAAGAGAAAAAAAATATTAACTCATACAAAAAATATGAGTTTTTTTTGTGATGCACATGTGCACCACACAAAAAAAAAAATAAAAAAATAAAAAAAAAACGTTAAGTTTTTTTAAACTTTTATAGGATTAAAGATAACATAATTTTAAGACTTTTGGTGCAAATTTTTTAAAAAAATATTAACGTATGAAAAAGTTATGTAGGTTTTAAGATTTGTTTACGCAGTTCTCACAAAAAAGGGGTGTTTTCGCCGGATCCTTCCCCTATATATATATATATATATATATATATAATTGATAATTCATGCATACGCTTCTTATTACCGGAATAACGTATTACATTATATTAAATAAACAACTAAAGTTATAATTCATAATATGTTATTGGTGACTTTACTCTCTTTATAAAATATATATATATATATTTAAGGCATGTCTCTACTTGTATATTTGAAAAATGCAAGATAAACGTGATCATGATTAAAAAAACAATCAAACCCTCAATAATGACTAACATGAATTATGAATTAACAAACATGAGACTTTAAGTATGTATAGAAAGTTAGATGAGTATAACGTTTTATTAAAATTTTAATGAACACATTTTAATTGTTGAGTATAAACTTTAAATTATAATCAAAAGATTATAATATTATCAATAAAAAATGTTATGTTGATATACATTAGAAAACTTACAATTGTATTAGTCGCGATCAAATTCGATAAATATGGCTCATTTGATATGGCAGGAAAAACTATTTAATATTGGATATTATGAACATGATTTTTGTCGCTTATGATTTTCTCTATAAATAATATCACCCACAATGCAACGCTGATTGAATTTGTAAAATAGTATTAGGTCTTCATTAATTAAAATATTAAATATAATTTGCTCAATTACATTTGAAAACACACTAAATAAGTGCTTATTGGTATTTTATAAGTTTCTAAATATATTTTTAAAATGAAGAATAATGTATTTTGCTATTTAGTGGAATGTAGTTTTCTTAGTGAATAGAAGTCCCTTTCATCTTTCATCTGTTGTACTTAATCTATTTATAGTACAAGATCATAACAACCTTAATGGTATCGTGGGGCCCAATGGGCTCCACCTTATGACCCTAGATTTGGGAGTCTTCTTAGGCCACATGGCATATTCCCGCATGGATGAGGTGTAGTTGGACGCTATGAAGCTTCGCGCGGTACCTAAGTGGGCTTATGGGAGAATTCTCCAGAATTGGGCCGGCGTTGGGCTTGCCTCCGCATGCCGCACCTCTTAAAAAATAATAATAGTTTAAAAATTATTTTTAAATAAAAGTAAGATGTAAGTCTAAGATTTTCATATTGGATGAACATGGTTCATTTGATATGGTAGGAAAAACTATTTAATATTGGTTATTATGAACATGATTTTTGTCGCTTATAAATTTCTCTATAAAAACTATTTAATATTGGATGAACATGGCTCATTTGATATGGTAGGAAAAACTATTTAATATTGGTTATTATGAACATGATTTTTGTCGCTTATAAATTTCTCTATAAATAGTGTCACCCACAACGCAACGTTGATTGAATTTATAAAATAGTATTAGCTATTCATTAATCAAAATATTAAAAATGATTTGCTCAATTATATTTTAAAACACACTAAATAAGTGCTTATTGGTATATTATAAGTTTCTAAATATTTTTTAAAATGAAAATAATCATAGTTTAAAAATTATTTTTAAATAAGAGTAAGATGTAAATTAATATATGATTGTCGTAATCCCATAAATATAAATAGATAAAAATATATCAGGATTATAAAATAGGATATAAATTCCAATAAAAAAAAGAATTTATTAAGGAATAAATTTGATAGGGAAAACTTTTGTGAGAATGAATCTAGTGTTGACACGTGTCAACAATTGTAATTGTTTATTAGAGTATGAAGATGAAGATGAAGATATTTCAAATTTTAAGGAGAAATGATAGGTGAATTAATTTCACCGTTTAAACATGCAACAAAGAAGATGAAAATAGTTAGGAGTATTTTATAAAAGAGAAATTGTATTTTAATAATTCAAAACTATAATTCATTGTTCGATAATAATTTAAATTATTAGTCTGGCTTATAATAGTTCCAACTTTCATTTTTCTTGTTAAGAACAATCAGAGTAGCATAGTTATCATATATTTATACTTGATTTGTGGCTTGTAATGATGACTATAAACAAAATGAGAAAACATAAAAATAAAAAACAAGCGGAAAGCAAGTGTAAATGTATGATGATTATATTACTGGAATTATTTTTTACATCAAAAATGAAAGTTGATTGCTATTACCCAAATTAATAGTTCGAGTTATTATCGGCCAATATCTTAATAGTTTGGATTATTACAATCCAATTTACCTTTATAAAATAATTACCATTAAAATAAGGTTATTGTAGTTATAAGTACTTACAATATTATATGGTTAGATGAAAATTTTTACGGTTTCTTACATCGAATCATAACTCTAAAATGTTATACTTTTAGTTGTATTGGAAGCTTTAATAACTTGTAAACTTTAAGTTGAGAATCATTTATTTATTTATTTTTTTTTAACGGCTAATTTTTATTTCTACCCCAATTTTCATCATGTCAAAGTTTGAACCTTGATCTTTTATCAAAGAGACTTTGCCCCTTACCACTAGACTACAACATAAGTGGCTTGAGAATCATTAAATCACATAATATACTCCTAGTTTTTTGCTTTAACTATGACATTCTGATTCTCATTGTAATTATAAAAGGGATTGTCTAACATGTGCCCTAAGGGCACACATAAGGTGCAATAAATGCACATTGAAAACTGAAAAAGTTGACAAGATTCTTTTTGAAAATTGAAAAAGATACCAAGATTTATCTTGAAAAATGAAAAAGGTACAAATATTCTTCTTGAAAAATGTATTTTTTAATTTTCGAGATGTATTTATTACATTTTTTTTAATTTTCAAGATGCATTTATTGCATCTTATATGTGCCCTTAGGGCACATGTTAGACAATCCCATTATAAAATACTATATACAAATACATTATATACTTCTTACTTTTATTTACTTAAATTAATTATAATAGATTTTTTTAAACGGCTAAAATCACCACCATTATATTTTGCCATAATTTAAACCTGCAACCAATGTTTTAAAACTAGATAATGTAACTGGACCGGACTTGTATAAAAAATGTTCAATTGGTTAACCCGGGTTAACCCAAAAGGTCGAACTAGATTGACTATTTAAACCTATAAATTTGTAAGAAAACCGTTCGTAAATTTAATTAAAATAAATACTTTTATTTAAGTACGATTACAACAAAAGAAATAAATCTAATCTATTACAATACAATGAAAATGAAATTCTACTCCTATCAACAATTACAAGGAAATGATTAAAGGTTACACGGAAATGATATACCATACAGGGAAATAAATAAGAATTACAATGAAATGAAATTGCAATACAAATGAAATGAAAGCAAAGTTTAACAGATGCTTGTAAATAAAATATTAATGTTTTGAATGAAAGAAAACACAACAGTGAGTTATAGAAAATGTTTTAAATGAAAAAAGGTTTAAGGAAAACACTTTTGATATTAGTTTAATAAAAACGATGAAGATTCCAAGGAATCTTTGGCGAAGGATTCGGGTCAAAACCCGGGTCCCTTAAAACAAATTCCGGGTCTACCGAAGATCCGTTTTGTTTCCCAGGGTACAATCGCCTAAACCGTATTGTACGGCCGGGATAACTCTAAGCTTGAAAATACCTTGAAGCTTGAAGAGCAAGAACGATGAAGAAGATGAGAGAATTATTGAGGAGAGGCAGAGAGAAAGAATTCTGTGAATTCTTTTGCCTCAACTAATGAGGCTGTATTTATAGTGGTGGGAAGACTTGTTGAGCACACAAAAATAATTCGTAGTCAAACTTTGCATTAAACGTCTTTAATGCAAATTGATTTCTAATTAACGCGGAATTACCTTATTTAGCTCAAAACGCGTTTACAGCTGTCAATCCGGAGGAATCTCCGCGTAACAGCTGTTTCCGGAAGAACTGATCTTCCGCTTGAACTTCAAGCTCCTTTTCAGCTGAGCTTCAAGTTCAAGCTCCTTTTTCCACTTGAACTTCAAGCTGGAATTTTTTCCGGTTGAACCCAGTTCCGCTTGATCTATCTGCCCAGACCACACAGGTCCGATTGGACTTCAACCGGAACACCTTCCGGTTGAACCCAAAAACAATAAGGCGGCTCTCAAGCGGCTCGCGGCGATGCGAGCGTGCAAAGTGCAAAGTGCAAAGTGCAAAGTGCAAAGTGCGCCATCAATGCGCCACATTGCGCCTCATACGCCCACGCCACGCGCGCGTGCGAGTGCGAGTGCGAGTGCGAGTGCGAGTTAGGGGTGCTTCGCACCCCTCAGGGTCCAAGGGATGTGTCCTACTAAAGGAAACAATAGTTGGTAAGGTTCCCACCTTATAAACCACTTTTGGTTTCAATCCCCAACCAATGTGGGATGAGTTAACATGCTATACTTAGCATTTTTCTCTCTAATTTTCGCAGCTTCACAAGTTGCGAGACCTCAACTTTGAGCTTCGATATCTCATTCATACGAGCTCGGATTTGGACGTGGTTTGATGCGTTGGAAAGCCCTCACAACGTACTACACAAACCCATTAAATACAGAGGCAACAACCTATGTTATCTGTACTTTATTTTAGTCCAAATTTGGTGAAAAACTCATTTTCACACTTAGTGAAAAAACTCATTTTCCACTAGTTTTTCTCCCAAAATTCCAACAAAATTTATAATATACACTTCGTAAATTTTCAGATAGGAAAATATATAAAAAATGTTTAATAAAGTTCTAAATAAATTACAATTATCTAAAAAAATATCAATATAAGTTTTAATCAAACTATGTGTATCAAGAACACACTACATTAGAGTGTTGTATGCATCAAGTTTTTCATCATTTAGCATGATTGTGTGACTTAATTTTAAAAATCGGTTCAATTAGTGGCCTATTTTCAAGATTAAACCGTAAAAATCACTGTGTCAAAAATTAACTTGAAATTAGACTAAACCGGACATATTCAAACCAGCTTAACCCCCGGTTTCCGTTTTAACCATCGAACCAAACGGTTCTATGCAGGTTTTAAAACATCGACCGCAACCTACCCTATAATCTAACAACCAAACAATCCGCTTTTTGTAATATTTAATCCTCAAACCTAAAAGGCTAAAATCATATCGGTAAAGAAGGTCAAAATGGTAATTATGAAGCGTGGAGAGAAAGCGCGTCATGCAGGAAATGTGATGAGAAAAAAGAGTCCCCGTATTGATTAAAAGCACGTGGAGGAAAGAAAGGAAACCGTGTTTTGCATTTAATTTTCCAACTTTTTGGCTCCTAATCTTACGGGGGAGCCCTCCACCACCATGCCAATTTACACAATTGTCCCTCCTACCATTAATTATCCGATTTTTTAAAAATATCTCTAATTTAGTTTCCATTAAATGGCGTGCCACTCGAGGTTAGGCCATCTGTAATGGTTTCGTGATGGGGCGTGATGGCTATCACCGGAAGGCATACACGGCCTTTAGGGACGTGATCATGGGGCGTGAATGACGATCATGGATGTTGGACAGTGATTGGCCATTGGTGATGGCTTTGTGATGAGGTGTGGTGTTTATCGGAGAAGATATATAAATACCCTTAGGTTATGTGTGTGATGTGAAAAGTAGTGTCACGTGAGTAGTGTAGTGGTAGTAATAAATGTGTGTAGTGGGTTAGTGATGAATATGTAAATTTAGAGTTTTATTTAAAAGGGTCGTGATTAAAGGATATGAGTGACAAAGCGTGATGGTGATCACGATGGCTTCAGAATGATTATATATATGTATATACTAGTTTTTGATACCCGTGCGACGCACGGGTGGTTTTAAAAAAAATCCAACAATTTAAATATTATAATAAATGTAATTCGATAATTGAAACTCGTGCATCGTACGGCGGTATTTTAAAAAAGATCAAAACTAAAACGTACTAATGATTCTTTATATCATCTAAGAATTTTTTTTATTAGAAATATCCAGTTAAAAGTTTCAATGGTTCTACAATGAGCCATTTTCTTTTCCTAATAAAATATAAAATTGATATAAACATTAGTATAATCTCTAAAACTTAAGAGAAAATTAAATTTTGTATCATACACTTCTTCAATTATAAAAACAAACACAAAAACAAAACCATTTGATTATAATCGTGCATTCGTGCATGAATAATCTAAGAGTAGTCATAAGCACCACTCAAGGACACCTTTGTGATACATATATTTGGGAATTTGTGTAGCTAAACAATAAAAAAATATTATTGATATTAATTATATTGTTATATTTATATAAGAAATAATTGTTTGTAAAAAATAATAAAATTAAGAATGCAATTATAACGATAATATCTCTATTAAAAATTCATAAGAATTAATTTAGTTGTTTGAAGTTACAATATTTAACGCTCATTGGATTTAAAATTGACTTTTTTTTTCAAATCCAAATCCCTCATTTAGGATACATAATTCAATCTTTAATTGTGTTTGACTTTTTTTTAATATAATTAAAGACGTAATTATACAGTTTGTAATTAGACTTTTTCTATTTTTGAATAATCATAACTATATTATGAAAGTCAAATTTCATTTATTGGAAAAAAATTGAGCGGGAAAACCATAAAATGGATTGTTGTGGTGATGCCATGTGGCATCCAATCTTTTCATATATATATTATATAGATATAGATGTATATATTTATATTATTATATAGTTTTTTCATCGGGACAATTGCAAATGTCCTCCTCTAAACTTGAGAAATTACATATTTTCTCAAATCATACTTAAAGAGCATTGTACGTACATTATGCACAAGGGCGGATCAGTTTCTACAATTTTTTTATTCCAGCTCGGTTTTATAATTTTTTACTCACCCCTACATTTATCACTCTCGTTGATTTGTTTAAGACAACTTTCATTTTTATTACCATTACACATCAAACCACTACAAATGACTCAGCTATTATTAATAGAAGTATAGGATAATACATAACTAGGGTCGTTTGGTTTGTGTAATGTAATGGAATTGAAATTATAAAGTTTTTTTTTTAAAGTTGTGTTTAGTTGGATTATGGACAAATTTAAATTGAAATAAATTTTCTTTAGTCAATGAAATTTTAGAGGTCATATAACTTTCCTTTATCAAAGTGAATGAACTCTAAGGAACGTTAAACTAATAGTAAATTCCATTGATTAAAGGAATTCATTGCATTTCAAGTTCCTTTGTTATCCACCAATGACAATTTTGAAAATAAAAAATTATCAATTTCAATTCTATTATATTACACGAACCAAACGCCACTTAAGTTTTATTTTTTTCTCACGTTATAAGTTAGCACTGAGTTAGAATAATATTGTAATATTACATGGAAGAGTTAAAGTATTAACTTAAAATATTACATAATAAATATTACGTCGTAGATAATAAGGAAATAATACTAAATTAAAATATTGCTATATTTATGAATCATATTTTATGGACGTTTTCATATCTCCATCTCTAAATTTAAAAAATATATATATTTATGTACATTATCCATTAAATATAGAAACTTAGACTCTAATATAGGAATGTAAATAGGCTACAATATTGAAACGGAAGTGGGCCTCTAGTATATATAAACGGAGATTTTAACTGGACACCCCATATCTTCAATTCAACACCCCAATCCGGTCCGGATCAGTCAAACCGGACCGGTTCGAATCCGGACAAAATCAAACAGGGGCTGTTCGGCCAAACCGGCCCGATTTGATTTCTTTTTTTTTTTTTATAAAACCTGATATTTTATGAGGAGTGATGATATTTATGTGGCAATTACACGAAAAAAAGTTACAGCCATTCACCCTTTGTGTTGATATTATAATTATAATTAGTTTATAAAAAGGTTGGGTTTGGTTGAGTTGTTTAATTAACCTGATATTTTTACCGAGTTCCGTTTAAGTTATAGAATTATTTGACAAAGAAATTGTTATATTATAAAAATGAGTAAATAAATGTTGCAAAAAAAAAATAAAAACGGTTAATATTTTTAAAAAATGACCCTTTTTTGTATTTAAACTTTGTATTTTTTATGAGGGCTATTAAAAAAGTACCAATTCAGAAAAGAAAAAAAAAGAGAGAAGAACAAACCGGGCCGGTTTGCCCGAACAACCCAAGTTTAAACCTCATATTCTGGGTTTTAACGTGAAATGACTTTTTTGTTTTTTTTGAACTGGGCCTGTTCGCCCAATCAACCCCGGTTTAGAGTGTGAAATTTAAAGAGGGAGTGTCTGTTAAGCAGGTCCTATATAATCAAACATATTGTCATTCATTTTTTGATTGTCTACTCCTTTGCTCCATGTGCAATTCATCATTCCTTTTTTTTACTTGCTTTATTTTTCAATCTTCATGAATCATTCTTTTTTTACTTGCTTTACTTTTTAATCTTCATGAATTGGGTTTATTTTTTTAACGGCGATATTATTAAAGTGGCAAAGCCACTAGCAAAACGTTAGAGGCAACTAAAGAGAAACATTATAAAGACAAAGAAAACGACGACCGATCTTCATGAATTGTTAATAATATTACTTTATTATTTTTATTAATTTAAAGCATATTTTGTTTTCATATTATAACTTTTGAGATACATTGTTCGCATATAAAAATAGTTACCTTTCAGAAAATCCACTCATCAAAGTTGTATCAGTTAACAAACAATATATGGCTAGAGACCTTTGTATGATTAGTGGTGTAAGCTTAAAAATGTTAAACAATGCAAGTTAATAATATATGAAACCTGTTTTCCAAAGTGAAAAAGAGGTTTTGTTAACGGAAAAATTCAGACGCAACGCGCCAACAAATACCCTTAGTTATAGTTTAAAACGAACATCAAATTAACATTAGAAACATGTTTTTTTTCATAATTCTTTGCACCTCATATGAGTCATATTTAGTTCTATGCTTATTAGGACTCCAACTTAAGCAATTTCATTATTATTTCATATGCATTACAACTTAAAATTATGCAATTGAATCAAACTATAAGTTTGACACAAACTATATTCTAGTTCTAGATATGACATAGATATCGTTTAAATTAAGTGGAAATTACCCAAAAAAGTAAATAAAACATTTCATAGTCTACTTAATTGTTACAACATACTCCATATAATGTATTATCGCGTATTAATTTTCAATTGTGTATTATGCTTCCACCACATAAAATAAGTATTTATGTTCTACATAAATTACATTATCTACGTCATCCACTAATTCATAGGTGGGAAGTTCTCACCTGGATCTAAGTTTCTTTTTTTTTCTTTTTTTTTATTATTATTTTTTTAACAACGATTTCATTCACACAGGAACACCGGGGAGCAAGACACTGACCCGGCCCCAACAAAAACAAACGGAAAAACACAACTACATATGGAAATCAAAAGAACACCATTTAATCCTAACTCATTAAAAAGTGTGACTATTGTTAATTAATGATGACTTTTAACCCTCTTAGTGTAAAAAGACATTCTCCAAAACAAATATGTAAGTTAAAGGATGTCTAGTGGCAGTAACAAAGCCCCGGGGCCGGACGGTTTTAATTTCGCTTTCTTCAAGAATTTTTGGTGCCTTTTTGAACAAGATTTCGTGGATGTTATGAACAGTTTTTATGAAAATGGGCAGATTAGTCCGGGGTGCAGATCTTCTTTTATCCATCTCATTCCGAAGATACCGGATCCTCAATCGTTGGCGGATTTTAGGCCGATTAGCCTGGTGGGATGCATTGTCAAGGTCATTTCCAAGGTTCTCGCGAATAGATTGAAAAGAGTGGTGGGTGAGGTGGTGTCGGCTAACCAGATGGCTTTTGTCTCCGGTAGAAATATCCTTGACGGGCCGTTAGTGGTGAACGAGGTTGTTTCTTGGCTCAAGCGGTCGAAAAGGCAAGGGATGTGCTTCAAGATCGACTTTCAAAAGGCTTACGACTCGGTTCATTGGGGTTTTTTGGACATGGTGCTCCTTAAGATGGGGTTCCCGGATAGATGGTGGGGCTGGATCCAAGGGATTCTAAACGCTTCTAGAGCATCGGTCTTGATAAACGGGTCTCCGACTAAAGAGTTCAATTGTCGCCGTGGTTTGAGGCAAGGGGATCCGATTGCCCCCTTCCTTTTTCTTTTGGTTATGGAACGCTTTCATCTCATGATGGAGAGAGCTGTTAACGCGGGTGTCTTCAAAGGAATACGACCTCCTAACGGTAATGTGATTCTTTCACATGTTCTTTTTGCCGATGATGCATTGCTTATGGGAGATTGGAGTCTCGAAAACGTGGCAAACATTAAGAGATTGTTGCGGTGTTTCCATATTGTCACGGGTATGAGGGTGAACTTGGAAAAATGTAAACTTTTTTGTATCAATGTGGCCTGTGAGGAGAGTGTTGCAGCTGCCAACTTGTTGAGGTGTAGAAATGAGTCCCTTCCCTTTATGCATTTGGGGATAACGATAGGGGCTAATATGAATAAAATTAGCTCGTGGAATCCGGTGGTGGAAGTGTTTGAGAAACGTTTATCCCTTTGGAAGGCGAACACTTTGTCTTTTGGCGGGCGTCTCACTCTGTTGAAATTTGTTATGGAAGCCCTCCCCTCATACTACTTTTCTCTTTTTAAAGCTCCGGGAAAGGTGATCGATAAGTTGGAGGCCATTAGGAGAAACTTCTTTTGGGGAGGTTCTAAAGACATCTCCAAGATTAATTGGGTGAGTTGGAGCAGAATTACGACTCCTAAGTCGATGGGAGGGTTGGGGCTTGAACCCTTAGAGGTCATAAATGCGTGCTTAATTGCGAAGTGGTGGTGGAGATTTAGTTTGGAACCTAACAGCCTTTGGCATAAGGTTGTTGTTGGCTTTCATGGGTTGCCTAGATCTGGGCTGCCTATTCCTTTCAAAGTCTCTTTCACGGGCGTTTGGCGAAACATAAGCAGAATCCAAGGAGCTTTTCTTAAACATAACTTGGACCTGGTCGAGATGTGCCGGGGAACAAATGGAGTGATGACGGTGGCTGAGCTAAAAAAGGCGATTCACAGCACGATTCCGGCTCCTAGTTTTGTTTTGGACTGGAACCGAGTCGTCCCGTTAAAGATCAATATTTTTATTTGGAGAGCCCAGTTGCACCGGATTGCCACCTTCGATAACTTGGCGAAAAGGAATATCGTGGTGGGGACGGGGATGTGTCCGCTGTGCAGGAACGAAGGAGAATCAGTGGAGCACCTTCTCATCTCGTGCGAGGTGGTTGCGATCGTGTGGAGTATAATCTCTTCTTGGTGCAGAGTTCCGCAGATCTTCGCTTTTTCTATTGAGGATCTTCTCAAGTTTCACGAGTTTTTGGGGTTGGAGGATGCGAGGAGGAAGGTGGTGCAGGCTGCGGTCTTCTCTACTTGCTGGGTCCTTTGGAAAGCAAGAAATGAAGCCGTTTTTAAGGGGATGTCTCCTTCTATTCCCTGGATTGTGTCGGAGATAAAAAGCATGTGTACGCTTTGGGTTAATAGCAGGTCAACATGGAGAGCTAGCGAATTTTCCTGGTTATGTTAATGCCTTCGTGCATGTCTCTGTTTGGTTTTTGAGTGGGGTTGGTTCAGTGCCTTACTGGCCTGCGTTTGTATATATTCTTGTTTTCTTGGGGTTTAATAAATGGTGTTTTTGTTGCTGTTCAAAAAAAAAAAAAAGGATGTCTAGTGTAATTAGTTTAGTTAAAAACATAATTCATAATTTATATAAAACACAAAGGACTTTTGTGTAATTTACTCTAAGATTAATTAAAAGAAAATCCAAAACTAATGTTACTGTTTCTTATTTAACTACGCTTTAATCAAATTGTTTATTGTTTAACTAGGTAGGGGTCCGTCGCGTGTTGCATCGCCATTCATGCTAGTTAGCGGTTTCAGGCGGACCTATGTTGTAGGGAATGGGTCAAGTGACCCTCCTCGATTTTAAAATAGTAGTAGAACGTCTTTAAAGAAACCCTAATTCCCCTAAATGGTTCTTACCACTTCAGCCGCTCAAACACAAGCTGTCGCGTAAAAAAAACACACACACAGAGAGGGGGAGAGGGAGAGAGAGGGAGAGAGAGAGAGAGTTTTCCGGATTTTCAATTTAATCATTCCAAAATCATCAAAGGAATCTTTGATTCAATTTCCAGACTTCGATTCATGAAGGATTTAATGGTCTTCCCATTGAGGAATTTATTCACAAATTTTGTAATTTTGTTGATAAGCATCTCCACCCAAATTTTGATACTAGAGTTTCAATCGAGATTTCGGTTGCTTTCCCATTGAGGGATTCATTCATAAATTTAGGTATCAGTTTGCCATCTACTTAGTTTTTTTTTTTCTAGTTTGTTGTGTGTTACATAATTTTCTATTTGTTTGGTTTCTATAGTGTACTGCCTTTCGTTAATATTTTTTTCTTTTGTCATTTACTGAGTTTCAATCCTAAATCTGATAATGTGAGTTGCAGGATTATAATATTTCCTATCATTTCGGATGTTAAGTTCAACAACTTTTCTTTCCTACCATTTGGGATGTTAAGTTCAAGTGTTCAAACTGTTTTTAGGATGACCAATCATAATAAACAAAATGTTAAGTTCATCAATTGACCGAACTCTGGTTTTAGGATGAGTTTGGTTATGAAATGATTTCTTTGACTGGTTTATAGGATTAAACACTTTTTAGGATGAGTTTGGTTTTTAAATAATTTCTTTAAGGTTTTTAGATTATATATTTCTATGTAATAGAAAAAGTGTTTGAGGCCCCTGAAATGGTTGAGTTGCCTGTGGTTACGTAATCGGGTGAGTGGTGAGTATATGATCGATGCTTGCATTTGTTACATTGAAAAATAATTCATTTCAATTGTTTTGGTCGAAGATGTGCTATATCGTTTCCAAAACATGAAAACTCGTAGTGAACAACTATAAAATATATGTTTTTCTTCTTCTTAATGGCAATGCATTTTTAGTGTGTGTTTTCCTTTCTAATGACGATTTATTTTTGTAATGATGTCTTACGATGTTACTTTACCTGACTCGGCTTGAAAAATCTAACGTCGATATTGATACAAAATTAACAGAAAAAAGTGACCCCCTCTGGAATAAAATCCTGGGTCTTTGTAACATATTTGCAAAATGTAAATAGATAGTAATAACCATTTCAGACTTTTTTTTAACTTTATATTTTTTGCTACCTCAGCGTTACAACATATTTTTTTATATTTCACTTTCAAATTTTACCTATGTAATACCCACCATGGCACCACACACCACCATCCACTCTCTAGAAAATATTTATATTGAAAAGTTAGAGAGAGATAGAGTAATATCTAGAGAGAGACGTAGAGAAGGGAGATAGGAACAAATGCGATGCTATACCAATGCACAATGATTAAAAAAAAGGTGTGGTAAATGAGGAGGGTGTCATGGTGTGACCGCACAAGGCCACATGCCATTTAAGCAAGCTGTATGGTGCGAATTGTAATATATTCATCACCCTAATTAAGGCGAACTCTAATAAATTCACCATACTTTTTAAACTAATATATTTTTTCACCACTTCAACGTCACATTATCATCTTTCATTTTCATATTTTACTTTAGTATCACATTTTCACACTTCAACTCATCTTTCAAATATAATACATTAATATGATAGAGGATGTAGTATAATTAGCTTACTAACCAAATAAATGTAGGAAATGGTGATGATTTTGATAAGATATCAATGCCAAAAGTGGAAGGACCACTATGATAGGTGTGAATGGTAAACGAGGATTTTATTGAATGTTATGAATCCCAATTGCATGAAATAATTTTCTCATTGAAATGCACACATGGTGTAATTGATCACTTCACATTTTGACCTCGGTCAAATGAAAACTATATAAGAAAAAATAACCACAACGACTTGTTAGAATGGTTACTGGCGACGACAATGGTTTATTGTGACGGTTTCTTATTAATTCAAGTTCTGCAACTTTCATACTACTAAACTTCATTGAGTTACACATCAGTCGGTTAGTCAATTCATATCACAATTGTTAGTTTATCACTTTAACAACCAACCTTCACTACCATATATTCACCTAATGTTAGATTAGTGAATCTCTAAAATCCACATTAAATAACAAGGTTATTATAAACAACAACATTATTAATCTTATTGACATTCAATAATTATGAGATCATACAACTTCATCAATTTATGCTTCAACATTGTCTCATATCCTTAGGCAACTTTAATTCTCGAGCGGGTAGTTTCAACTCCCACAATTATGTCACTCCTTAAATATGATTGAGTTTATTAGATGAGTTTCAAGATATACGTATATTAATTACTTTAAGGCTACCCGTAGTGGTCAAGCCCTTTCAAGCCCCTTATCATCATTACACACACACACACACACACACATATATATATATATATATATATATATATATATATATATATAGGAAAAGGATCATTGGAAAACCAATTAACTATATATACTATTATAAATTAAAAAACACTAAATAAATAAAACTTCATAACTTAAAAAAAAAAAACCATTTGTCATCATTACACATATATATATTTTTTTTAATTTTTCAAACAAATAAGTAAATAAAAATTACTATTATAAATAAAAAACACTAGATAAATAAAACTTCATAACTTAAAAAAAAAAACATACAATGCCAACTCATAAAAAAAAACCATACGATGACAACTTAAAAAAAACACCGAACGACAATTTAAAAAAAAACAATCAAGGAAGACCATAATCCTCCTTGATTTGCTCTCAGATCCTCAACGCCAAAGCTCGTGTCGTCTCCTCTTCCGGTAGCGGTTGTTGAAGGACTTCTAAATCCTTTTGCATTTGTCGACGTTCCACCGCTCTACTATGTTTTCTTCGCAAAGTGAGCATCTCTTTGAGGTTATCGGCCACCTCATCATCCCTTTCTTTTGTCGACTTCTCTTGGTTTCGACGGCTAGACGATGTTGCCTTTTGCGCCCTCGCTTTGTCCCGACTTATCGTTTTTTCCGTTTCGAAGTCGATGTCATCATCGGTGTCGTTTAAGTTGAGGTCGAACGTCCGACCGTCCGACCCAAGAGAACCGCCCGCCGAAGAGTCCATTTTTGATTTTTTTGTTCTCCTCGTTTTTTTGGTCAAGTCGGGTTGGTTTCTCCATTTGTCGACATCCTTAAGCCGGTTCCAACACCTCAAATATTGAAACGCACCTCTCTCTTGTTGGTATTCCGCTAGAGCCGCGGTTTGGAT
The DNA here is from genome assembly GCA_039602395.1 of Deinandra increscens subsp. villosa. Classification (NCBI taxonomy): domain Eukaryota; kingdom Viridiplantae; phylum Streptophyta; class Magnoliopsida; order Asterales; family Asteraceae; genus Deinandra; species Deinandra increscens. Next base: position 7,484,417 of record JBCNJP010000016.1, read on the forward strand.
TTGCTCGTCGTTCGCCCCACTCTTCCAACCCGATCGAACGCGGTTGTAAACCGCACCAAAAGAAAAAAGAACAAGATGAAGAGATGGTTTTTTATAGAGGTTGTGTAGAATATTGGGTTTTAGTAAGTTGTATATATAGTGTGAATTTAGGTGGTTAAAATTAATGATTTTAGGTGAAAAAATAATTAATTACCAACGGTCAAATATATATCCGTTTAACGGATATATTTGACTTTTCTCTTCCAATTTGAGGCGTGAAATATCCAACGCCCCAACCCATTTTTTCGATTTTAGCGCCCCAACGTAGTGGAGTGGGGGCGAAGGGGGGCGCGAATGGGCGCTACCGACTCTTTTAAGCTCCTTTTAAACCCCATTACGTTAGGCTAAGGGTTCACCACTCACCATATCATTGATCTTAGTGACAATTCAATAGGTCCAAAGATGATTTTAGTGACAATTCTATAGGTCAATAGATGCTCACCAACATAGGGAAATATTGGTTAAGAGGATAAATACGTAAAATTAATTTACTAAAAGTAAGGGTAAAATAAAAATTTATTTATTAAAAGTAGAGTAAATTACGGATTTCGTCCCTGAGGTTTGCACAAATTTCGGATTTCGTCCCTAAGTTTCATTTATTACGGATTTCGTCCTCAAGTTTTGCAAAAACGTATCGGATTTCGTCCTTTTGACTAACTTCCGTTAAAATTTTCTGTTAAATAAATGTAAAAAGACATTTATACCCTTGTCTTTAATTAATATATATATATTAATACCTAAACTAAAAATAAAATAATAAAACTTAAATTAAAACCCACCCCTCCCCCCTTCTTCCCCACCTTCAGCCTCCTCATCATCGTTCATTCCACACACCCCCTCTCCGGCCAATTTCCTTCGTTTCTGGATTGTACACTATGTTCCCAAGTTTACTTAAGGGAGGAAAAGAAAGGAAAGGGAAAGAAAAAGAAGGAACTTTGTGTTCCCAAGTTTCATTAAAAGAAAGAAAGGGAAGGGAAATAAAAATCATGTGTTCCCAAGTTTCATTTAAGGAGGGAAAGGGAGGGAAAGGGAGAGAAAATTAGGCAAGTTTTCTAGGTTTTTCTTTCCTTCCGATTTGGAAGGAATTGGAAGGAAAGCAATCCCTCCCTTTCTTTTCTTTTCCTTTCCCCTCTTTTCACTTCCTTTCTTTTCCTTTCTTTTCTTTTCTCTCCTTAAGTGAACTCGGGAACATAGTGCTAGTAGTGGTGGCCAGCGAGCTCTCTAGCGACCTCCACTCCGTCTGTCTCCATCTCCCTCTTTCGTTCGAACCCAACCGTCTCCGCCCAAATCGTCCTCCGCCACAATTTACACCGTCGTCGTCCTCCGCCCTTGCAATATTCCGTAAAAATTCCTAGCCGCTATTGCAAAAAATACCCAGCCGAAGGGGTGGTTCATAAGTCAGATCCTTCACTTTTTTAGACTACTCATTTTATTCAAATCTAAAGGACCATTGCAATTTACTCTAATGCCACAATTAATGCAATTTACCATTGCAATCTGAAGGACCGTCGTCGATCGGCGAAATGGCCCTGGTATGGAAGACAGGTGTGATTCTTCTTCTTCATTTTTTTCTTTTTTCCATTTAACCCTTAATTAACCTGGTCGTCGATGAAGAAGTACCGTTGTCGAGCCGTTGACCTCCTAGTCGTCGGAGATGGTGGAACAACGGAAAAGCAGGGGTATAATGGTGGTCAGAGATAATGGAACCAATGAAGCAATCTATACAACCAATTGAATCGATTCCTATCTATCTAAGTTATTTTTGTCATTCCATCAGATTGGATCGATAGAAATGTGGAACCAGATCAAGCAATCGATACAGATCAAGCAATCGTTTCCGGAGATGTGGTGGAGTGACAGAAATGGAGTTCGCCGGCCCCTTGGTTTTTTGGTGGTGCGTTTCCGATTTGGTGGTGGCGGCGGCTTTCTGATACGGTATACACAGCTCCTTGGTTCTTGAACATTTGTGGGGTTATATATATAATTTTTATTAAAATTAAAAGGGTAAGGGTATATTAGGAATTGTAAAAAAGTTAACAGATTTTTTTAATGTCCGTCAGGCTTAGGGACGAAATCCGTAACGTTTTTGTAAAAGTTAGGGACGAAATCCGTAATAAATGAAACTTAGGGACGAAATCCGAAATTTGTGTAAACCTCAGGGACGAAATCCGTAATTTACTCTTAAAAGTAAGGATAAAATAGTAATTTAAGAAGTTAAGTTCAATAAAATTGATAAATATATAATAGATATGTTTTAGAAAGGGTCTCGCTAATCCCACATAGGGGTTTGATAAAAAAATACATATTTCATACGGTCGTTTGGGACCAAATGATCGTTTAGGGAGGTCGTTTGGGTTCAAATTTTTTTAATTTAAATAAAGCTTCCCACCCTCTGAATTTTATACGGTCGTCGTCGATGCACGTATGGGTCGTTTTGTCCAAAACGACTGGTTTTTATCGTTTTATCCTAAACGACCGTATTAAATGTGTTTTTTTTAAATCAAAACCCATTAGAAAAGAAGGAATATTCGATTTATTTTTTTACTTGAGAAAATATGTAATTAATAATTTTAGTAAGAGGATATATAAATGTATTATTTTAAATTTATTTTTGTAATAAGACGTCTTTAATGAAAACTTTTTAGATTTGCAAGGAATTTAGACTTAGCATAGCAAAAGGTATCCTATGGAGCAAAACATTATGTGAGTGGACTTTAGTTGAAGAATCTAAAGAAGCAAACACCCAAACCCCAACTTAAAAGTCAAAATGCACAAAGTGATTCCACATTAAGTGGTGCACTATAATCTCACATTTCTAATTTTTCCAAATTATATTTTAAGTAAAGATTTGGAGACTTTATTTTTAACCTTAAATTAATTGCAACAAAATTCTATCTTTTTTATTTAACGCAAATTTAAATGACTGACAGGGGCATTATCCACCTACACGATCATCTTCAATTCTCATCAGGAGAAAAGTTACCAAAGGTGAGAACCCAACCCCCCCCCCCCCCCCCCCCCCAACCCAAAATTCATCTTGTTCATCAGGCAATACATTTCAAAAACTTTATATTGTTTAGATATGGAGGGAAACACAGGGTACTAACACAGACACTAATAACACGTTTAAACAATTAAATAATTGGTTGTGCTGACACTAATACTAACAAACATTAAAACTCTCAGTGATTATATGTAACCACCTTGGTTGTAATTCTATTGAGGTTGATATTGGGGGTACCCAAGTTTAAACTCGTAAAGATCCTCGTATACTGGCTGAGAGTAGTGGTTGTGGTAGCCCTAGTGGTAACCTGCAAAATATGTGACATTAGTTCCATTAGTGTTAAAATACACATCTAGTACTGAGTAGTTACACATTCCCGACTAAGAGTATCCTTGAGAGCAGGATGAAGGCGGTTCATGGTGTTGGTAATATGATGGTATCTCGTTATATAACGTCGGACAATGTTCAACCTTGTGCAAATAGCTCACACAACTATGACATTCATCTCATTTAACCATGTTACGCTCAGCAACTCAAAGCTTCAAATTTGCCTATAAAGAAAATCACCTGCAAAAATAAACTAGAATACCCGAGGTAAAAACGAACAAACATAAAAATAGATAACTAAAAAAATAAAGCTTCAAATCTAACAATGTTACGCTCAACAAGTCAAAGCTTCAAATTTACCTATAAAGAAAATGACCTGCAAAAACATACTATAATACCCGAGGTAAAAACGAACAAACATAAAAATAGATAACTAAAAAAATAAAACAAGAAGAAAAATATTTTTGGATTTTTTAAATTTTAAAATAAACTATCACAACCAAAATTGAACAAAACAAAAACACCTTGTGCACTAGCTAGCTCCCTGTCAATGACGTCATTTTGATGACATGTCATTTGGGTCATGCAACAACCAAATTAACCTAGTTAGCTAGGATAAGTAAGATATTATATCCATGAGTAGTATGTGGAAAATGTTTTAGTTTTATTCAATTGCTTAACATAAAGAAAACAAAGTTTGAATTTTTAAGAAAACTAAAAAGTAGAAATTAAATTTAGGTTTTAAAAACGATGGATGATCGAGTAGATGATCATCTCCGGATTCAAGTAGATGATCGAGTAAGGGGTGTTTATCTAAGGGGATGTTTGATTTGTCACTTACCCGGTCAAAACCCCTTACCACTTACACGATCAGTGTTTTTCCGTTAGGGCGTTTGATTTTGCCAAAAAAACACCCCTTACTCGGTTAGTAGCTCCCGAGCCATGCCTAAAACACTCTTTACTCGGTCAACCCATGAAAAATCCTTTACTTGGTCATCACTTTGTGGGTAAGTGACCAGATTTCAAACAGCCCCTAATAACGTCCTTAAGGGGGACGGTGCAAATTACCAGATTCATTCACAATCAAGGATTGTGACGTGAAAATCTTATACATAAACTAAACTAGACTCGATTAACTCACTAAACCGATCTTAGAAAACACAAACAATCAAGAACGATAGAGAAAACTGAAAACTGAAAACCCTACACCTAAAGAGAATCACAGATGATTTAGCCAATACCCGTAACAAATAAATAAGATATTATCACTATCATTAACATTTATAAAAACACTTATTAAAATTAAACAGTGAACTAAGTAAAACAAACCAAAATCACTTCTCTCCTTCTCGACTTCAAATAGTCAGCAACTAAATGGTTTTGCTACCTTGAAATTCGTGCCCAACCACCCATTGGTGAAGCTTAGTTATAAACAGTGGTGAAGCTTGAAAATATCAAGTGGGGGATCGGGATCTAAATTTTTTTCCTAACGCCAATTTTTGGGTAAATGGGGGGTCGTAACCGGAGTATATCAAAATTTTCTACACGAAAATTATATACCTCCTACATCGCAAAAAAAATTTCTGGGGGTCGGACGCCTCCTCCCTCCCCTTAAAAGCTGCACCACTGGTTATAAACGAGGGGGATGGCACCTGCGGTTTTTTCGTCCAATAGTGCATTTTCATGATTTTTTCCCGAAAATTTTGAATTTATTATGACCCTCTTGGTTTACGGCCTCGTAACTTACGACCGGTCCGAATTTTTATTAAAACTTCGCCGCTACAGCCACCAGCAACAAACGACTGAGGTCAGATTTCTATTGGAATATGTTATTAGGGTTTAATAGTATAGGCCACGGGTAATAACATATTCCAATAATTTCCAGCCGTGGAAACCCCCACCTCCGTAACCCTCTGCCCTCAAACCCTTTTACAATTCTTTTTTGATTGCCATGTAGAGATGTATGCCCACCAAAATGCCAAAGTAACCTGAATTTTAGAATTTTGTCCATCTCCCGTTTTTTGTTTTGTAGCAAAACTCCAAGCCCATCAAATCATTCTCACGGCCCAAGTCAATGGTTGAATTCAAAATATTCCTTCCTGTAATGCTGTTCCAGAAATCCCCATCAACAAATATTTAGTTTTTTTTTTTGACAATTTTAATTTAATTTAAAGAGTTCAATCTAAAACTTATAAAGAAGATTAGATTTGATGATCCCGTATCAAAGTTAATAGTAACAAATTAAGCTCATTTACATCATAATCACTAATTACAAAATCTGATTAAATCATTATACATTATACTTATATTGGTGTACTTTCAATACAATTAATATGAAAATAAAGTGTATTTAGACACCACTCATCACCATCACTAGACCATGTTTTCTTAATCAAAACTTGCAAATAAGTTCATTTTCAAACTGTTTGCCTTTTATATCTTGCTTTAATTCTTGAGTTCTTCAAATCTTTAGCACTTCATTGTTTTCTAACTTATACGTCTTTAATTATCGCTTCTTGTAAAATCACAATCCAAAAGCAAGGTTCCCGTCAAGATCGATGGTTAAACCGATTAACTCGTTGAACATGCTTTTGATATCACTTGTTGGATTGAAATCGCTCATATTTGATCCATGCTTTGATTTGTAGAGACAAGTATTTATAATTTATAAACAAACTAAATTTTATTACCGCCGTGTTGCTGCTAGGATAACGTGATGACATGAAACAGTTGCATTGTTAAAGCGAAAGGTAAATAAAATGAAAACACAGAAAAAGTATGCAACAATGTTAAAATTAGAAGCATAGTTAAGTATAACACTACAAAAACTTGGATATCTAAAGACAACGCTGTGAAATTAAAACTAAAACCAATAACAGTTGCCACGTTAACTTAAAAGGCTACATTGTGAAAGTAATTACGACTGCCACGTTAATTTAAGAAAACGATTTCGAAAGAATTAAAAAATGATAATTAAAAAAAATGATAATTAAAAAAATCTAGTAATGGTTGCCACGTTAACTACACAAAATTAGACATCTAAAGACAACCATGTGAAAGTAAAACTAAAACCATGAAAACACATTCACAAACGAGTAAAAAGATTTAAAAAGTTACTTTTTTATTTTAAATAAAGATTGTCATGTGACATCTAACCTCTGATCTGAAGCTAGGTGACCTAGTCACACCATGACTTTGTTAAGTTGAGGTATAAATTTTATATAGTATAATAACAATAGAAAACAATCATGAGAATACAATAATTTCTTTTAGCTTTTCTCTTATCATTTATGATAAAAGTTTAAGATGTGTTATACATACTACTTGAATTCTAATCTCACACCATCTAATGAACGATCGTTCAGATTAAGGTTTGTTAGAAATATCTTTCTATCTTTTACATCAGACCCACTACTCATCGGAGGATAGTCTGCAATATCTCCAGACAACCGTCTGAGTCTCATTTGCAAAGGTGATGATGTGGCCATAACGCCTTTTTAAGGTATATGCATAATACACCCTAAAGCATATACATTGAATTATACTTGATCTATCTCTATGAGTATTCATCCTAAACTAGTAAGACAAATCAAGAATATATTATGCACATCCATGAGGCCATCTCGCCTTTTAGAATTTCACCAAGAAATAAACTTTATGGTAATATTCAAATCTTGAACTAAATGGTGCCACGTGGTACAATCATAGGCTCCCACGTAACCGACGTTAGTATTCATGAAAGTTGTAATTAGGTGTTAATGTTAATATGTGTTTAGGTTATCTTAAGAAGTTTTTTAAGAAATTTAAGGTCATTTCATTTGTTATTAAACTATAAGTAATGGTTAACATCAAATTGATGAAGAAAAGTTGGTGGAGGGGCATTTTAGAGTAATACAAATAATTAAAGAACTAATATTTAAACTTGAAAGGTTTAATGATCACAATTACAATGAATTGGGTGAATAACTGAATATATAAAGTTAAAAACACAAGTTGCATTAATTAGCGCAAATTGCGTTTATCTTATCCCGTAGGTTAGCAGGGTATTGACAGGTCTCCTGAATTATCTTATCTGGTAAAGAGTTCCCATGATCATACAATGTACTTCAAAACTCCTGAAGAATACATTCTTTTAACAACCATTGAGCTCATTCGAGAGCAACCATGTAAAAAACTAACAAAAATCAGCAAGAGTTGTATCTTAACTTCATTTTTAACACACTTTCTGACCTTAGTATTAGAATTCAAATACAAATGCATTATATACAGACATATGATTTGAGAATATTATCACAACACAATGGGAACTCGAATATAACTCAAACCGAGGATTGAGGAACATTGAAAACAAATAAAAAAACTACACCTATTAATAGTAGTAAAAGATGGAGGCAAAGATATCATTATTTTGTAAGTACTAGATAACAGAACGGCAAATTGATCGTATCTGGGAATAAAAAGAACCCATTACTTCGAAAAAGCTTAGTATAAACCAGTAAACCAGCAATGAATAGAAAGAATAGATGTTTGAAAAAGAGTACCATTTATTTTGGAAGATTTGAATATCTAGAAGAGATCAACTTTCTTCTTAATCTGATCTTGCCTCCATCTTGGTAACCCGTAAAATTTTTCCTTTGTCATCTTAAATATCTCTTCGAATTCTTCAGGGGAGAGATATGTCTGAATTTTCATTAAAAAAAAAAAACAAGTCATATATCGCCCACACTAAAATGGGTCCATTTAGTTCAAACTTTCGGTATATGTTTGGCAAATTAGCTGGTCCAAGAGGGACCAGGAAGCTCCAGCTTGAGCTGGTAGCTGAAAGCTCGAGCTATTAGCTATTAGCTGAAAGCTCGAGCTCTCGAGCTATCAGCTATTAGCTGAAAGCTCGAGCTGGTAGCTGAAAGCTCGAGCTATTAGCTAGTAGCTCGAGATTAGCTAGTAGCTCGAGCTTTTGTTTGAAAGGAAGTGTACTTGAAACTATTCAAAAAAAAAAAAGCTCATTTGATAAGCTTTTTGTTTCAAGCTAAAAGCTGAAAAGGTTATTGCCATACATGATGTTTATATATAACAGTTGAATGGGTAAAATGAACCAAGATTACCTCTCTTTTCTTAAAATCGATTCCAGTAACAGGGTCTGTTGATTTTGATTTGAGTTGGTCATAAGTATATGTACTTTGAGTATCACCCTTTTCATCTTCATCTGTTTCTTTTACCGAGGAGTCATCTTCGTTGGTCTCTGGAACCGGTTCAGATGTCTCGGTCTCTGGAATTGGTTCAGATGTCTCTATCTCTGGAACTTCTTCAGTTGTTTCATTTGTAGGTTCAGAAACTTCATCATTTTCTGAAATGTTGGAGGGTTCTTCACTCTTCACTGGAGCTGGAGAGAACCATGGGTTGTTTTTATGATGATATTAACAGTAATAAATTATATCCCATTATCCAATTATTTTAAATTTTAGAGATCTTCTGTGGAAACAAGTCTAGATGGCTACATATGATCCGAGCTTTACTTTTGAAGCTCGAGCTCAGCTCGTGAAGAATTATTTAAGCTCAGGCTCGTTTATAATTAATTTTTATATTTTATATATTATTATAATTAAATTTGTATATATATTTAGAATTATTATTTTTATATAAAAAATAACACATATTATTTACTTATTTTATCATAATTTTATATATAATAATAATAATTTTTTTAAAAATATATTTAATAAATTATATATAAGTTAAATAAATAGAAGGCTCGTTAATATTAGACTATATGATTAAGGTTATTAGTAGAGCCCCCACGGGTCCATTAGGTATTTAGGGTTTAAGGTTTGTTCTCTATATATTGTAACCGTTTCTATCAATAAGATCATTGAGTCTTTCCACATTCTTACATGGTATCACAGCCTAAACGATTTAAAACCTAGTCGTCACCACCAAGTCCAAACCCTAGACAGGGCGGTGTGCCATTGCCGCCGCCGCCCTGTCCCAACTTTGTTTTTATTTTAGTTTCTTGCTCTTTCTTTCCCGTTCTGTTTCTAATAAAGTTTCGTTTTGGTTCAAGATTCCGGTCATCATTCTTTCTTTTGGTGCAAAATCGGTAATAATTTTTTTTTGTGAAGATTAATTAGATTTAACTTTCCGATTTTTTGTCATTTGTAATTGCTTGTACGCAAGTAATTTTCACGAACTTGCCTTATGTTTAGGCATATATTAGTTCCACAAATAATTATTTTGCTTACGAACTTGCCATGTGTGATTGTTTATTCTTATCAATGGATAGGGTTTCCTATGAACACGTAACTCATGATTCCTATCTGTACCGCCATTCTTTTGTCGCTTGGATGCTCTTGACAATTGAATGTTTCCACCGATCTTAGTCGACCTAGTAACGGTTTGATCAGGTCTCTTTCTTTTCTTTCATCTCTTACGAAGAGACTGTCGCCTGACCACGGTCAACGGCCTTTCTTTTTCTTCTTCTTTTATTTTTCTTTTAGATCTACGGATCTTAGAGATTGCTGCATGTCAGCCTCGACAAACTGTCGCACGACCACGGTCACCGGTTGCCGAGTTGCCTCCTTTTCTAGCACTATCTTTTCCCCCTTCTTTTTAATTTATGGATCCCCTCTCTTAATCTACGGATTAAAGAGATCGTCATTGGTCATGGTCAACTACTTTGTTTTTTTTTCTTTTACTTTTTTGATCTACGGATCTCATCACCATCGTTTTTTTCTTCTTCTTTTTCTTCGTTTTTTTATCAATGAATCTTGTCTCTTGATATATGTATCCAGGAGACCACTAATTGCTAGACATGACACCACCTATCGGACTACGGCCCTAAACTATGTCATCGCACCGGTTGATTGAAGACTTTGGCCAGAGGATTACGTGATCTGTGACATTGAAGAATAAAATTTGGCACATTCAAGCACACAATGGAATGGTTGATAGAAGATTGAGATTTGGAGTCAAGAACCAAAAGTTGAAGCTAGTTTTTTTTCTAGTTGTTATCGTTATCTTTATGTTTATTGTTTTACAGTCTTTAGCGTTCGATTTTCTTCCGCTACGACTGCGGGGGAGTATTAGACTATATGATTAAGGTTATTAGTAGAGCCCCCACGGGTCCATTAGGTATTTAGGGTTTAAGGTTTGTTCTCTATATATTGTAACCGTTTCTATCAATAAGATCATTGAGTCTTTCCACATTCTTACAGTTAAGACTCGCGAGCCAGCTCGAGCTCGCTACGTGAAGCTCGGGCTCAAGCTCGTTTTAGTAAACGATCCCTATTTCAAAGATTGAGCTCGGCTCAAGCTCGTTAAGGCTTGGTTCGTTTTGAGCTTTTTATCGATTCGATCTTTAAAAAGGTTAAAAAAAATTGAGATTAAAAAAAAGGTTACAAAAGGTTTAAAAAAAGGTTTTAAAAAAGGTTAAAAATCTCACGAGCAGCTCGGCCCCTTTACACCCCTACTAATTTGTAGTGTATATACTTTAAAAAGGTTAAAAAAAAATGAGATTTTTTTTTTTGTCATGGAAGTGCATACATACCCTGATCAGCGATCTCGGAGTTGGTAGGTGAGGTGGATTGTGATGATGCAATTTTTCTGTCATGCCTATTAGGGGGAGAGTCAGGTGATGGGGCCTTCTTTTCAGCAGTTAGGACATTTGATAATGCAGCAACTGCAGCTGCTCTCTGTGACGCCCGGTTAAATGTTCTCGGAGCAGCAGCAGTTTTAGTAACAGTTGATGATTGAAAAGCCGAGGTCAAAGCTGCCATAGCTGATGCTCTCTGTGTTGCTCCTCCTCCTCCTTTACTCCCTTCAGGCTTTTTATCATGGCTCTTCAATAAGATAAGAAATAAATTAGCCACACTATGTATATATTTAAGCGACAAAATGCACAAAACTACCTCGATTGTGCCTGGGCCGAAGAGTATCATAGCCTTCTTTTTAAACGAGTTTCCTTGAACCTAATTGTGTTGAAATATAGAAAGAAGATTCTATGATGATATAAAGTAAAAATTGAAGGAACTAAATACTATTAATTAGGATTAAGAAGAGTGCATGCATACAGGAGCTTTTGAAGGATCCCATGAAAAATATGTTGTGAAAAAACAAGGTTCACATCCCTCTGCTACTCTATATAACGGTACATATGGAGACAAGCCATCCACAGAAGCAGCCAAGTCTATGTATTTCTGCAATCAACTTGTTTATAAACATACCAACCCGCAAAGCACTTTCCTTGCAGAAAACTAAAGGTGGCAAGATAGCCGATTCACAGGTCAAAACTGGTAATTAGGCTGTGTTTGGCGCACTAGCTAAAAAGCTAGCTGATAAACTATAAGCTAGCCGATGAAAAATAACGTTTTGTAAAAACTAGCTGATAAACTAGCTGAAAAATGTAAAATGACATAAAAGTACATGTATATAAATAAGTAAAATTTAAAAACAAAATATAAATAAGTTAGGGAAGGGTAAAACTGGAAATATTATAAAAGCTAGTTGAAAGCTACTCCAACTAGCTTTTCAAAAGCTAGCTTTTTAAACATTACCAAACGGGGCTTTTAAAAAAACTAGTTTTTTTTTTTTTAAAAGCCCCGTTTGGTAATGTCAAAAAGCTAGCTTATAACACGCCAAACACGACCTTAGTATGGCCGGGTCGATCTGACCCGCAACCACTTTCTGTCCCATTTTTAGAATTTTGTTATAATAAGCATATAAATACAAAAAATACATTATTACCAATGATAGTCTTGATTTATAATAAGGATTAGTTGAGGCATAATAAGGTAAGCTTGTACCTGGCCAGTTTCAAATGCATTTTGTTTTTCCTTCGGGTCTACCGACTGACCAACCCAAACAATAACTTCAGCATGTGTATCTAATATCATGACATCCTCTGCCAACAAGTCATCGTGTTCAAAATTGTAAATTTCTTCAATCTGTCATGGAAGCAAGCTTAATTTTAGGCGTATATTACACGAATTGTCAAATTGTTCCAAGAAAAATGATACGGGAAACGCACCTCAAACTTTCCTGTGAATCCATTAGCCAGTAAATAAAATTAAAAAAAAACAACAGTTAGTGACTCAGTGTCGATAATCTTCAACACAAAATGAAGCTAAGCAATATATGTATTTTTTAGTTTTTTTGGTTTTTAGACCTTTGTTGGATGATATTTCAAACAAGTGCGGTTCTCTGACAATTTCCTGCGTTACTTTTTTACTGTTGTAGCTTTGTTTGCCTCCCAATGCCAGCCAGAAAGCTAAGCTCTCTTTTCCTTCTTTAGCGAGTTTTATGGGTGCGCCAGGCTAAAGATTTATGAAAAAATAGATTCAATAAATTATCAAGGATTGGAAATTAAATAAGTAATAGACCAAGAAGTTGTTTGATAACAACCAAAACTATTTAGTTCTGCCAAAAACTGTCAAGATAAGGCCCTAAATAAAAACGACCACGATATTCATTACACATATACTGTCCGAGTAAAAGAAATTAGTAACTAATATGTACATGAGTATGATTTCGTTTTCAAAATCTGAGGTGCAAATTATCTGGCTAAGAACCTACTAAAGGTAGACAAGTTAAGGTCATGGCTAAGCATACCTTCAAAAACTCAATAACTTTTACTGCTAATTGCTGCTGCTCAACTGTACTCTGGTTTCCGTGCCATGTTAAAGCTGCTGTAGCAGATTGTAGGATAAAGCATCCATATGAATTTAAAGATCCTGCAGCCTGAATGAGATTATGTATACACATAAGATTGGTTCCGAAATAAATGTGCCCTGACTAGAATAAATGATGTAGTTCTCTAAATAAGTAAATAATTCTCTAATATATATTTATCCTAAAGTATACCACATCTACTTGAAGAGCTTTATTATTATGCATTGAAGTTCCTGATATTTCAATTAGGGCAGGAGTATCTGGACTGTAGGTGTCATCTTTCAATCCTTTGTCTACTATGTAGCTTTTGTAACCAGAGCTCAATCCACCCTAGTAAAAGGAAATACATACCATTGCTAAGCGACAAATAACACTTTCTTGACTAATATTTAAAATTATAAGTTATATCTAATCACTGGTACAGTTTTACAAATACAAGTACCTTGAGAACAATTATAGGCTGGAAGATGGCAACAAATTGTGGTGGTTCTTTTCCTTGAAACACCCGACCCTGAAAGATAGTAAGGTTTGAAAATTAATTTGTATTCAGCACTGCAAAAAAAAAAAAAAAAAAAGAAACTATGGTACCTGCACTGCTCTGCACTTGAAAGATTTGAACATTAATGTAGCCTGCTGGGAAGCTATTGTTTGGTCCTCCTGAGGTGTAAAACGATAATCAACATGAAGTGCGATAAAATACAATTTCCAGAAACTGAGAACCGATAAAAGCACTATAGCAATTTCCATGTAAAATACACCACTTCTGTAGCTAAATTTAATTTTACTTACTTGGATGCTATCCTTCCCAATCCAAGAGCAAAGATAATGATGATCTTTATCATTAGAGTGGTAGGAGTAGAGACAAATATAGCAATCTCCACTGTAAAATTTGCCAATATCTTCCTTGGGCACTGGTGTCTTGGATTCTCCATCAATATGCCATACCTACAATGCTAACAATATTAATCTTTTATTCCAAATTTTTGCAGCCAAAAAAGTTGATGAGCAAACCTCAATTTCTCCATTTTCAGGAAGCAGGGGTGGAACTTCCTCCTCTACCGGAGGAGTTTTTGTCTGCCCTTTGAGAACAGCACCCTGTTGCTTCAGCAGAGCTGGTAATAAGAAAAAAAATAACATCATTGGTACCCCGCCATGAAAATTAAAGGCGGAAAGATGGGCAGATTGGGTAACAGGTTGACAGATTAAAAAACGAGTTCGGGTTGAAACAGGTGGTAACACTTTTGTCCATTTTAAGAAAAATCGTAAATGATTTTTGGTTTAATTATGATTAAGAAAAAGAACATTATTAATTAATAATCTAAATCTTTGGAAAGTATGATGTAGGAGGTTGTGTGAATCCAAAAAAATAAATTTTGGCTATTTTCAGCCTGTTCAACCCGTTTGAGATAAAAGACAACCCAAACCGACCCATTCATATGAATATTTGTCAACAGAAATTAGGATAGGATGCAAAAGCAATCTACCTGCAACTTTCCCCCTACCCTCCTCAAAAGGAGCAGCTGCTGAAGCTGATGTCCAAGACCCAAATTTGGATTTGAATGAATTTGTCTCATGCCCTTGAATAATTCGGGTTACAAGAGTCAATTTCGGCAGATTCTGGTTCACAATGTACTCCTATATATGGTTATAGGGGAAGATCAATAATATCAATACACAAGATGGGGGTTTAAAACTTTAAATAAAGATTTTTTATTTGTTCCAAGGCCTACCTCAACAGTTTGCATGGCAGTTTTTCTATCTTCCAATCGTGTTGCTCGACCAACCCAAATGAACACATCTGTTCCACAATATAACATATAGCATTTATCGGTGCGTAATAATGATTTAGAAAGCTCCCCAACTACATCCTGTAGTTGACCTCCAACAATGCTGCAATAAAGAAACCAAAGGTTAGCATGGTGCACTTTTTCGTGTAATAGCCAACAAGATCAACATTTTATATCCTCACTTGAGATGGCAAAATGGGTGGATTGAGTCAACTGTCAAAACGCTTCGGGTCAAAATGTCAAATGGGTACTTTTTGTTACGGTTTGAAAAAGGTAGGGTTGACTTGAAACACCTTTTGTCAAGACTTTTCTATTTTTTATAAATGTGTCATATAGGATTAGATAAAGTAAACTATTTCAATCATATTTTAATAAATATAATTTATTTGAAAACATAATTTAGAAGCTTTTATGAACTAAATATGCACTTTGGCAACTTTTGATTTGTCTCACTTACCATTTGACAAATTTCCTTTTTAGCTATTTTTTAATTTTTTTTATAGTTTTAGCCCTTAGAGATGAAACAGATACTTCAATCATCCACATTCATAAATACTCACTAACATGTTTACATTTTATATGGTTGACTCCCATAATCAAGAATCACAGGGAAATGAAAGATGGAATTATACTTATAAAGTTGGGCAGGAGTTTTCTCTGGAATTATATCATCTTCACTTGCTACCTTCTTTCCAATAGGAGCAAACCCATCAAAGAGGGCCCAGAATTCACCTGATTGCCCTTCTTCTTGTAGTTTTCCATCATCTGCAACATGTCAATAAATGAAGAAAAAATATCAGATGTAATAAGATTGTGTTTTTAGCGAGACAGTCGGTTGACATTTGGTAAATTAACCATCAGAATCCATGTATTTTCTGTATCTTATTAATTAAAAGTATGTGTTAACAAAATAAATGAACTTGACTGAAATAAGCCCTACCAATAATTGCAACATTGCACTTCCCCTCATGATGCTTTTCCTTTAAAAGCTGAATAACCTCCAAAGCTTTGTACCTTTCTTGGTTATTTGTGTTTTCCCCATTGAATTGAAATATTTTATCTTTGGTGTCCAAGATGAAGATCTCATCATGATTTAATGAGGATCGATTAAAAGGAACCTGAATCAAAACAGCAAAATGGTTTTAAACATCGGTTTGACCCATTACCCAGCCCACCCGACCCAACATTTATCACCTCTATCAAATATATTGTAGGGAAAACCATACCTGCTTCAATCTGACAACTCGTTTTCCTTCACATGTGTACAACCTTGTTTCAAAGTTTTCTTCTTCAGGTGTCGTTAATCCAGATGAAAAACCTCCCTCTAGTGGCATCAAACACGGTTTAAAATATGACAAAAATCTATTAGATTCATAACTTTGAAGTTCTCGGTATTGTACTGCACGGCTGCCAAGAACTGCATCGAGCTCAACAGCTTTCATAGCTGCTGTTCCAGCTTCATCCTAATTCACATCATGATTTGAGGCCATTTATGGAACTATATCATTGAAAATAGCCAAATACACATACAAAAAGAATCATAAAAGAAAGCAAAAAACAAAAAAAATAGCAAGCAGTACCTGGCTAGTATCTTTGCCTAACCAATAGTGTATATCATAAGTATATGCACCTGCCTTGCCAGCAGTCTGCAAATACACAAATCATCGAAATATACTTTTCCCCACGAGATATATACTGAAACGAAAAAAAAAGAACGAATACTTGAAGGGCATAACCACCTTTAAGATGATGTATGAATCACCATAATAGAATCTACCATAATCGGACTTTGGCAAAGGTACCGGATTAAAGTTCTCAATCCTCCATATTTCAATCCCTCTAAAAGGAGTCAAGAAAAGTATCTTACACAAGAAGTGACTAAAACATGCATGCATTCATCAAGAAATCATTACTTCCAACTAAGAATATTAATCGATGAACAACTTTTTATGTAATGAAAGTGAGAAACTCAGTAAGGATACACTTTTTGACCAACTCCCTGAAATGCAGGCTCTGAAACTTTGATTGACATGCTGCAGAAGTCCTGCTTATAAAGAGAACAAGACGGTCGGTTTCAATCAATCATAACGCGATCTAAACTCTTTTTCGTGTAAATTTCTTTCTATAAATGTGTGATGTATCTAGAAATTATATAGCCATTTAAAATCATCACAAATTATGGATTTATTTCTCTAACAAGATACGCGCTAGAAGTTCACTTCAAGTCCATTCACATCGAATCCCGCTTCATGTCTTCTCTTCTAAATACCTGTTTTGAGAACCTTTTCATGATTTTGTTTTTATATGTTGATAAAGGTTACATTTTTCATAGCTTTATTGTTGAAATGCATTTTAGGAATTCAAGTATTCAGCATATGATACGCAACAATGAGAACCAATATGTCCTGATAAGATCAAAAGAAACGAATAATTTTTCAACATTTTGGAGACAATTTGATGGATTGAAGGCACAAACTGAGATGATCAAAATCAGGATATTCTATGAACACAATTTCACGAAGAATAAGCATATGATCAGATGCAAATTTAGATAAATGAATCGATGAAAAGGGCATCGTACCTGGGTTTCACCCCGACTAATTTAACGATTACAATGCGGAAAGATGGAATGGGTACTAAAAATAGAGTGAATTAATTTGTGTTTTACAAGTTGTTTCCCAATCTTCTCTTGATGGGGTTCTTCAATCTCTCTCCAACATTCTGGGATTTTGAAATGTGGATGAAAATTCAAAGCTTTGATTGAAAATGGAGATTCGATGAAGGTGAATCGAAGGCAATTCCAGGAAATTATTGGCGTCAAATTCAAAATAGAAGTTTGTAAGTCGATCGGTGACGTGAGGGGGTA